>CM032447.1:152208651-152213651 GCA_019049505.1 Pachyrhynchus sulphureomaculatus
TTGTATGTCGAAACAATTGTTACGGTTTATAAATATAGTGGAATTTTAAAAACATCTATCGTTTTACTTCGGTATTAATATATATATATATATATATATATATATATATATATATATATATATATATATATATATATATATATGTATATATATATATATATATATATATATATATATATATATATATATATATATATATATATATATGTATATATATATATATATATATGTATATATATATATATATATATATATATATATATATATATATATATATATATATATGTATATATATGTATATATATATATGTATATATATATATATATATGTATATATATATATATATATATATATATATATATATATATATATATATATATATATATATATATATATGTATTAGGTTGTCGAAAAAGTAACGGACCTTATTTTCGCTGCATGATTTTAAAATCGCTCGCTCTCGTTCTGGAAATTTCAACGTCAAAGGTACCTCGCTCTGGTGACCCAATCACCGAAAATGTTTATATCTTTGAAAAAGTTAAGCAAGACACCACATAAGCAGCTATGACAGTGTTAAGACACTAACCAGCCATCACCAAACGGTTTAGACCTTTTGAAGATGTTAAATACAAAAAGAACATTAACGTTTGGGTGTCTCGTAATTTAACGATGAAAAGTTTAATTGCTCTAGTTTCCATCTGCGAAACATTATTGAAACGGAACGATATTGATCCATTTTTGAAACGTACCATATGCGAGATGAAAAATGGATCCCGTACGGCAATTATGTGTAAAAAAGATCGTAGTCGAAGCTTGGCGAAGCTGCAAAAGCGGTGACAAAGCCAGGTATAACGCCAAGGCAGGTGTACCCGTGTGTTTGGTGAGACTGGAATGGAATTATGTACCATGAGGTACAATCTAGTCAAACGATTGATTGTGGTATTTACTGTCAACAATTAACCAGATTGTAGCAAGCGACGGAAGGAAATCAGCCGGAACTGATTAACAGAAAATGCATTCTTTTCCATTTTGACAATGTTGACGACCCGGCAAAAATTAAGAAAGTTTGGTTGGGAAGGTTTAATGCCTTTACCTTTCACCCTAGACCTTGTACTGTCAGACTACCATTTGTTTTGGTCTCTGCAGAACGCTCTTAATGATGTAAAGTTGACTTTAAAAGAGGTTTATAAATTCCTGAAATTGTTAAAGAAGAAGTGACGGGATAATGGCTATACCAGAAAAATGGAAGGAAGTTATCGATCAAAACAGCGTATACTTAATTTAAAAAAAAAATTATTTCAAATATAAAAAAAAAATGTTTGAAATTTATATATTTAAAATATATTTTTTTAAGCCATTATTAAATTTTAATTCATACTTCGACGTTAATTTTTTTATCATTTCAAGAAGTTATCACTTTTACCCTTTTAGTGCGTAACTTAGTTTTGTACGTTTATAAAATGTTTTATGTTACATTACATTTCACCGTCATTTAATAGATAATCTAAATCTAATAATAAAATTTGATAAAGTCCAACACAATAGTCGAACCAACATTAAAATCTGCATTTTTGTAACATAAAGGTGTGTGTGTGTGTGTGTGTGTGTGTGTCCGCGCGTGTGCGTGTACATGTGTGCGTGTTTGTAGGTGTGCGCGCGCTTACGAGCGTGTGCGTGTGTGTAATAATAAAATAAATAATGCATCTTATAAAGTATAAAGCACAAAAAGGATGTGAATTACCAAACAAAAAAAAAACAAGAGTTTAAAATATTATTGAGATCATGACTTAATAAAAATAAAGTAACAACAAAACAAGAACAAAAAACTTCTAATTGACAACACTCGAGTTTACATGGTATGTCTGATATAAATAAAAACAAAATTGTTTCCTTCTTTTCAATAAATATATTCTGACGAACATCGTAAATTTTGGCTTTGCAGAGTGTAACGACAATTGAAACTTTCAAACAGAACCGAACGTTCAATGCGGTAGTCCAAACAATTAAATCACCGACTTCAATTCGTCCTCAAAAATTTCATTTTGCACATTTATATCACTGTTGAAGTGAATAGTTACATGAAGAATGAGTTTAAGCGCATGGAATTTTTACGATAACACATTTATTAATTTGACACAACAAAAATGACCCATATAGCTCCAGCTGTACCTACTTGTAGCTACTATATCTTAGTTAATGTTAAAATAAAATTTAATTTTCTAATATACAAACCTGTCTTTTAATTGGTGTTTATGTAATATTGTATTCTTTGCCCCTAATTCTTTCTGTAATTTACTGTTGTCTATTAATTGTTCTGCACCTTCTTCACTAGCAAGCCTTAAATAACCATGTGGGGTAAAATTAACATCGGCATCTGGTCCAAATCTCTTTTTAAGGGTCCTAATGAAATCAGCTCCATAAAGTGACATTTGAATATTTTCCGGAAGTGAAAATTGCTGTCGTAAACCACCTATTGACAGACATGTTGAAGATTTGGAAAACTAAAAATAATGGAAACCTCTCATCAATTTTCTTGGCAGAAGTCTAATATGTATGTATATATATATATATATATATATATATATATATATATATATATATATATATATATATATATATATATATATATATATATATATATATATATATATATATATATATATATATATATATATATATATATATATATATATATATATTATATATATATATATATATATATATATATATATATATATATATATATATATATATATATATATATATATATATATATATATATATACAGTGGCGTGCAAAAGTTTCCGGCCAGTGACATTTTGTACTCTAATTTATTAAAAAAAAGACTAATGATTTTTAATCATTATGAGATGTGAGTATAAGATATAGGAAACAAAATAATATAGTAAAAGAATATTATTTATGTTTGTGAATATATTTATTATTATTATTCTTATATTTATATGTGCAAAAGTTTCCGGCCACATAATATACATTGACGCAGTAGGACGTTCAAAGACGTATTTACGAATAATAGCCCGTTGAATGTTCACATTTAGTTCATAAAAGGTCGTGGGAGCATAAACATGGCTCGGCATATGCAAATCCAAATTCGTGAGAAAGTAATAAAATTTTCAAAAGAAGGAAAGTCTTCTCGTGAGATTGCTTCATTATTATCGATAGGTAAATCAACCGTGAACGTTATTATTGTAAAATACCGTTGTGGATATGGTTTAAAAGATCGCATCCGTAGTGGAAGACCAAGAAACACGTCTAAAAAAGTAGATCGTATCATTAAACGCAAACCAACTGCGGATGTCAAGAAAACTGCTGCCGAAATTGCACGCGAGCTAAAGGATGAAAACCTAGCTAATGTTAGTCGTAGTACTGTGACACGAAGACTACATGATGTGGACCTTTTTGGCCGTATAGGTATTAAAAAACCATTAATCAGTAAAGAGAACAAGAAGGCCCGATTAAAATTTCACCTAAACTGGACAATCAAAGATTGGAAAAAAGTAGCTTTCTCAGACGAATCCAAATTTAATCTTTTTGGAAGCGATTGTAGATAACATGTACCACGTCCTATTGGCACGAGAAATGATGTTCGGTACCAAATTCCTACCTGTAAAACACGGTGGAGGAAGTGTGATGGTTTGGGGAATTTTCTCTGCACAAGGAGTCGGTCCATTGATCGAGATCAACGGAAATATGAACGCTGATATTTACAAGGACATTTTAGAAAACAATTTTTTATCATATGCTGAAGAAACATTGCCGCAGAATTGGATATTTCAGCAGGATAATGACCTCAAACATACATCCAAGTTGTTAAAACAGTGGGTTTCTGCTTCGAATGTAAGATTTTTAAGCTGGCTATCTCAATCACCGGACTTGCGTGTGTCCAGCAGTGTGTATATATATATATATATATATACACTGCTGGACAAAATTAACGCAACAATATATTAAATCATACAAATCTCTATAATGAATTAATTTTAATAATTTTTTATGAACACTGGTTACACTAAAAGTTAGAAAAAACTTATTCGGATACTTTAAAAGTGAATTAGCTACCAAAAAAAACCACCGGCGCGTATCGAGGTCATGTTTAGTTAGTAGCATCTCTTGAATGAACGCACACCAAGTTTCAGCCAGATTGATCTATTTCTTTGTGTTTGGCATTCGTGTGAATCAAGGAAGTCGAGTGATTTTCAAGAAATGGACGAAAAAGAATTTCGTGTGGTGGTTAAACTTTACTTTATGAAAGGCAAAACACCTCAGAAGACTAAAGAGAAGCTTGATAAACATTATGGTGACTCTGCACTTTCGATTAGAACAGTTTATAAGTGGTTTCAAAATTTTCGGACTGGCCATATGGGCACAAGTGACGCTGAACGTTCTGGACGGCATGTGGCGGTTACGACTCCAGAAATCGTTGATCAAATCCATTGTATGGTGATGGATGACAGAAGAGTTAAGGTGCGTGAGATTGCTAGTGCTGTGGGCATCTCGACTGAACGGGTACATAATATTTTGCATAAACATTTGGACATGAGAAAGCTATCCGCAAGATGGGTGCCGTGATTGCTCACGCTTGACCAAAAACAGAATCGTGTGAAGTATTGCAAGGATGGTTTGCAGCTGTTTCAGAAGAATCCGGAGGACTTTAAGCGTCGTTTCGTCACTGTGGATGAAACATGGATACATTACTATACTCCTGAGACCAAACAACAATCTAAACAATGGGTTACCAAGGGGAATCTGCAACAAAAAAGGCGAAGACCGTTCCTTCGGCCGGAAAGGTTATGGCGACTGTCTTTTGGGATTCGCAAGGGATAATCCTCATCGACTATCTGGAAAAGGGTAAAACTATTACAGGTGAATATTATTCATCGTTATTGGACCGTTTGAAAACCGAGCTGCAAGAAAAACGCCCGCGATTGGCCCACAAGAAAGTCCTTTTCCATCACGACAACGCAGCAGCACACACCTC
>CM032447.1:152218651-152225524 GCA_019049505.1 Pachyrhynchus sulphureomaculatus
AAATTTGCATTTTTGTTGGCCAGGTAGTATGTGTGATTACACAAACATGATTAAAAGACACTTAGAGAGTTACACAAATATTAAAAATAAAACTTTGTCAATAAACATTAGTTAAAAACACTTTTTGAAGACCGAAACATAACTGCAAGAAACACCATGATGTTGAGATGGTACTCCATTTTAAAATTTTTTGACATCGAGTTTAGTAACTATTTAGTGATATTTGAGTCCGAACCGGATATTGTTGGTAGTCTATGTCGTCATCAGGTCGACAAAAAGCCATAAAAGCATTAAAGTTACGGATGGGATAAATTTTTTAGGTGGATGCTACTCTTAGATAAATTATTTGTTATTAATGATATCTATTTTTCAGTTTTAATTTTATAACAAAGGGACTTAAATTTGATGAATGTTACTCTTCGACGAGTTATTTATTATTAATTATATATTAATTATAATAATTCTTTAATTTTATAACTAAGAGATCCGTAGGCTAATTTAAAAATTTAGAGAATATTAATACGTTATTTATTCTTTGTCATATTTAATTTTTTAATTATTTAATTTTAACAGAATACATAGAAAAGTAACTGGTAAGAAACAGCAAAAATAAGAGAAAGAGAAAAGAAACGTCAACATTACTAGAAACTAATTTTTTTATAAAAATCGTTCTTTTTTGTTGGTTTGGTATAGTTTTGTGTTAGTAAATAAGTATACATGGAGCTCAATCCTTCTATATCTTTTTGGTGATTGAGATTATTTTTACAGGTTTTTAAGTAACACATTTCCAAGAAACTTCTTCTGAAGTAATTAGTCTCAACATCCAGAATGAAGCTGTTGTTATATTGTAGTCTGTGATCTGTATTATTTACGTGTAAGTTCAAACTAGTTGCGTTAGGTTTGTGTTTACTATCACTTTTGTGTAACGCTAATCTCTTAGAGAGCTTTTGTGAAGTTTGTCCAACGTAGACCAAACCACATTGACAGGGAATGCCGTAGATTATAATAGATCTTTGTAAAGTATCGGTTTTATCTTTTGTTGCAATTAGCAATTTTAATGTTTGTATTTTTAAAAAGAGAAGACAAGGACTGGGAAAGGCCTTCAATGTATTGTAACTTTCCTACTTTAATGTCGACATTAGTGGTGACAGTTGGATTGATTTGAAGGGGGGGTCTTTGAAAATTCTTTTTAATTAGAGCTTTAGGATAGTAATTGTCCAAAAAGATGTTTTCTAACAGTTTTACATTCTGTTCTTTAATCCTCTGATGATGTTCAGTTTCTGTTTCATAGGGTGATAAGAATGGAATGGGATATATCTACCAGAACTTGATTTTTTCCTATACCAGTCAAGTTTGACTGTATTATATTCAGAGCGTACAACCCTAGTATCCAGAAACGGAACAGCACAGTCAGTCTCCTCCTCAACAGTAAATACTAATTTATGATTGAAAGAATTGTAAATGTTAAGAGTGTTCTGTACACTTCCGGCAGGTAAAGCGACTAGTAAGTCATCTACATATTGAAACAGAAGGGGAAATTCAAATTCCACCTTTGAAATAACAAAATAAAGAAGTTTATTCATAACAATTTCGGCAAGAATTGGTGAAATAGCACTTCCCATTGGGACGCCAATTTTTTGTCTGTAGAATGTACTATTGAAGGAGAAAAATGTATGTTCATATAAAAAATTCATGATTAGTAGAAACTGTTCTTTAGGAATATTACATATTTCTTCTATTGATGTGAAATGTTCATTTAATATTGATATAATAAGGTCTAGAGAAATGTTAGTAAACAGTGAAACTACATCGAAAAAAAGCAAGTACAAAACCCTCTGGCAAAATAAAGCCATTAACCTTCTCTGCAAATTCGAAGCTATTTTTAATTCTGAATTTATTAAAAGTAGAAAAAGCTGTTTCTAAAATTGAGGCTATATATTTAGCAAGTGGTGGTGTAGATGCTCCTACACAGAAAACTATTGGTCTTAGAGGTATATCTGGTTTATGTATTTTTGGTAGACCATAATATTTGGGACAAACCCCATTATAAGTTATCAATGTGCGAGCAGTTGCTTCATCTAAAAACTTACTATTCTTTAATGATTTAATTAATTTATTGCATTTAATTTCTACTTTTGAAGTGGGATTGTGATGCATTATTATTATATATATATATATATATATATATATATATATATATATATATATATATATATACGAGGCTGGTTTGAAAAGTCCGTGCAAAGTCCGAGAGATGGCACCACCGGCGCGTATCGAGGTCATGTTTAGTTAGTAGCATCTCTTGAATGAACGCACCCCAAGTTTTAGCCATATTGGTCTATTTCTTTGAGTTTGGCATTCGTGTGAATCAAGGAAGTCGAGTGATTTTCAAGAAATGGACGAAAAAGAATTTCGTGTGGTGATTAAACATTACTTTATGAAAGGCAAAACGCCTCAGGAGACTAAAGAGAAGCTTGATAAACATTATGGTGACTCTGCACCTTCGATTAGAACAGTTTATAAGTGGTTTCAAAATTTTCGGACTGGCCATATGGGCACAAGTGACGCTGAACGTTCTGGACGGCCTGTGGAGGTTACGACTCCAGAAATCATTGATCAAATCCATGATATGGTGATGGATGACAGAAGAGTTAAGATGCGTGAGATTGCTAGTGCTGTGGGCATCTCGACTGAACGGGTACATAATATTTTGCATAAACATTTGGACATGAGAAAGCTATCCGCAAGATGGGTGCCGCGATTGCTCACGCTTGACCAAAAACGGAATCGTGTGAAGTGTTGCAAGGATGGTTTGCAGCTGTTCCAGAAGAATCCGGAGGACTTTAAGCGTCGTTTCTTCACTGTGGATGAAACATGGATACATTACTATACTCCTGAGACCAAACAACAATCTAAACAATGGGTTACCAAGGAGAATCTGCACCAAAAAAGGCGAAGACCGTTCCTTCGGCCGGAAAGGTTATGGCGACTGTCTTTTGGGATTCGCAAGAAAAAGTCCTTTTTCATCACGACAACGCACCAGCACACACCTCAGCAGTTGTGGTCGCAAAATTAATGGAAATAGGATTCCAACTCGTTTCACATCCCCCCTATTCTCCAGACTTGGCTCCCTCGGACTACTATTTGTTCCCCAATTTGAAGAAATGGCTGGCGGGACAAAGATTTTATTCAAACTCCTCGTGTAACAAGTTTCTTACATAAATGGTGGAGTAAATACTAGCACCATCCTGCCGAAGTACACATGCCTCCTTTCCATTAACGGGAGATTACCTAGAATGTCTGATAAATCTGTTTGTAATAATAAGTATCTAGTATCATTTTAATTATCCGTAAGAAAAAAGGGTCCTACAATTTTCGTATCTAAAATTCCACAGAACACATTTACTTTAAAACTATATTGGTCTTTAATATATTTTTTATCCAGTCGGGGCAGTTGTAACTTGCGATGAATCTAAAATTTGAATTTGAATTACAATACAGAGTCGAGCAGGCGCGCAAAGTAGTCCAACGGCGTGAATGCGTGTATGAGTCGGAAAGTAGGATTTGTTTGTCTTGAACATTTTGGTTATATATTATTTTATTATATTTTTTATACCTTTTTACTTGTGTGTATGTATACGAATATTTACTTATTTGTACTTATACTTGTGCTTTAACGGTAATTATAGTTATATTTATATTTATACACTATTTCTATTTTTTCTTTGACGAAACCAATGTTACCAAATGTAATTTACTTGGTTAATAAAAAGTTTGAATTTGAATTACTCTCAACAATAAATTATGGGATTGTAGTGGCCCATCACCTACAATTCTATACCGTTTGAAATGAATGTTAGTTGCTTGCCCTGAAAATAAAATTTTGCTTTCCTTATATTACATAAGTTCAATGTACATTTTACAACGCTTGCACACCATGAGTCGAATGGAGTCGTTGAACGCTTTCATTCAACTTTAATACAACTTTTGCGCATACTACGTGAAATTTATCAAGACGATAACAAAAATGTAATGGAATACGCAATTATTGGCAATACCGTTGGTCATACAAACTTCGGAACCCCCACGAGATTTTCCTTCCCATTTCTTTTTATATAGATTATGCAGGAAATCATAAAAACAAATTCACTCACACTTACAAATAAATAAAAAAGAAATTAGAATTAAATAAAGAAATCACATTAACAAAACGTAATACACAGGGCCATGAATGTTTATGATATTAACAAAGTTAATTGAATTCAGATGACTCGGAAAATCTTATATTTATTTAAAAGAAATAATTAAAATAACATCATGATTATGGCTATGGCAAAGAATTTTAGAACTCTTATGATATTATTGATATTCTAATAAATAAGAACTCAAATAAAAGTTTGAAAAAGTCACAACCACTCTAAACCCATCATCAATTAGTTTTAAACGATCAAATTAAAAATTTACAAACATTCGTCAAAGAAACTCACAATAGAATTACAGGAACATACCATTTCATTCATTTTCAACAGATAATATCTCAATTTACTTTAACTTTCCAAATCATATATGATGCCTTAGACAAAATAGTAGGAACAATGACATTCTCTAAACTAAAAACTTTTCATAATGCGATAACAGATCTCCTACTAGAACTATCTAGTGTCAATCACTTTCAAGAAAAAAATAAGTTCCCATTTACACCTTTTTTATATTTTGAAAACATAATTGAAATAAAAAATTATACTAAAGGAAATCAGATCACGTTTGTCTTAGAAATGCCAATCGTTGAACCCGAAAATTATAACTACTTCCCTATGTATCCTTTACCAATCCAATCAATAAATACCTTTAAAACCACTCCCGCAGTTAAATTATCTTATCCGCAATGAAGAGGGTTACTCATTCTTGGATATGGCCTGCAAAGAAATTATCAGTGAAGAATACTTATGTACTGACGCACACATGACGCAAATCAACCAGAATGCCCCATGTGAAATACAGTTGCCAAAACATTATAAAAACACTACCTCCCAATTGTTGCCGATATTTCAGAAGTCGAAGTTCAGAAGATAGAGAAAAATTAATATAAAGTGATCATCCCAAAACCAAATTGTTGTTCAAAATTGAGCAGGAAATAAAGACAATATATGGTACATATTTAATTGAAATAAATAAAGATTGTGAAATCAAAATTAAAGATATCAGTTTAAAGACCTTTCAAGATTTAAAACCACATTTTAAAAACATCGCCCTATCGGAAGTGAATTTTAAAAATAATCTTATGCCTAATAAAAAATTAAACTTTAAAAACTTTCAATTAAAAAATATAAATGTAAACGACGGAATTAAAACCGTTCTCAGTACTCTTGAAACCCAAAACCAAATTTGGACAATTTTTCAGACGCCCTAGTTTATTTTCAAAAAATCAGCATATGAACGATAATGTTTTATATAAGTCAGTCATTATGTTTTGAAAGCGACACCCATGGAGCATTACTTGAACCAAATATTGAACCCCATTTTGAAGTTTCATCTGTCATATGAACACATCCTAAAGTTCAAGTCGACCTGTTAAGTCATTTAATGTTTATCAGACGTGTTTGAGTATTTTTTAAAATGGAAAAAATCGAATATCGTGCAGTGATAAAATTCTTTGTTTTGAAAAGGTTATGGGCAACTGAAATCCATGCGAAATTAGTGAAAATGTTAAAAAGTCTCTCACTCCTTCATTTCCAACTGTTAATAAATGGACTCGAGTTTAAACGTGGTCGTACAAGCGTCAGTGATGATTCACGTTCAGGGCGTCCACAAACTGCAACATCTGAAGAAACTGTTGTGCAAATACAAGATATGGTAATGGAAGACCGTCGATTAACCGTGAATGAATTAGCTATGGCTATAGGCATCTCACATGGATCAGTACATGAGATCTTAACTAATGTTTTGAGTATGAGAAAGCTGAATAGCACAAGATAAAAGTACGAATTGCACCCTATTCGCCAGATTTAGCTCCGTCTGTTCCCAACCTCAAAAGATTTCTACATGGGAAGCGTGTTTTAGCAAATGATGAGGTGATAGCTTCAAAGATGAGCTAAATGAATTGGAAAATCGCTGAAAAAAATGTATTGAGCTTAAAGGAGATTTTACTGAAGAATAAATGTATTTCGGCTCATTAATTCATCTTGTTTCATTTCCGCTTTCAAAACTTATTGACTGGCCAGTACTTATAGCAATTGCAGCTATTTATAACCTTTACCATGTATACCTAAAGAAGAGGAACATCCCTCAGTCCGTCACGCCACAAGCCGCCAAGGAACTGCAAAACATTCGTTTCTCTAGTTCTTCACTAGGGCCGAAAGAACCGATTCTGCTTAGACCAAAAAGAGTACATTTGCTTACTTAGCTTTAGATAACCAATTATATATATATATATATATATATATATATATATATATATATATATATATATATATAATATTGTAGCGTATGAAAAGGTGTTTAATTGCGCCCCACGTACACTGCGTCATTTTGTACCGTATGAATATTGGACACCCCAAGCTTGAGCACAATTTTCTTGCAGCCCCGCTTTAATTTCTGATAATGAATTGAGTGACTAATGATTTTGAAAGAACTAAAGAAATTAAAGAAACACTAGCTCAGTTTTCCTTGGTAGAGAGATATGGGTAAGAGATAATTTTTGTACGTCTTTTTGGAATTTTTTTCTATTTTTTAAAAAGCTTTAGCTGTACAAATTTTTGGGCACCATCCATTTTAAAATAGAAAGGATCTAACTTCAGCTAAAAAAATGGAAAAATGCTGAAGGGTTTTATGGGTATTACTAAAAAGAATTAGTCTAGTACAACTTATCCTGAA
>CM032447.1:152225624-152283124 GCA_019049505.1 Pachyrhynchus sulphureomaculatus
TTCCCGTGCCAGTGAGACAACGGGTTGGTCGAAGTGGCCAAATCTCTATAATGAATTAATTTTAAATAATTTTTTATGAACATTGGTTTACACTAAAAGTTAGAAAAAACTTATTCGGATACTTTAAAAAGTGAATTAGCTACCAAATTTCTCTGTAAGATTCGAATTAAAATTATTCTTAAAACCTAATAACAATAATCGTTGAAATTATGTAATAATGAAAAAAATAAACTAGGACACTAGTAGCAAAATTAATGGTGTAACTGGGACACTAGTAGCGTGTGTTGCCTCCTCTTCTTCTGATGACAGCGTTTATGCACCTAGGCATGCTTCTAATTAAATTTTGGATAAAATCTTGAGGAATTTGCTCCCATTCTGTGATAACTGCATTTTCAAGTTCCCTCAGGTTTCTAGGTGCAGGTATATGACGTTTCACATTTTTCTTAGGTGATCCCATACATGTATCGGATTCAGATCCGGGCTTTTTGGTGGCCATTGCATTATCGGTATATCAACTTGATTAAGATAATCGAGTACCTCCCTAGCCACGTGAGGTCGAGCGTTGTCTTGCATAAACAGGAAATTGGGCCCCACAAAATGACCGAAAGGCATCACATGTTCTATTACAATATTCTCAAGATAGTAGTCAGCATTCATGGATCTCGTACGGACAGGAACTAACTCTGTGCGAGCATCAAAGCAAATGCCACCCCAGAACATAACAGAGCCACCGCCGAATGGAATCCTTGCAGAGATATTGCAAGGAGCAAACCTCTCTCCTGGTCTTCGCCATACTCGCTCAGGACCATCTGGATGTTTTAGACTAACCCTAGTTTCATCTGTGAAGAAAACTTGTTTTCCAATCATCCACAGACCAGTTTTTGTGATTTCGAACAAAATGTAACCTGGCAACTCTGTTCTCTCTAGTAAGCAAGGCCGCAGTGGCTGGTCTCCTACTGTTTAATCCAGCTTCATTTAACCGTCTTCTAACTGTTTTAGAAGAAATTGTGACATTGCGAACAGGTTCGAGTTCGTTTCTTATTATAGAACTAGTGACAGTCCTGTTTCTTAAAGCATATTGTCTTATAAAACGTTCATTTAGGTCGCTAGTGCATCGTTTTTCGCCCTTGCCCTAGCCTTCTAGAATAAATTTCTACTTCATTCAAGCGTCTTACCATACGACTTATTGTGGAACGATGTTTGCCTAACAAATTGGCAACATAACTCTGACAATATCCCTCGTCCAATAAAACTGAGGCTCGCACTACCTCGTGTTAAGTTAAATTCTTTGTTCGATTCATTTTTCTAATTCTTCGGGGTCAAAAATAAAACAGTCCACAGAACGTATTACTTTGAAAAAGGGAACAATTTATAAGCTTACTTTTAAAGAAAATCTATCGCATTATTACAGAAAATTGTTTATCTTCTAAAAAAATTCTTTAAAACTGTAAATCTAAAACGAATTGTTTTGATTTCTGTCATGAACAACGAAACAAAATATGCATAGCCTACTATTCAAATACTCGATAAACTTTAAAACTGAGATAAGAAAAAGATAAATTAATTTTCAGATTGTTGCGTTAATTTTGTCCAGGAGTTTATATATATATGTATATATATGTAAATATATATATATATATATATATATATATATATATATATATATATATATATATATATATATATATATATATATATATATATATATATATATATATATATATATATATATATATGTATATATATATATATATATATATATATATATATATATATATATATATATATATATATATATATATATACAGTAGAACCCTGATTAACCGAGTCGCGATTATCCGAGCTCCGGATTAACCGAGCCAATCCAAGAATCGTATTAACCGAGCGTCTAAAATATGTATGTACATATTTCCATTTAAAATCGTCGGGGCCTTCGGGGAATCCCCCTGGCCCGTGTGAGGGGTTCCCCTATTTATGTTTTCGGATTCTTTCAGCATGTAAATTTGCGGAATGCAGTGCGTTATAGCGTTTACTACGGAGAAGTACGAGTATACTCACATAATTTATTTGGTTGGAGTTCTGGTAGTTAAGTGTAATTAATACGAAACTGCTTTGTTTGAATTTTTGTTTGTCGTATTTATAATGGAGCAAAACAAGCGTAAAAGAATCGTCGTTCCTATTGAAGAAAAATTAAAAACCATCGGAAGAATTGAAGCAGGAGAGTTGTTGCACGAGAATATGGAGTAGGTGAGGTAACAGTTGGAGATTGGAAAAGAAACCGCACAAAAATAGAAGAGTGGTGTATAAATCAAGCCTCCTCGTCCTCAGGAAGAAAATCAATGAAAACCGGCGACTATGAAAAGGTTAACGAAGCGTTATTCATGTGTTTTAACCAACAGAGATCAAAAGGTGTGCCTCTGTCAGGTCCAATTTTACAACAGAAAGCAATAATGATTAGTAGGCAATTCCCAGAGATAGGTCAGTTTACCGCCAGTTCTGGATGGCTTTACCGCTGGAAAAAACCGTACGGTGTACGACAACTGACTGTATGTGGTGAAAAACTTTGTGCTGATGTGTCATCAATTGAGAAGTTTAAGCAGAACTTTAAAAAGCAAATCGAAGATTATGGATATACTTGTGATCAAATTTACAACTGTGACGAAACTGGTCTGAAATGATAAAATGCTTCCATCAAAAACATTGGCATCTCGACAGGAAAAAGCAGCTCCTGGGCACAAACGAAGTAAAAGAAGATTAACTATAATGGTATATTCCAATGCATCTGGCAAGCACAAAATACCACTGATGGTGATTGGCAAGTCTGCACGTCCAAGAGCTTTAAAAGACATCTCGCCCAAAGCCCTACCAGTCTATTACAAAAGTCAGAAGAGCGCATGGATGGATGCGACCTTATTTACTAACTGATTTGAAGAAGAGTTCGTTCCATCTGTGACTAAATTTTTGAACAGAAACCGTCTTTCTGTTAAAGCAATTTTATTAATGGATAATGCCCCCTCCCACTCCGAAGAAGGACTTTATGTGGGCGAAATTGTTGTAAAATTTTTTCCTCCAAATGTAACCAGCATAATGCAACCAATGGATCAAGGCATCCTCCAAAACATTAAAAAAAATTATAGGCGTTTATATCTTGAACATCTGTTAGAATACACAGAAAAGGAGGATATTATCAATGGGATGAGAAAGGTTACACTGAAAAATGTTATTTACTGGGTAAGTCAAGCTTGGGATTCTATGCGTACTACCACTATTCAAAAATCTTGGTCAAAAGTTATTGATTTGGAGGACTATAATGACAGTGAAGATGATACTCCATTAAATGAATTAGCTTTGAAAATAAGAAGTCATGAAGAAATGTCCTGTTCAAATTTTGATAGCGTGATAGAAGAAAAAGAAAAAAGTTAATTTGAATTAATGCAAAAATTAAAAGGTTGCGAAAATGTGACAAGAGAAGATGTTGTTGAATGGATTACAGCATATGATTTAGAAGAAGAAATGAGTATTGAAGAAATAATATAATGCCTTTCAGGAAACCGAAAAATCAGATGAGGATGACCATGACGAAGTGGATGAACAGTCTCCCACTAAGATCTCTCATCAAGAAGATTTTGCTTCTTGGGAAAAACCTTTGAGGTATATCGAACAACAACCAGAAGCAACCCCAGCGGATTTGCTTCTTCTTAATAGATGGAGAAACATTGCAGCGAGAAAAAGAAGATGCAGTGTGAAACAGAAGCGCATAGATACCTATTTCACTGTTTTATAATGTATGTACCTATTTATATGTTAAAAACGTTAATACATCGGTTTAAAGTATTGGTGTTTATTTTTTGAATGAATGAAAAAACAAATCCGGTTGCTCTTGTTCTAAAATAACGATTAAATTGGACTTTCTCGCACGAAAGAATAACTTAAAAAAGTAAACAAGAACAGTTTTCCATAACACTATTAAACCTGTAGAAAATTTATCGACCTTCATTTTTTCAGTTCTGAAACATCCCTTAAAAAACTATACGTTGTTCTTACCACTTCAAGTAACAAAGGTTACCAAATTTAAGGGGATATGTTGTTTCGATCGTGAGATACCGTACCAACAGGCTAAATACAAATTTTTTTTCCTTTAACAAGGGAAATAATAATTAATAATAAATTTGCCACCAATAAAATATTTACTCTTGAAAAAAAATATTGAGTTTTTTGCAGGGTGGAAAATTATATTTATATGTTATATAATTGTTATTAAGAGTAAATTGGCGACTACTTGCTTACTGCTTAAAAGGTGCTAAAATGCCTAGATATAAAGTGATTTTTTAGATGTAATATATATACATATATATATATATATATATATATATATATATATATATATATATATATATATATATATATATATATATATTTACATGATTAACATCTAAAAAATCACTTTATATCTAGGCATTTTAGCACCTTTTAAGCAGTAAGCAAGTAGTCGCCAATTTACTCTTAATAACAATTATATAACATATAAATATAATTTTCCACCCTGCAAAAAACTCAATATTTTTTTTCAAGAGTAAATATTTTATTGGTGGCAAATTTATTATTAATTATTATTTCCCTTGTTAAAGGAAAAATTTGTATTTAGCCTGTTGGTACGGTATCTCACGATCGAAACAACATATCCCCTTAAATTTGGTAACCTTTGTTACTTGAAGTGGTAAGAACAACGTATAGTTTTTAAGGGATGTTTCAGAATTGAAAAAATGAAGGTCGATAAATTTTCTACAGGTTTAATAGTGTTATGAAAACTGTTCTTGTTTACTTTTTTAAGTTATTCTTTCGTGCGAGAAAGTCCAATTTAATCGTTATTTTAGAACAAGAGCAACCGGATTTGTTTTTCATTCATTCAAAAAATAAACACCAATACTTTAAACCGATGTATTAACGTTTTTAACATATAAATAGGTACATACATTATAAAACAGTGAAATAGGTATCTATGCGCTTCTGTTTCACACTGCATCTTCTTTTTCTCGCTGCAATGTTTCTCCATCTATTAAGAAGAAGCAAATCCGCTGGGGTTGCTTCTGGTTGTTGTTCGATATACCTCAAAGGTTTTTCCCAAGAAGCAAAATCTTCTTGATGAGAGATCTTAGTGGGAGACTGTTCATCCACTTCGTCATGGTCATCCTCATCTGATTTTTCGGTTTCCTGAAAGGCATTATATTATTTCTTCAATACTCATTTCTTCTTCTAAATCATATGCTGTAATCCATTCAACAACATCTTCTCTTGTCACATTTTCGCAACCTTTTAATTTTTGCATTAATTCAAATAAACTTTTTTTCTTTTTCTTCTATCACACGCTATCAAAATTTGAACAGGACATTTCTTCATGACTTCTTATTTTCAAAGCTAATTCATTTAATGGAGTATCATCTTCACTGTCATTATAGTCCTCCAAATCAATAACTTTTGACCAAGATTTTTGAATAGTGGTAGTACGCATAGAATCCCAAGCTTGACTTACCCAGTAAATAACATTTTTCAGTGTAACCTTTCTCATCCCATTGATAATATCCTCCTTTTCTGTGTATTCTAACAGATGTTCAAGATATAAACGCCTATAATTTTTTTTAATGTTTTGGAGGATGCCTTGATCCATTGGTTGCATTATGCTGGTTACATTTGGAGGAAAAAATTTTACAACAATTTCGCCCACATGAAGTCCTTCTTCAGAGTGAGAGGGAGCATTATCCATTAATAAAATTGCTTTAACAGAAAGACGGTTTCTGTTCAAAAATTTAGTCACAGATGGAACGAACTCTTCTTCAAATCAGTTAGTAAATAAGGTCGCATCCATCTATGCGCTCTTCTGACTTTTGTAATAGACTGGTAGGGCTTTGGGCGAGATGTCTTTTAAAGCTCTTGGACGTGTAGACTTGCCAATCACCATCAGTGGTATTTTGTGCTTGCCGGATGCATTGGAATATACCATTATAGTTAATCTTCTCTTACTTCGTTTGTGCCCAGGAGCTGCTTTTTCCTGTCGAGATGCCAATGTTTTTGATGGAAGCATTTTATCATTCAGACCAGTTTCGTCACAGTTGTAAATTTGATCACAAGTATATCCATAATCTTCGATTTGCTTTTTAAAGTTCTGCTTAAACTTCTCAATTGATGACACATCAGCACAAAGTTTTTCACCACATACAGTCAGTTGTCGTACACCGTACGGTTTTTTCCAGCGGTAAAGCCATCCAGAACTGGCGGTAAACTGATCTATCTCTGGGAATTGCCTACTAATCATTATTG
Organism: Pachyrhynchus sulphureomaculatus; assembly: GCA_019049505.1. Taxonomy (NCBI): domain Eukaryota; kingdom Metazoa; phylum Arthropoda; class Insecta; order Coleoptera; family Curculionidae; genus Pachyrhynchus; species Pachyrhynchus sulphureomaculatus. Next base: position 152,231,940 of record CM032447.1, read on the forward strand.
CTTTCTGTTGTAAAATTGGACCTGACAGAGGCACACCTTTTGATCTCTGTGTGGTTAAAACACATGAATAACGCTTCGTTAACCTTTTCATAGTCGCCGGTTTTCATTGATTTTCTTCCTGAGGACGAGGAGGCTTGATTTATACACCACTCTTCTATTTTTGTGCGGTTTCTTTTCCAATCTCCAACTGTTACCTCACCTACTCCATATTCTCGTGCAACAACTTTAATTGTCTCTCCTGCTTCAATTCTTCCGATGGCTTTTAATTTTTCTTCAATAGGAACGACGATTCTTTTACGCTTGTTTTGCTCCATTATAATACGACAAACAAAAATTCAAACAAAGCAGTTCGTATTAATTACACTTAACTACCAGAACTCCAACCAAATAAATTATGTGAGTATACTCGTACTTCTCCGTAGTAAACGCTATAACGCACTGCATTCCGCAAATTTACATGCTGAAGGAATCCGAAAACATAAATAGGGGAACCCCTCACACGGGCCAGGGGGATTCCCCGAAGGCCCCGACGATTTTAAATGGAAATATGTACATACATATTTTAGACGCTCGGTTAATACGGTTCTTGGATTGGCTCGGTTAATCCGGAGCTCGGATAATCGCGACTCGGTTAATCAGGGTTCTACTGTATATATATATATATATATATATATATATATATATATATATATATATATATATATATATATATATATATATATATATATACATATATATATATATATATATATATATATATATATATATATATATATATATACATATATATGTATATATATATATATATATATATATATATATATATATATATATATATATATATATTTACATATATATACATATATATAAACTCCTGGACAAAATTAACGCAACAATCTGAAAATTAATTTATTTTTTTCTTATCTCAGTTTTAAAAGTTTATCGAGGATTTGAATAGTAGGCTATGCATATTTTGTTTCGTTGTTCATGACAGAAATCAAAACAATTCGTTTAGATTTACAGTTTTAAAGAATTTTTTAGAAGATAAACAATTTTCTGTAATAATGCGATAGATTTTCTTTTAAAAGTAAGCTTATAAATGTTCCCTTTTTCAAAGTAATACGTTTCTGTGGACTGTTTTATTTTTGACCCCGAAGAATTAGAAAAATGAATCGAACAAAGAATTTAACTGAACACGAGGTAGTGCGAGCCTCAGTTTTATTGGACGAGGAATATTGTCAGAGTTATGTTGCCAATTTGTTAGGCAAACATCGTTCCACAATAAGTCGTATGGTAAGACGCTTGAATGAAGTAGAAACTTATTCTAGAAGGCTAGGGCAAGGGCGAAAACGATGCACTAGCGACCTAGATGAACGTTTTATAAGACAATATGCTTTAAGAAACAGGACTGTTACTAGTTCTATAATAAGAAACGAACTCGAACCTGTTCGCAATGTCACAATTTCTTCTAAAACAGTTAGAAGACGGTTAAATGAAGCTGGATTAAACAGTAGGAGACCAGCCACTGCGGCCTTGCTTACTAGAGAGAACAGAGTTGCCAGGTTACATTTTGCTCGAAATCACAAAAACTGGTCTGTGGATGATTGGAAACAAGTTTTCTTCACAGATGAAACTAGGGTTAGTCTAAAACATCCAGATGGTCCTGAGCGAGTATGGCGAAGACCAGGAGAAAGGTTTGCTCCTTGCAATATCTCTGCAAGGATTCCATTCGGCGGTGGCTCTGTTATGTTCTGGGGTGGCATTTGCTTTAATGCTCGCACAGAGTTAGTTCCTGTCCGTACGAGATCCATGAATGCTGACTACTATCTTGAGAATATTGTAATAGAACATGTGATGCCTTTCGGTCATTTTGTGGGGCCCAATTTCCTGTTTATGCGAGACAACGCTCGACCTCACGTGGCTAGGGAGGTATTCGATTATCTTAATCAAGTTGATATACCGATTATGCAATGGCCACCAAAAAGCCCGGATCTGAATCCGATAGAACATGTATGGGATCACCTTAAGAAAAATGTGAAACGTCATATACCTGCACCTAGAAACCTGAGGGAACTTGAAAATGCAGTTATCACAGAATGGGAGCAAATTCCTCAAGATTTTATCCAAAATTTAATTAGAAGCATGCCTAGGTGCATAAACGCTGTCATCAGAAGTAGAGGAGGCAACACACGCTACTAGTTTCCCAGTTACACCATTAATTTTGCTACTAGTGTCCTAGTTTATTTTTTTCATTATTACATAATTTCAACGATTTTGTTATTAGGTTTTAAGAATAATTTTAATTCGAATCTTATAGAGAAATTTGGTAGCTAATTCACTTTTAAAGTATCCGAATAAGTTTTTTCTAACTTTTAGTGTAACCAATGTTCATAAAAAATTATTAAAAATTAATTCATTATAGAGATTTGTATGATTTAATATATTGTTGCGTTAATTTTGTCCAGGAGTGTATATATATATATATATATATATATATATATATATATATATATATACATACATACATATATACATACATACATACATACATACATACATACATACATACATATACATACATATATATAATATATATATATATATATATATATATATATATATATATATATATATATATATGTATATATATATATATATATATATATATATATATATATATATATATATATATATATATATATATATATATATACATATATACATATCGGGTCTTCCATTGGCAACTTTTTTTTGAAATAAAACGCAACCCATTTGAGACATTTCGAAAATTTTACTATCGGCTTGAAGTACAATCAAAACATACGGAATTCGACTTCATTCATATGTCCACCACGGGCAGGTTTGCAGCGGTCGATTCGTTGAACCCAATTTTCGATGACTCGGCCACATATTTCGACGGAAACGGTCGCTATCTCTCTTTCAATATTGGCTCTGAGCTCCTCTAACGACGCAGGCTTGTTAGCATAGACCAATAATTTAACGTACCCCCATAAAAAAGAAGTCTAGAGGTGTTAAATCACACGATCTAGGCGGCCATTCGACGGGACCATTTCTCGATATAACACGTTCACCGAATTTAGGTGCTAAAATGCCTAGATATAAAGTGATTTTTTAGATGTTAATCATGTAATATATATATATATATATATATATATATATATATATATATATATATATATATATATGTATATATATATATATATATATATATATATATATATATGTATATATATATATATATATATATATATATATATATAATATATATATATATATATATATATATATATATATATATATATATAAAATTTAAGAAACCGATGGTTATATGTGGCTTGTCGAATGCCAATGGTTTTACGAACTTACCGTCTTTCAGTTACCGCTGTAACTAAACTGTTCAACAATTAAATTAGTAGTTAAATACACGTAAGTAAAAAATAAAAACACCTTGGCTTTTTTGTGCAAAGAAAAAATTAACAAGCCGGTTTTAAATTAAAATTCCGAAAGCATAAAAATGATTTAATATATCCTAAGAAAATTTAGCCTGTGAAACGAAGGACGATTTCCTTTGATAATTCCAAACGAGCAAGCAGATGGTAATAATAGATTTTTTTGCCGAAAGAGGACAATTTGGCAATAGTGTAGTGTAGTTCACTGAATTAATATCGTTATAAAAATACAAATGTTAATAAAATATGGGCTTTTGAGTTTCTATCGCCTCCTAGTTATTTTTACTTCCAATGGGATTAGACTTCATTTGAGCTTTAGGTCTTTACATTCATTAGCCTAGGCTAATACTATAAAAGAGTAGTTTCTGTTTATATCCGGAATGTTACCATAAAGATAGGAATTATAATAAAGTGAAAAATTGATTATTACAATACTAATTTAATGAGTTGGAGATACTTGAAGCATTGGTATTCTAAAAATGAATATCTGTGGTAGAAACATCTAAAAACTAGCCTTTTTTAAGGAGAGCTAACGTTTAAAAAAAACCGACATTGGCGCCTACACCTTAAAATGTATATCAGTTGGCGCTGTTGGCAATCGGACAATAAACAAGAATACATGGTACTGTCTCATTATGTACTGTATATCATGAGGTACCATTGTCTCCTACTATAAGTAATAAAGGTATAAAGTAACTGTGAAAAAAATAGTAACACCTATTAGGTCTATGTTTTACAATTTCTATCGTATGTTGTTAAATAAAAGCACAACGCTAGAGAAAGACAAACACGTGGGAACAAAACGGCACCTTAAAACGAAGAGTTGATTGAGTGGTCCGTTACTTTGTGATAGTACATTTTAACAATAAAACTACTTAATTACTTTGTTAACTGTCACTAAATATATTAGTAAAGATTTTACAATTGCGTTATCGCGATTTCGTAGTACAACTACATTGTCAAACGCTTAACTAAGACTAAAACTAAAACGATAACGCAATTGTAAAATCTTTACTAATATATTAGTGACAGTTAACAAAGTAATTAAGTAGTTTTTATTTATCCTTTAAAACGAAGCCTGTTGACTACCACCGGCTTCACAATATGTTTTAACCTACCCCCTCGAATTTCTCAGAGATGCCGTGCAAGTAGAGGTTACCAAATGTTCTTTTATGAAATAATAATAGGGACCAATATGCCTATCTAGATGTAGAAAAATAGATAGCATAAAAGATGAACGATGGTATTTATTAAGTGTTTTTATTCTTTATTGCCCAATCGAAAATATATGATTTAGAAATTTAAAATGAAAAAGAAATTATTTACTCCAGAAAGACGATTTTTAAAAATTTTGAAATTAAGAAATTGAAACGGAACTAAAATTTCTTTGAATAGATAGATAATTCTATTTCACAAACGGATAAAAATGAACAGATAAATAATCTTTTTCTCATTAAGCGTCTATTTATTTGTCTGCCTCATAAGACTATTAATTAAATTTACTAAACGACTTTTTATGAGCTTATTTTCACTGTTCTGTAGAGCATCCTTCGAGAAAAGTTGAGCACTAAGAAATATATTTTTACTTTTCTCCATAAAGAACAGTATTGTGCTCGTGAAAAAAGTCACTCTTCGAGAATTTTTCCATTTTCTAGCATTTTATTGTCTTTAGATCACAAAAAACAAACTCATTTCCGTATTCCCTACGTTCATAACTGGTCTGTCGAACTGTTAGCACGATAACTCTAGAACGAAATGAGATATCAATTTCAAACCTTGCACATATATAATACGTAATGAAGGGATAAAGCACATAGTTTTTGAGCGATATAATGACATAATATAAAATAACAAAACACATATACGGTTATATAACACGTAGACTGAAAAGTTTTTGGTCTAACTACTTAAAACCCATTTTTTTTTTGCAAAATTCGACTTTAATTATCAACATAGTCTCCTGCGAGAGCGATACAATCAGTCCAACGCTTTTCTAACATTTCTATACCTTTTTTGTAGAAGGATTTGTCTTTGCCTTCAAAATAGGCCTCAGTTTCGGCGATAACTTCTTCATTGGAGCCAAATCTCTTTCCCACGAGCATTTTTTTTAGGTCTGCGAATAGATAATAGTTTCTGGGACCAAATCTTGAGAATACGGTGGATGAGGAAGCAATTCGAGCTTCAATGGGTCTTTGGTCGCTACGGGTGGCTTTCACCTGCTGCTGTCCACTCAGCTGACTGCCGATTTGATTCCGATGTGTAGAAGAGGATCCATGTTTCATCCGTTGTCACATATCGCATGAAAAAAATCCTTTTTATTGGGCTTAAACAGGTCCAAACAGCGCTCAGAATCACCAACACGTTGTTTGTGGTCCATTGTGAGCAAACGCGGTACCCATTTCAAACAGAGCTTTCTCATGCCCAAATGTTTATGCAAAATATGACCAACATGTTCTTTTGGTATCTTTAGGGTGTCGGCTTTCTCCCGCAATTTCACTTTACGGTCGTCCAAAACAATTTTGTGGATTTTTTTATGTTTTCCGGTGTAACCACCTCATTTGGGCATTCAGAGCGTTCAGCATTATTTGTGTCTGTACGACCGCGTTTAAATTCAACATACCAGTAAATGATGAGTGGTTTTCAAGTGGCAGAGTCCCCGTAACACTTATCAAGCCTTTGCTTTGCTTGAACGATATTTTTTCACCTCAAAAAATAGTGTTTAATCAACACACGAAATTCGATTTTTTTCATTGCTTTGAAAATATCAAAAGTAGCGTCACTAAAAAACTGTAACTTGTAAACTAATCGTCGAAATGTCATGAAATTTTGACACGTATCGTTTGAAGGTTAGTACTTCCTAAAAATCATATGGATTTTTTGAAAAGGGCGACATCTATGTGTCAGACCAAAAACTTTTCAGCCTACGTGTTATATCGTGATATATGTCCTTTTCAAGGTTCTTGGAGTCAGGGAATCTGAAAAGTTTTGGATAATGGAGGATGATAAATGGGTTAGGGATCGTTAAACATTGTAATTTCAATATTATTATGAGAATTTTTTCCAGTGTTTGTTGGAGATACTGGACAAATTGTAACAAAATTATTTACAATAAACGATATATGAGGTTAAAGGGGTAGGGGGTTAGAGGAATGGTTGCGTATATATCGTTACATTCGTTTATTTCACGGGTGCTTGGAGTCGAGGATTTATAAATTATATTATTTTTAATTATTGACAACCTCATTAGAAACCCTTCATCTATTATAATACTTGAATTAAGTGTACAAGGATTAAGGATACAATTAATGAGATAAGCTATTAAAACTTCAAAACTGCGATTTTTTGATTCAGTAATTTTCAAAGTATAAAATTTTAATATTGGCGCTATTTTTCATGCCTTTCAATTGTCCGGAAGTGTACGTCTAGAAAAAGCTATTTTACATCTGTAGTCGTAAAAGTTTGTTCGAAATAATATTTTCTGAGTAAGATATATATACAGAAATATTAGGCGTTCGTACTAGTTAACATATAAAAATATAATAAGTAATTATTATATGATAAATACAAGACGTTGACAAACACTTCGTCGTAATGGTAATGCTCTTGAGTTAGTATTTAGTTTATACCATATTTTTTTGTAAGATTTTATGGCCGTATTACATACTATGTTGGTATTTTGAAATCGTTGGCACAATGACACTACACAACATTTATCACCAATACACCAAACACTTTACTTTTGCATCCTACTTATCAAAACGCATGTCGAGTGCGAAGATTAAAGTGTTTGGCATAGTGGTGGTTGGTAACAAGGTAAAATGCTCTATAGAATAATATAGTTTTCCAATAAAAAATTAATGAAAAAGTGATAAGGTACCAGATCAAAAGCTTATTAATCCATTTTGGATCTCTAGAAAGGCTTCAGGTAGTATTTATAAAAAAAAAAGAATTTCTGTTTTTCGATATTTCTATGGCTTCAAACAAAATGAGACAATAAAATGTAAAATGGAAAACGTAACGTTTTTGGTATTTTTTTAATAAAATAATCCTCAGTGGCTAAATATCAGTAAATAACATAACGGATATGAAGGGTTTTAGTTCAAAACTGGACATGTCCAAAAAATTCAAAAACGAGTTTTAACTGCCATCTGTTGAAAGCAAGATAGATCCTAGGATAGAGGTTCTAAAAGAAATGCATGTTCAGTTCAAAACCAGATGTGTCCAGAAAAAAAAACAGTTCAAAACTGGGTATGTCCATGGTGGCCTGATGTCAGTGGCTCTGCGCATGCCCGTGAGCATGGGCTTACAGGCGCATGATCTTCCCCACTTTCCTCAAAGCTGTTGATTTGATTACATCATAATAATCATTATGATAACATCGGAGATATTAGTGATTAAGAGTGGTAATCATTGGTTTTTTTAATTCATCTAGTTCTTGTTTTTATTTACTTTTGTGAAGTAAAAAGTGATATGGCCGATGAACAATTTTCAAAAAAAAAGAAAAAATTAACTGGAAGAATGGTGAGTTTTGTTTTTGTAAGTAATTGAGGGAGATAGAAAAATAATTCTAAGAAACTTCAACAATTTTAGTTCTAACAATGAACAGAGTTCATATATAGCATCGTTGATAAGTGTACTACTAGTAAAAAGGCATCGTCCTCGTAAAAATCTTGGAAATCATGTCCATACTGTTACTTTTAAGTATATCGTTAGCACAATATCAAAATCAGACATTGTACGAGAGCAAGAAAATTCATTAGCCAACGCGGATAGCGCGGATTCGATAAGCAAAACAATGTGTGTATCGGAAAATTTTTATTGGAATTACCAAAGGGAAATTAGAATACATTCAAACTAATTTGAAGTTAACTGGTCTTTCATCGAAAGACCGTAGAGGTGGCGCTCACCACAACTTGTCGGAAGAGAATACACTGAAAAAAGTAATTACAGCATTGCAAATAACCCTCACAGGGTATACTTGTCAGCTCACTTAAATGTCGGGAAGTTGCATCCATGTTTTTCCAAGCTGCGCCCCAACATCAAGTGCTCGTATCAATCGTACTGAAAAATATTCGAAACAAAATACACATTGGTTTCGGTTATCCGCACTCCGATACATGCAGTTTCTATGACGAAAAATATTAAACAACCAGAAGAAGCAGAGGAAAAGAAAGAGACTGGCCTGTGCACAAGGCTAAGGTTTGAGAAACAACTTCACTTACGGAAAGCTCAAACATTTTACGACAAAAAAGGAACGGCAAAAAATAAAGCACAATAGTTTCGCTGCCATTGCACTGGATCAAAAAAATCTCACCCAAAATAACTACTAATGATGCTTATTATTGCCGCAAACTTTCAGTCTACACATTCATCATCCATGTTTTCTCCGACGCATCAACCCAATTCTACACCTATCCTGAATAGATTGCAAAAAAGGAGCTAACGAGGTATGCTCTTTGTTATTTGATTTCATTATGAATAAGTTACCGAAGAACGTGAATCACTTGCACACTGCTGGAGGCCAGAACAAAAACTACACCATGGTCCGCTTGATTCACTACGCTGTTCACCAAATTAAAAGGCTTGAATGGATAGAAATAAATTTCCCAATCGCAGGCACTGTTACATGGAGTGCGACAAAAACATGGGAGTTCTTAACATCAACAAAACAATGGAGATTCTTGAAGATTGAGTGGAGAATGTCAAGACAGCAAGGGCCACACTTAGCCCCGTCAAGGCTATTAATGTCCAGCAGTGGCTGATTAAAAATTGGAAGAACTTTTTGAGAACAAAAAATACAGAAGCAAATACACCTTCCAATACAAAAAACAAGGGAGCTCCAAGTCGTGTCAAACTGCAGCGGTGTTTTGAAAGAAATCATTATAATGGAGCCTGTTGTCAAAAGTCACTCAACTCAACCAAGCAGTCCAGGTCCTCGAAGACTGGGAAGTCGAAGAAGTCCAGAAGAGTAGCATATGCCAGGCAAGTTTCAGCTGTCTTTGCATTTTTATTTCAAGAAAATTTCCATCCCTGCTGAAAAATTCAAGGACATTATTCACTTATCTAAATTTTGTAGTGAAAAAGCTAGGAAAATGTTTAACAAAATTCCCGCAACGTCAGACAAGTTAAAAAAAAAGTCCAAAACCTATTTTTTAATATTCCTACAAAAAAGACAATTAATTTACAAAATTCTGGCTAATAGCTTTTTTTAAATTACCTTTAAAATTAAATAATTTATAGGAAAGTAATAATGGTTCTGGAAAATGTCATTGTTTTGAACAATTTAGGAAACACATGGACAAATCCTGTTTAGAACAGAAAAAATTTGCCATTTTTTTTTTATTTCAATAATTTAAACAATTTTACATTTAGCTTTAAACAAAAAAATGTACATTTTTTTAATTGTAGAAATTTGTTGAAACAAATATTACTTTTTGGTTTCTTAATAACTCATTTTCTCTCAGTTTTGGACTTGATTTTCTCAAAAAGTCGATTTCTGGATATGTCCAGTTTTGACCTAAAACCCTTCTTATAATTATAACTTTTCCATTTTGCTATTAATAACAAACTCTGTCTGGAACCATCACTAGGCCCGAGAGCACGTGGAATTGTACCAACAGTCAAAGTGTAGTAGTGCGAGGCGCGAGTTAAATGTATGTATATATAGCATTTGTTATCTAATGCTAAGTAAGCAAATGTACTGTTTTAGTCTAACATAAGTAGAATCGGTTCTATAACTCCTTCGGTCCTAGTGGAGAACTATCCGGTTTCTTCAGAGTTTGAAATTAAATGAATGTTTTGCAGTTCCGTGGCGGCTTGTGGCGTGACGAACTGAGGGATGTTCTTCTTCTTTAAGTATAGGTGGTAAAGGCTATAAGTGACTGCAATTGTTAAAAGTACTAATCAGTGAATAAGTTTTGAAAGCGGAAATGACACAAGATGAATTAATGGTCCGAAATACATTTATTCTTCAGTATAATCTCAATACATTTTTTTCATCAATTTTCCAATTCATTTACCCCATCTTTGAAGTGGTTTTCCGAAAGACCTTTGTTAAAAAACGCTTCCCACGAGAAATCTTTTGAGATTGGAAACAGATGGAAGTCAGACGGAATCAGATCTGGCGAATAGGGTGCAATTCGTATTTTTATCTTGTGAATAGCTTTCTCATACCCAAAACATTAATAAGTTAAGATCTCATGTACTGATCCATGTGAGATGCTTATAGCCTCGGCCAAATCATTCACGATTAATCGACGGTCTTCCACTACCACATCTTGTATTTGCACAACAGTTTTTTCAGGTGTTACAGGTTTTGGACGTCCTGAACGGGGATCATCATTGACGCTTGTACAACCACGTTTAAACTCGAATCCATCTATTAACAGTTGGAAATGAAGGAGCAGACTCTTTTAACACTTTCACTAACTTTGTATTGATTTCAGTTGCCAATAACCCTTCCAAAACCAAGAATTTTATCAATGCACGATATTCGATTTTTTCCATTTTAAAAAAATACCCAAACACGTCTACTTTAATCAGCTGATAAACATTGAATGACTTGACATATCGACTTGAAATTTAGGGTGTGTTCATATGACAGATGAAGCTTCAAAATGGGGTCCAAGTGATGCTCCATAGGTGTCACTTTCAAAACATATTGACTGACATATATAAATTATTATCGTTCATATGCTGATTTTTTGAAAATAAACTGGGTCGTCTGAAAAATTGTCCGAATTTGGTTTTGGGTTTCAAGACTACTGAGAACAGTTTTAAATCCGTCGTTTACATTTATATTTTTTAATTTTAAGTTTTAATTTTGTATTCGGCATAAGATTATTTTTAAAATTCATTGCCGGTAGGGCGATGTTTCTAAAATATGGTTTTAAATCTGGAAAGGTCTTTAAACTGATATCTTTAATTTTGACTTCACAACCTTTATTTATTTCAGTTAAATATGTACCATATATTGTTTTTGTTTCCGGCCCAATATTGGACAACAATTTGGTTTTGGGATGATCATTTTATATTAATTTTTCTCTAACTTCTGAACTTCGACTTCTGAAATATCGGCAACAATTGGGGGGTAGTGTTTTTATAATGTTGTATCAACTGTATTTCACGTGGGGAATTCTGGTGGATTTGCGTCATGTGTGCGACAGTACATAAGAATTCTTCACTGATGATTTCTTTGCAGGCCATATCCAAGAATGAGTAACCCTCTTCATTGCGGATAAGATAACTTGACTGCAGAAGTGGTTTTAAAGGTATTTATTGATTGGATTGGTAAAGGATATATAGGGTAGTAGTTATAATTTTCGGGTTCAACGATTGGCATTTCTATGATAAACGTGATCTGATTTCCTTTACTATAACTTTTGATTTCAATTATGTATGTTTTCAAAATATAATTTTTTTTTTGTAGAGATATAAGTGAGAACTTATTTTTTTTCTAGATATTGATTGACACCAGATAGTTCTAGTAGGAGATCCATGGATTTATTATCGCATTATGATAAGTTTTTAGTTTAGAGAATGTCATTGCTCCTTCTATTTTGTCTAAGGTATCATATATAATTTGGACAGTTAAAGTAAATTGAGATATTATCTATTGAAAATGAATGAAAAAGTCCCGTAATTATATTGTGAGTTTCTTTGACGAATGTTTGTAAATCTTTAATTTGTTCGTTTAAAACGTGGTTAAGAGTGGTTGTGACTTTTTCAAACTCTTTAAACAAGTTTTATTTGAGTTCTTATTTATTAGAATATCAATAATATCATAAGAGTTATGAAATTTTTTGCCATAGCCATGATTAGGTATGTTATTTTTAGTTATTTCTTTTATATAAGTATAAGATTTTTCGAGTCATATGAATTCAATTAATTTTGTTAATATCATAAACTTGTATGAACGTCCAATAGTCGATTTTGCTTTGTGTGTAATTTTAAAGAAACGAACGGGGTTTGTCATTTAAGGTATGGGATATAGGGTTTACTCCTATTGCGATGGTGCAGAGGGTTAACCTGTAATAACAGGAGGTTTATTTTACTACTTTTATTGTCTCTTTTTTATTTTTGCTGCTTTCATTGGTTAGTTCAACACGGTTCATATCTAAAATTTTTGTTATTTTAAAAGGATGTAAAAATTTCTTCTTTTTGTTTCTACCTTTGGGGTTCTTCTTGAAAACGATTGATTGCCCTGTGTATTACGTTCTGTTAATATGGTTTCTTTATTTAATTTTAATTTTTCTTTTACTTATTTGTAAGTATGAGTAAATTTGTTTTTATGATTTTCTGCATAATCTGTATAAAAAAAAATTTGGAAGGAAAATCTCGTGAGGGTTTCGTGAGTTTGTATGCCCAAAGGAATTACCAATAATTGCATATTCCATTACATTTTTGTTATTATCTGGATAGATTTCACGTAGTACGCGTAAATGTTGTATTAAAGTTGAATGAAAGCGTTCAACGACTCTATTCGACTCATGGTTGAAAAATATAGATTTAATTTATGTAATATAAGGATTTATGCAAGTGTTAAAAAACCGAGTTTGTGATGCCCGTTTTGACTTCTATACATGGTTTCAAGGCATAGTCGAAGAAGGTTTGAATTTCCGAAGAAAAATTTTATTTTCAGTCCAAGCAACATTCACTTCAAACGGGACAAAAATTGTAGGTGATGGGCCAATGAAAACTCATAATTTATTGTCGAGAGTAATTCAAATTCAAATTTTTTATTAACCAAGTAAATTACATTTGGTAACAATGGTTTTCGCCAAAGAAAAAATAAAAAATAGTGTATAAATATAAATATAACTATAATTACCGCCAAAACACAAGTATAAGTACAAATAAGTAAAAAGTCGTATATATACACACAAGTAAATAGGTATAAAAATATAATAAAATAATATATAAACGAAATGTCCAAAACAAACACAAATCCTACTTTCCGACTCATTCACGCCGTCGGACTACTTTGCGCACCTGCTTCACTCTGTATTGTATTTCAAATTTACATTTTAGATTCATCGCAAGTTACACCTGCCCTCACTGGATAAAAAATATATTAAAGACCAGTATAGTTTTAAAGTGAATGTGTGGTGTGGAATTTTAGATACGAAAATTGTAGGACCCTTTTTTCTAACGGACAATTAAAACGCTACTAGATATTTATTATTACAGACAGATTTGGCAGACATTCTAGATAATCTCTCTTTAATGGAAAGAAGGCGTGTGTACTTCGGCAGACTAGTGTTCACTCCATCATTGATGTAAGAAACTTGTTACACGAGGAGTTTGGCAACTAGTGAATAGGCTGATTCGCAGAAAATCCCTGGCCTGCCAGATCCCCGACCTTTTACCCTTAGACTATTCTTGTGAAATTTACCTTCATTTTTTAATTACTTTTACCGACAAAAATTTTTTTTTTTAACTTGATTAAGGAATTATTTTTAAAAAATTGCGACTTTAATTTTCTAAATACTTTTTTACACTTTAGGTTTTTTTAGTGATCTCTCAATTAACCCGATGTTCATGATTCCGGTCACGTGACCTATGTCCAAATCAATTTTTAAGTTCTCAGATATGCAGAACTGATTACCCGAAAAAGAAATTTAGTCACTATGTTTTTACTTTGTTGTATTTGTTAAAATGGATATAAATATTAGGGTTAACTAAAAAGTTGTATCAGACAAGAAAAAAGAAAGAATCGGAAACGAATATAAATATTAGGGTTAACTAAAAACTTGTATCAGAAAAAAGAAGAAATCGGAATAAAAACAAGAAAAAAATCATTAAGATACATACAAAAAAAGTTTATTTTGAATTACTAATAAATTTTGGTTTCTTCTTGTGTTTAGGATATATATATATATATATATATATATATATATATATATATATATATATATATATATATATATATATATATATATATATATATATGTTGCGCGTGGCTCACAACAAAATGATTTTTAAAAAAAACTTTCTTTTTCTTAAAAACTTTTCTTTATTTCTTTATTTTTGATTTATTTATTACTTTCACTTTGAAAGATACAAACGTGCTTTTTTACTTTTTTTTTACTTTGGTCTCCGTTTGAGAACTTTTAAAATAAACTGTTATTAGCTCGTTCGGAATTATTTTACTAATTAATTTCTCCCGTCGCGTTTTTGGTTTTTATGTTTTGATTTTTGCTTAATTAGCAAAATTGCAAAAGGTGACGAAATATGATGCAATCAGTTATTCATGTTTCATCATTTCGGTTTACTGCTAGACGCTGAGTAAGCACATGTGTATCTCTTAACAATGGGTTATTGTTATACATTTTGATACATTGTATGAGGGATTACATTTTAATGGTAAAGTGTCGTTATTTTTATATCTAACAACTCCCCCTTATAAGAAAAAGTTAGGGTTGTGCCGTAACTTTTATAATTAAGTTTAAAATTAATTACAATGTTTGCTTAGTCTTCTCGTATAGGGCTTAGTTCTAGGTCATTTTCGGGTTGATCGTCTTGAGGGTGTATGCTTCCTCTTCTCCTGGGGATGATCCTTTGAAGCCGTTGTCGGATCCCGTCATTGTCTTGTGGGTACTCTATTTGGAGGGTTTGTCTTTTTCTTCTGCATTTACATACACAATATAGAATAACTAAAAGGATAATTATAACAATGGTTAGTATAGTAAACCAGTGGGAATGTTTTGAGATTGGAGATTGGTTCATTAATCTATCGAGTTCTTCTGCGTGCTGGTTAAGTTTGTGTTGTGCAATATTTAGATCCTCGATGTCTAATTTATTTAACTTCAATGGTTTCATTTCGGGTATCTTTATTTTGTCAGGGATGTTTTTGCAACACTCGTAGGGTATTTGTACGGGTTGATTGTCATACTTGACTTCTTTTTCTTTCTCTAGTAAATATCTGGAGTGTATTCTTGTGTTTCCAATGTAGGCGTTACATTCGGGTTGCAATTTTAGGATCGTGTTCGTCTTAAGGATTTGAGACTTTGTCTCCCTTGGTCCACATTTAATCGTTACAGGCAAGGGTTCTGATACACTGATTAACCATAAGTTATAACCTATTTGTTGGACATTATAATCTCTTGCGATTAAGAGTGACGTTTGACATGTCTCTGGGATTTTCCTCAATTGTCTAAACAGTTGGGCTTCACATATGGCTTCACTGTTTATCGGGTATGGTAGGACATTTGAACATATTTTCTCTTTCAAATGGAGAACTTTACAATTTTCGAGATTTTGGAATGATATGTAAGATAAAGAATCATCGTCTCTCGCGATATATTTTTTATTCGTTGGTAAGGTATGATATAAACCTGTTCTTTCATCCAATATCGGGATTGGATAGAGTCGATATAGAGTATACCTTTCTGGTTCTACCAGAGGGATTTTTTAGGACAAAGATTATTTTCTTATCTGACTGATAAGCCTCTAGTTCGATTATGTCGAGATATTCTGGAGTATACGCTGAATAGGGTGGTAAAGGCAAGTTATATTTTGTTAGAGATTTAGATATTTCTTGTAGGGAATTTACTAAATCTATTGGTAATATTATGGAACTGTGTAAGAGTTTGATTCTTGCAAATGTTATGGCATTTATTATGTCATTTAGAGAGTCTTCCAAGAAGATGTAACTCTCCATTAGGGATTCGCAAAGGTTTAAAAATTGAGTCTGTGCCTCGTAAAATGCTAAATCATCTGAAATATCCATAAGAGAAGTGCGTATTATTTTTATATCGTTATTGAATGTTTCTTCGTCAATTCTTAATTTTTGAATTGTCTCATTGAAGTTCTTTATTACTGATGTAGTGACTGAGATTTGGTTCTTTAGTAGGTTTTCAATTTCTCGTTCATCTCGAGTTACTTTATCGATACATTCATTGAAATATTCACCGTCTGAAGCGTCTAAGTTTCCGGTTATCGTTTTCCAAATTGTTCCAATACCGTTGAATATTCCGCGTTTCTGTCGGTATTCATAGGGTTTTGTGTTTCCTATTATTATTCGATATTTTGTGTTTACTGCGTTTGATATTTGGTTTAGTAAACTCATATGCGTTTGCACTTCACTTTTAAATGATAGTGTTCGCGGTGTGGGTTCTGAAATTATTTCTGACATGCTGAATATTATTTTCTCGTTATTGCTGATTGTTTCTTTTATTGGTCTTAATTCTTTGTACACTAATAGTGTCCATTTTGCATTTGAAATTCTTAATGTTGTTTCTTCATGTAGGAAGATTCCGATTGTGTTGTTGATTGGAGAAAGCGTAAATTGGGCTGACGTTACGCATATTAACCATAAGAATCTGAAACCAAAAATTCTTATTCAAAATATGGTTTCATATGGTCGAAGTTTGTTTTTGTTATTTTCTGTGTTTCGGGGTTCAAGAGTTTAGCTGAGTTATCGAATAACTCAATAATTTCAAAAGGTCCGTTAAATAAATTTTTATCTTTGCTTTTTATTTGGGACTCTTTCATATATACTTTGTCTCCGATTCGGTAGTTGTATTGATTTTCTGAGATATTTTTGTCAAATCTTATTTTTGCTTGGTTCTTGAGATTTTGAGTTTTTTCTCTCGCTAAATTGTAGTAGTGTTTCATTCTGTTGTTTAGGTCTTGGATATATCTCGTAATCAAGGTTTTCTCATTGTATAGCGTTTCAGGGGGTCTTCCTGACGTATGTCCAAATATTAATTCGTATGGTGTAAATCCGGTTGTTTTATTCTGTGTGTTGTTATAGCATATCACTGCGTAGGGTAATATATTAAAGGGATGTTCATTTGGGTTATCGATCTTATGTGCTCTGATCATTTCTGCAAGGGTTGCATGAAATCTTTCTAGAGATCCATTTGATTGTGGATGATTTTACACTAGAAAAAGTTAGTTTGATATCGTAAAGTTGACAAAGGTCCTTAAATATGTTATTTTCGAATTCTCGGCGGCTGAGTCACAATGAATTCTTCGTGGTGTTCCGAAGTGTTGGAAGTATATTAATAATGTGTTAACGACTGTTGATGCCTTTTTGTCTGCAAGGGCATATACCTGCGTAAACTTAGTTAGTTCGTCTCTAACTGTAAGAGCATAATTCTGTATGGGGTATTCAAATATGTCGATATTGATTCTTTCGAAGGCTGTTTTTGGTGTCTCCGTTATTACTAAGGGTGTACTCAAGTTCTTCCTACAGATCTTGACTTTCTGGCAAGTTTCGCATTTTCTTATGAAGTCTTCGACATGTTTTGTCAATCCTTTCCAGTTGTATTTAGTTTTAATTCGTCGTATTGTTTCATTTATACCTCTGTGTATATTCATTTTTCGCGAGTGATTATGGCTTATGATAATTGGTATTTCGTCTTCGCTGGGTGTTCTAACGATGTTTTGACAAGTTACGAATTTAATTTCTTCATCCGTGAAGATAAAAGAGATTATCTCTAAAATTGATAATTCAACATTTGTTTCAATGTAGTATGTTTGCGAGATATCAAGTTCATCTTTACTTTTGTACAATGCATGGAATATTCTTTCAATTACAGTTTCGGGATCGAAAGGTATCGAAATGATAAGATAGTTTCTATTCCGTACCGTTTTGCTTGATAGGATGTTTATTTCGTTCGACTTGAAGGTTGGCTTTTCCTCTAGTATGTCTTCGATGATTTTGTAGTGAAGATCCGTTAATTTATCCTGCCAAAAGAATGTTATGATATTTTTTATGTCTCTTATCCAGTAAGTGATCGTTTATCGTTTTAAATTTTGAGTAATCTATAATTGATCTAGTTTTATATAGGTTTATGAAGTCGTCGTATTTTTCTAAAATTTCTTCATCGTATCCTTTTTCTGATTTTGGTTGGTTTTCTTTCTTTGCTCGTTGATGGTTTTGCATCGTCATTCATTGCTAGAATTGCAATTTTGTTTTCGAGCTTTGTGCATTCTTTAAAGTGATTTACTTTCAATCTACTGAGCGCGTCTGCATTTTTGTTGATTCTTCCGGGTTTGTATTCTATTTTATAGTCGTATTCTTCGAGTTTTAACCTCCATCTAGCTAATCTGCTTCCGGGGTCTTTTATTGAGAATAGCCATGTTAAGGGTCTATGATCAGTTATTAGGGTGAATTTTCTTCCATACAGGTATGGTCTAAAATGTTTTACTGCCCATACTATAGCGAGTAATTCACGTTCTATGGTAGAATATCTTGTTTCGGCTCCGCATAGAGTTCTTGATGCGTAACTGATAGGAAGGTCTTTGTTTATCGGTCCTTGTGATAGAATTGCTCCAATTGCGAAGGCTGAAGCATCAGTTGTCAATATAAATCGTTCTTCAAAGTTTGGATAGGTCAATATTGGATCCGTGGTTAACGCTTGTTTTAACTTGTTAAAGGATTCTTTGCATTCATTATCGAAAAGAAATTTTATATCTTTCTCTAAGAGTCTGGTTAGAGGTTTTGCGATTTTTGCAAAGTTGGGTATGAATCTTCTGTAGTATCCGGTTAATCCGAGAAATGACTTTATGTCTTTCTGGGTTTTAGGCTCTGGTATATCTTGTATGCATTGAATTTTATCGGGATTTGGTTTTACTCCGTCTTTTGTTATGACGTGTCCTAAGTAGGCTACTTCCTTCCTTAGGAATTCGCATTTGTCTGGCTGTATCTTGAGATTTGCTTTTCGTAATCGTTGGAATACTTCTTTTAATCTTTTAATGTGCTCGTGTACGGTTGGACTATAGACAATTATATCGTCCATATATACTAGGCATCTTTCGTTCTGGATTCCAAGGAGAATGTTATCCATGACTCGTTGGAACGTTGAGGGTGCATTTTTCAGTCCAAAGGGCATGCGTATAAATTCGTAGTGCCCATTGTTAACGCTGAATGCGGTCTTTGGTGTATCTTCAGGTTTAATTTCGATTTGGTGAAAACCTGAGGCTAAGTCTAGAGTTGTGAAATATTCACATTGTCCTAGTTGATCAAGTAAATCTGATATGTTTGGTAGAGGGTACTTGTCATTGATGCTGAGATCGTTCAATTTTCTATAGTCTATCACAACTCTCCATTTTTGTTTTCCAGGTGCATCTAATTTCTTTGGCACTATCCACACTGGGGATGACCAGGGTGAAATTGATGGTTGGATTATTCCTTGACGTAACATGTTATTTATTTGCGTCTTTATCTCTTCTTTATGTATCTGGGGGTATCGATATGACTTTGTGAAAACTGGTTTCGAATTATTCGTATCAATTGTATGTTTTATTTCATTGGTAAAGGTTAACTGATCTCCTTCCAAGTAAAATATGTCGGAAAATTCTAACGATAAGTTGACGATCATTTCCGTTTCCTCTTCGTTTAAATGGTCTGTTCTTAGTTGGTTTATTATCAGATTTCTTCGATTTACAAGTTCAATATTTGACTCATTAAAATTCAAGATTTGATTTTCTACTATTTCTTCTAAGGACTCGAGAATTATATCCGAGAAGTTGATAGTTTTCGGAATTGCATTTGGGTTTATTACTGATGTGAAAAATTCTCCGTATTTATTTATACGTACGAGTGCGTTGGGTATTTTTACGCGTTCTTTTTCCTGTGTTAGAAGTATAGCGTCTGTATTTCTGAGTTCACATTTCAACTTAAAAATTTGTTCGGTCCGTGGTTCGATATTGATTTTATTTTCGAAAGTGTGAAAATTTTGTTCGTTGTGCGCTAATTTTGTTTCTCCGAAAGTTGGGTTTATTTTTTCGAGGGTTGAACTTTCTTCGAGGGTTGAGTTTGGTTTCTCGAGGGTTAAGTTTGGTTTCTCGAGGGTTGAGTTTGGTTTCTCGGGGGTTGAGTTTTCTTCGAGGGTTGAGTTTGGTTTCTCGAGGGTTGAGTTTTCTTCGAGGGTTGAATTTGGTTTCTCGAGGGCCAAATTTTCTTTGAGGGTTGAGTTTTCTTCGCCGGCTTTAAATAGCGGGATATTTTTGAAATTTGTTTTTAGATTTTTCGATTTCAGATCTATGACTGCGTCATAGTGTTCTAAAAAATCAAGGCCTAAGATTCCGTCAAATTCGATGTCGAGATCACAAAGATAAACTTTGTGTGGGTCCTCTAAATTAAAAGGTATGAGAATGGATTCATTTATTAAAATTTTTTGATTCGTTATCCCTTGGATAATTACATTTTCAGGAAAACGTCTGGGGTAGTTCTGAACGGTGTTATATTTAAAGATTGAGATACCAGCTCCGGTGTCGATAAGGAGTTTGAATTGGTTTGTTCGATCTTTGATGTAGTAAAGATTTTTCGAACTAACTGCATTTAGAGAAATCGTTGGTCTGGACTCGGTTGGTGGTTGTTCAAATTTGCACTGCTGTGTTGTGGGTTTACATTCAAAGTTTGAACCTTGTTGATAGTCTCTGTATTCGGGTGTGAACATTCTGGGGGGTGGTCTTTGATTGGGATTGCGAGAAAATTTCCGTTATAAGGGTTCTCATATTCATTATCATAATCGTGATCATAATTATTATTGTTATTAACAGCATAATAACTTTCGTTGTTATGGTATTGATTGTCGATGTAGCAATTGTCTCCTGGACTATTAGCGGCATAATAGTCTTCTGGATTATAATCATTACTATTATCAGCATAATAGTAGTTTTCTTCGTTGGGGTGTGAATAATAATGTACCAGTCTTGGTTGGTAATTAGGGTTTCGTTGTATTACTGAAGGTCTTTGTGGTTGATATTGATTATTTGGAAGTCTTGGAACGAAGTTTGGTTGTCCACTTGGTTGTTGACCTGTGGTGTTATTTCGTAATGTTTGGTCTTTGTGTAAAATTTGAAGTGGGTCTTTGAATGAAGCTTGAAGTGCTTGGGAATTGTTGTTGGAATTGGCTTCTACATTGATTGGACGTGTGACCTAATCTTTGGCATGAAAAGCATTTTGGTATTGGTTGCTTTTTTTGAAATTGCTTTGGCTGTGTTTGGGAAGGTGGTCTTTGAAATTTCTGGTTTTCAAAGTATGATAATTGCGTTTCTCGATGGATGCGAGATTGGGCTTGAAGTAAGGTGTTGGGTTGACTTGCTCTTATGAGTTGTCCTAATTTTGGTTCTAGACCTGTTAATAATGTGTTTAAGGCCATAGTCTCAATTAGACTTATCTGAGCTGTCTTTTGATCGTTAGTTAGTGGGGACTTTTGGATGTTGGCTAGCATTTTCGCGTTTAGAACTTGGAGTCTGTTATAAAAGTTAATTGCAGTTTCTCCAGGAAGTTGCTTTAATCGTTGAAGATCTTGGATAAGGGATGTGAGATCGCGGGAATCTCCGAAATGAGAATTTAGAAGTATTTTTATATCCTCATACGTTGCTGGATTTCTAGAGCTAATTAATTGAGCTGCTCTTCCGCGTAGTTTATTTCTTATGTGAATTACAAGAAATTTCTTTTGTTCCGTAGCTGCCATATCATATGCATGATCGCACGCTGTTAGAAATGTACCAAGAAATATCTGGTCTCCTTCAAATTCAGGTATTATTGAAAAGATTTCAGATAGCTTGTAGGGCTCGGCTTCTAGGGTTACTCCGGAATTTGAGTTGTTATTTGTCATTTTGAGATGTTAAAAAAATGATATTCGATGTTAGAACAGTTTCTTTATATTAAGAAATGCGTGAGATGGAAATCGTATAGTTGTAAGGTAAACTAGGCGGTTTCAATCTAACTTGATGTTAAATATGCAATTTATGAAGTAAAATTGCGACAAAAGAAAAACAAAATAAAATCGTAATGATTCTTACTCTATTCCTCTTCTTAAAAAAAGGTTTTGCATTTCAGGTTATATTGGCCAGGGGTGTCACCAGGTGTTCCTAATCCACCAATATTTCCTAAAACTTGTATCCTTTGGATTGTTCGCGAAGGCTTTGTTGCTTTTGGTCCGAATGATTTTTGTTCCCTTTTTTTCACTTCTACTTCGGGGTAAGAGTGCTCGGTGGCTTCGTGTTCCGCAAAGCAGGTGAAATCTGGACGAAAATCTGTACGACTGCGCCAATTTTGTTGCGCGTGGCTCACAACAAAATGATTTTTAAAAAAACTTTCTTTTCTTAAAAACTTTTCTTTATTTCTGATTTATTTATTACTTTCACTTTGAAAGATACAAACGTGCTTTTTTACTTTTTTTTTACTTTGGTCTCCGTTTGAGAACTTTTAAAATAAACTGTTATTAGCTCGTTCGGAATTATTTTACTAATTAATTTCTCCCGTCGCGTTTTTGGTTTTTATGTTTTGATTTTTGCTTAATTAGCAAAATTGCAAAAGGTGACGAAATATGATGCAATCAGTTATTCATGTTTCATCATTTCGGTTTACTGCTAGACGCTGAGTAAGCACATGTGTATCTCTTAACAATGGGTTATTGTTATACATTTTGATACATTGTATGAGGGATTACATTTTAATGGTAAAGTGTCGTTATTTTTATATCTAACATATATATATATATATATATATATATATATATATATATATATTTAGAGGGAGAGGGTAGTCTTGACCGACTAAGTAAACAGCAATCTTGAAATTCTTGAGGTAAGCGGTCATAGGAATAGGGCTAAAAGGTTTTTAGCTATGCCAAGCTTTCGAAAATATTATATTTTCTTCTTCAGGGCTACAAATACCGTAGACTATAAGTATTCTAAGGTTTACAACAGAAAGCAACCCAAATTATTAACATCAAAACTACCTACTGCTAGGTGGTGCTTTTTAGGATAATTTCTTTCAACAAAAATCTACATTATTGTTAGTATTTATTAGATAAACAGAGAAAATTTCGATCAAAAATACTTTTAGAGAATATAAAAATGGGTTACTCCATTTTGTTATGTATGAGACGAATAACTGTGTGCTTCTAAGGTGATTTTATTTCAATTTTTTTTTTGTTTTACATTCCTGTTGCTAAGGCCATCGCCTTTTTACCTCCTGGCAAAGTAGTGTTCTAGTTATTCTAAGAAAGACAAAGACGTTGACGTTTTGTTTAATTTTTCAAAAGATTCTAAAAATTAACATTGGGTTATTATTATAGAGATTGGTGTGATATATTTTGTGAATTTTCATTTTGTCACTGATCTGCAATAGATTAGAGAAAATTCAGCTTAAATCCTCAATGTCAGTTTTGTATTAATAAAATTAGGTTCAAGGTGGATTTCCACCATTTCCCTAAAGATTCTTTTGTTGAAACTTCTTTCCTTGCGCATGATTTTGGTTTCATTAAAATTAAATTCATGTGAAAATTGATTACTATATGAAGCAAGTGCGCCTGAGTTTTTATTAAGTCTGCAATCGCTTTTGTGAGAAAAGTCTGTTAGGACCCTTGATGTTTGTCCTATGTATACTTTTTTACACTGAGTGCAAGGGATGCTGTATACTACTTCCTAAACTATTGTTTCATCCTTATTTTTTAAATTTAAAATATTATTAATTGTTTTTGAATTAGGTTTTAAAAAGTTTAGTGATTTTAGTAGAAATTTCTTTAAGATAAGGACAGGAATAGTGATATATGATTCGGTTTTCAGAAAGAAAGGCACTGATATCAGGAGTCAAATTATTCGCTCGTTGAGAGATAGGTTAACCTTGAGTTAAATGATAAGTCTATATATATATATATATATATATATATATATATATATATATATATATATATATAAACACTTAGGCTGAAACGTTTTTGGTCTAGCTATTTAAAACACATTTTTTTTTGCAAAATTCGACCTTATTCATATATAGTCTCCTTGAAGAATGATACAATCATTCCAACGCTTTTCTAACATTTCTATACCTTTCTTGTAGAAGGATTTGTCTTTGCCTTCAAAATAGGCTTCAGTTTCGGCGCTAACTTCTTCATTGGAGCCAAATCTCTTTCCCGCGAGCATTTTTTTGAGGTCTGCGAATAGATAATAGTCGCTGGGGGCCAAATCTGGAGAATACAGTGGATGAGGAAGCAATTTGAACTTCAATTCATGCAATTTTGCCATCGTAACCACTGACTTGTGACACGGTGCATTGTCTTGATGAAAGAGCACTTTTTTCTTGTTTATTTGGAACCGTTTCTTTGCAATTTCTGGCTTCAAGCGCACCGATAACTTTATATAATATCCGCTATTGATGGTTTTTTCCTTCTCAGCATAGTCGATGAAAATTATTCCATGCGCATCCCAAAATACAGAGGCCAAAACATTCCCACCCGACTGTTGTGTCTTTGGTCGCTTAGGGCGGCTTTCACCGGCTGCTATCCACTCAGCTGACTGTCGATTTGATTTAGGTGTATAGTGGTGGATCCATGGTTCATCCATTGTCACATATCGCAAGAAAAATTCCTTTTTATTGCTCTTAAACAGGTCCAGACAGCGCTCAGAATCATCAACACTTTGTTGTTTTCCATCGTGAGCAAACGCGGTACCTATTTCGAACAGAGCTTTCTCATGCCCAAATGTTCATGAAAAATATGACTAACACATTCTTTTGATATTTTTAGGTTATCAGTTGTTTTACGCAATTTCACTTTACGATCATCCAAAACAATTTTGTGGATTTTTTTGATGTTTTCCGGTGTAACCATCTCATTCGGGCGTCCAGAGCGTTCAGCATCATTTGTATCTGTAAAACCGCGTTTAAATTCAGCATACCAGTAAATGATGAGTGATTTTCCAGAGACAGAGTCCCCGTAATACTTATTAAGCCATTGCTTTGCTTGAACGGTATTTTTTCCCTTAAAAAAACAGTGTTTAATCAACACACGAAATTCTATTTTTTCCATTGTTTTCAAAATATTAAAAGTAGCGTTACTAGAACCACTGTAACTTGTAAACGAATCGAAATGTCATGAAATTTCGGCACGTATCGTTTGAAGGTTAGTAATCGTGGATTTTTTGAAAAGGGCGACATCTTTATGTTAGACCAAATATATATATATATATATATATATATATATATATATATATATATATATATATATATATATATATATATATTTATGTATATGTATGTATATATATATATATATATATATATATATATATATATATATATATATATATATATATATATATATATATATATTAGAGTGACCGGATCTCATAGAGGGGGAAAAAAAATGTCGGAATCTTGTTCGTCTGGACCCCACAAAACGATTCCCCTTTCCAGATATTGAGATAGCCGAAATTTGAGCTCGATTAAACGACGTTAACCCGTGCCGCTCGTCGCTCAAAGTTTGAAAAAATCCAAATTTTTGGCCAAAAAGCTGACATATGGAGCCATAACTCCAGAACGGTAAATAATAGAAACACGCTTAATATCTCAAAAGAAAGCTAATGTTGTTCTTCAAAATTTATATTCTATACATAATTGTTGTTATTTTAAGTCAAACCGAGTTACAACAGCCTTTAGCCCCAAAAACGTGACCTGGTAGCACTAGGAGCATACTTACATATTTTGTTATTAAGTGATAAATTTTGCTTTTTTTTGGTATATTTTTGCGGTTAAAGTAGAAATATAATAAAAAAACAAGTAATACTGATAAGTCTAATGACATTTTTTATTTTAAAATATAAAAATTAGGTATATAATACATACAAAACAGACACAGAAAAGATACAGACGTAGTACCTACATGAGTTGATAATTTTACATAGTTATCTAATCTATTCTAGAGCTTTTGTTAAAGTAGTTTTTGAAACGTCAGGATATAATACTCGGCATTTACTTACAACTTGCTGGACATATTGCTTTTGGTCTTCATCTTTTGTCAGAAGGTCGTTAAAGTCGGTTATTAATTTAACACCACGCTCAGCCATATCATTAACTACTTTTAATGTTTTGACAATTTTCAATCCTTCTTGGAAGTCATTATTTTGAGGCCAGGTGTTTGGATGTTGTCTTAGGAAATCTGTTTTTATATTAAATTGGTCAAAGAATGTAAACGTTTCTTTGGTAAGTAAATTTACCAATCCTCCATCAACTACCTCTTTTAAGTTTTCTTTCCTAACTTTTGGATTTACAACCCTAGCGTGCTGTGATGGTTCATCTGTGCTACTGAGCAATTTATTAGCCGTTAACAACTTTTCATCGTCTGTAATGGTGGGATCAAAAAACGATAATCCCACCAACTTTGCATTCAAATACCACGAATGGTTCGAAAATTTGGTCAGGGCTATTTCTGCAATGTCGTTGTCACATTCTTTATAGTCTAACAGACTGCAAAATGCCTAAATCTTGCTTTGGTGCAAGATGAGCTTTTGGAGCATTGAACCAAGCTTTACAATAAATTTTAACTAGGAAAATAGAAATGGCACGCACAGAACTTTCTTCTTCTTTAGACATCTTAAATTGACGACGAAAAATGAACATTTTTAAGCAGTAAATAGCCTTTGCCATCCACCTAGCGTGATGAATGGCTCCTCGAGTTCTAAAACCCACAACATTGCCGTCTAGTGATCCAACAAATACGAGAACCAACTGCAATAGCTCCTTGTAGTCATCTCTGGGGTGGCTCTCAGTTAATTTGGTCTCGAATTCAGCAGTAACATTTGCAATTACTTCTGGAGTTAGCTGCTTTTGTATTAGATTGTCACTGATACCTGTGTCGTATTTTCCTTTGTCTATCTTGGGCCACGCAGTGAGGAATCTCTTGAAAATGTCTGGATGAGGTCCAGTGGTTGATCCCATTTTTGTGTCGAATACGCCTCTTAACAGAATTTCCAAGACATGGTGACGGCAAGCTAGGTATAACAATTCTCTTCCTAACATTTGCTCCAATATGACGCATGCTCCTTTGAGTCTTCCCGTGTTGGATGCTGTAGTGTCGAAGCACATCGCCTTGACGGTGTTGAGAAGACCCCATTCATGTAGTCATTCATATACGGCTACGGCTTGCTCCTCTCCAGAGCTGTTTGCTGTTACAGGAACTCCCAGCAGCTGTTCCTTTTCGCCATATGAAATAGCTATAGCTATTCGCTCACATTGTTCATTTTTTAAAACACCCGGTAAAAGTTTACTGTTCCAATGGACAACCACGGGCTCTTTTTCAGGAATGTTTACTTTATTAAAATTTTTTTTATTATATTGTTCTCTGAAATTTTGCCTTCTATCATGTAATAAAGTTTTCGAGACTTTGTACTCAAGAGGGTCAAGGTTTAGTGCTTCTAGAGTAGCTATTAAAATTCTCGTGGCATTTCTGTCGGATACCTTACATCGATCTAATAAAATGGACAATTTCATGTTTAAAATCTCTTTAACGCCCCTTGCAAATGAAACTTTCATCCTCTTGCTCTCAAATGGTCCTGGATCTTCTGCAGCTTCTTCAGGGATGTCCATTTCCTCCAAGCTCTCAAAATCCTGGTAGATGCTGTCCTCTTCAGTGTCTTCTTCTCCTTCTTCGAACTTGTCTTCATCATCCGTCTCTAAGAAGCAACAAAAGAAAGAGAAAAAAAAAGACTATAAAAACTTGTCGTTTTAGCAGAATAGTAATAATACATAGGTACTAAATTACCTACTTCTAATTATCAAAAGGTATTATTTAAAAAATATAAACTCAATCATAAAGATGCCAAATCATGCTCTCATGTACAATTTTCTTTCAATTATAATGAAACTATTTACTTATTTGTTTATCTATTTTTTAGAATACTAATAATAAAAAAAAACTCACCAATATCAAAAGTTGCTTCTTGGATTTGTCGGTTCATTTTTGCAAGTTCCTTTTGCACCTTGATTTCTTCAGCTCGAGACAACTTGAGATCCACTCCAGTCTTGGAACCTGGGCGGCCCTTCTGTCTCTGTTTCACGAAAAACGCCTTATCTTCTACCGATTTCATCAGAGCCAAGGCATCTTGTTGAGCAATATCAAAGAGATCATCCAACTTTTCAACAAACTGTTTAAATTTGTTCTTGGCCGTTTTCGATGTTTTCTTCCGGTCTTTTTGAAGAGTTCTCCACTCGGCGTGAAGTTTCTCCAGCTTAGTAATTGCATCTTGCTCATGTTTAGTCGGGATTCGAGCTTTCTCCCAAAAAATGAACACTTCTCGTATTGCAAGTTTTGCTGATTCTCTTACAGTTAATTTCACAGTACGTAAATTATAAAATAAAGCACACAAAAATTGACGGTTTGAGGGTAGTTTACAACCGGTGATCTGGTGAATGGGATAGCCCACAAGAAATATTTTATCCTTGGTCCGGCTTTGTACACCTGATGTGGATGCCATTTCAGAGGCCAATAGGTAAATAACAGTTAACTTGGAAAATGAAACCAAATATATTGCAAACTTTAATTTCAATAAAATATTTTCAAATGTCTTTTAAAATAATACTATAATAGTTATAAAAACAATAACACACACACTTGGAAAATTTAAAAAAAAAAACGTTAAAATATCTTCACTAGATAATTGTTCGATCTAACCAGCTCAAGGGCACTTTAGAAACTAAACTGAATAAATAAAAGGTCGGTTGTACGCTGAAGTAAAATCACCATCCCTAAAATAGAAATTAGATTCATCCTCCTTTTTACCTGTCAAACGGGTCTTTCTTTGGTAAACTAGCCAGGTAATCCCCATATAATAAAAGATTAAATTTGAACAAAAGGCTCTTTATGTTTGAAAATTGAGTTCCAAAATACTTTTTAACAAAAAAATGTTAATTCCGAGACACATTATGTAAAAACCCGTAAAATTCTTAGAATACTCCCAAACTGGCTCCTATTGGTACCAGGTCACGTTTTTGGGGCTAAAGGCTGTTGTAACTCGGTTTGACTTAAAATAACAACAATTATGTATAGAATATAAATTTTGAAGAACATTAGCTTTCTTTTGAGATATTAAGCGTGTTTCTATTATTTACCGTTCTGGAGTTATGGCTCCATATGTCAGCTTTTTGGCCAAAAATTTGGATTTTTTTCAAACTTTGAGCGACGAGCGGCACGGGTTAACGTCGTTTAATCGAGCTCAAATTTCGGCTTTCTCAATATCTGGAAAGGGGAATCGTTTTGTGGGATCCAGACGAACAAAATTCCGACATCGATTTTTTACGGTCACCCTAATATATATATATATATATATATATATATATATATATATATATATATATATATATATATATATATATATATATATACATATACATATACATACATATACATACATATACATACATATACATACATATACATACATATACATACATATACATACATATACATACATATACATACATATACATACATATACATACATATACATACATATACATACATATACATACATATACATACATATACATATAAAGACTTCTACCAAGAAAAATGATGAGAGATTTCCATTATTTCTAGTTTTCCAAATGTTCAACATGCCTGTCAGTAGGTGGTTTACGACAGCAATTTTCACTTCCAGAAAATATTCAAATGTCACTTTATGGAGCTGATTTCATTAGGACCCTCAAAAAGAGATTTGGACCAGATGCCGATGTTAATTTTACCCAACATGGTTATTTAATGCTTGCTAGTGAAGAAGGTGCAGAACAATTAATAGACAATAGTAAATTACAGAAAGAGTTAGGGGCAAAAAATACAATATTACATAAACACCAATTAAAAGACAGGTTTGTATATTAGAAAATTAAACTTTATTTTAAGGTATTTCTTACGAAAAGACAGAGAGAGCATTATTTTGGAGAAAGACGCGAAATAATTTGGTTTTTGAAGTTTAATGAGTGTGGCAACGTAGCTTCTCGCTTGCTTCCCGTCGCACGCAATCACGTGTTATTGCATAGGATATATTAGTCCGGGAGCTCAATACCAAAATGCCTCGTCGAAGAATGGCGGATAATAGTATCACTTTTTTAATTATGCCCCCCTTAGTCTTTCTAGGTAGTTTAAAGCCTCAACTCTGGTTCCTATTCCTGAAAATACGCTTTAAAGCTGCAAGAAAAAGTTGGTGGGTGAAGAAAACGCTGAGTGACAGATATTTTGGATATAGCTTCATTTCTGTGAAATACGACTGAAAAATGAATATCTGTCATGGATATTGGGTCAATCCAAAGTTGCAGAAAAAGGACCCACCTGAAGAGGAGCGAATGTAATTTATTTTAATATGTTCGTTGAGGTTTGTAGATACTAAAAATAACAATATCTGCCATAGTCTGGTTCTTTATTAAAATGCGCGCGTCTGTCCTACCACGCGCGCGCCCGTCCTGTAATTTGTTTTTCTCTCAAATACTATACACACGCGCCAGTGTCTCGAGAGACGCTCAAATCACCATTGAAACAGTTACAAGCAGATTAATATATTTATTTAATTTACAGTGCAATTTGGCTCTATATTTTTTTATATTTAACCTTTAAATTTTGTTTATATTTATTACTCAGTATATATCACCACTACACCAAACACTTTATTTTTGCTCTCGACGCGCGTTTCGCTAACCATGTTAGCTTCATCAGGAGCGATGATTGACTGAGTTATGGTTAGCGAAACGCGCGTCGAGTGCAAAAATAAAGTGTTTGGTGTAGTGGTGATATATACTGAGTAGTATCATTGTGCCAAAGATTCCACATTCCCAACTTAGTTTATATTTATTATTTAAAATTTATATTCCAAAACTCAAAAACCCCTTTTAACATGTAATTACGAAAATTTTAAAAAAAAAAAATTTGGTAGCTATATTGGATAGTACATATGAAATTTTGATTTTTAACATTACAGACAATAAGGGTGATCCAAAAAACCTCAAGAATTAAAATTTTAAACATTTAAAACGTACAATAATTTTTGCTGCATTTGGTTAATGCCAATACAACAATGACCGAATACTTCATCAGCCACCCGGGATTTCACCGTATTCTTTTTAAACTTTGAGTGTTGCGGCTCCACTCTAGTGTACGTTATGTGTTTTTGGGTCGCAGAATCCGATCTGCAATTAGTTTTTCGGAAAAATGACCTATTATTTCTTATTAACAATTTTTTAAGTAATTATCTAAAAAAAGTACTTTGATATAATTTATTTTTATAATAACGAAATCTAAGTTTAATAAGCGCTCCACCCAAATTTTTTAGACGTATTTCCACCCACTGAATCTTTTTATTGTTATAAATAATTTATTATAAACAATTATGCTAATAAACAGAATTTCATAGAATTTATCTCCATAACAGCAAAATCTAAGCTTTTTACGAGCTTTATCCAAGTTTTTTAGATAAATTTTGTCCTGCTGTCTGAATTTCTAATCCATTTTTCCAATTTAATTAATTAAAAATTAAGAGCTAATAAATTTATTTATATGCAATTAAATAAAAATCCTTGTGTTAAATTCCCAAAAAAAAAATTAATATTCTAATAAATTGTCCGTAAAAATAAAATAATTTAGTTTTTGAAAAAATGAATAGAGAATTTAAATTTAGCGAGTTAAATAATATTATATTAAGTTATTATAGAAAAAAATTATTTATTTGTAACAAAAATTAATAAACTTTTAGCAAAAACGGATTAGAAATTCGACTTTAACGTGTCAATAAACATATAAACTCATGCATCACAGCTAAGTAATAATGCGAATAGAGAAAATCAATTTGTTTATAACTTAAGCTTTGCATTAAAAATTCTGCTGATAAAAGCACGGATCTGGCTTCATGGCACATATTCTGGATTTCACCTCGCATTATAGTATTCGAACACTGGTTCATTTATCTGCCGCTCTCGAATGGTGGGTCCAAAAACTCTACAGGTTCAAAAATTCGTAGATATTCAAAGAACCAGGATCTATAGCAAATAATATTTTTTCACTTATTTTTGAGTCCCAAACTAACTATATCTCAAATATCTGCCATTCAGCGATGAGTTCATTTTTTTTTAGCCTATTTTTTTCAAGAAAAAAAGTTTACTCCCGCAGGAACCGGTCTCCGTGACAGCTATTAAAGCTATAGTATCCTCATAACATATAAAACTGCCACTCTGCGATAGGTTCACTTACCCTCAATTTTTTGCCACACTCTCCCTCCATAACCACGGCAGGAACCGGAATTTGGATCTATAAGATGTATTTTTTGGTTTAGTTTGTCACATTTAATAAGTGATATATTTATCTGCCGCTCTTCGATAAGTCCAAAATCTTTGGAATTTGAAAGAACACCCGCATCCGCAAGAGCTGTCTTTTTCAAGCTACGTTGCTACGGCAAAAATTCACTCCATAAAATTCTATAAAAAGTAATATTTTTGCAACAACTAGGTGGTAAACTGCCTTTATATTTTAACAAACGATAGCAGAGTAATTTTTTTATGTATATATAATTTTTTTTGACTTTTTACTTTTTAATGCACATACGGCAACAGAAATTATAAAAAACGCATGCTTTTGATCGAAGAAAAAGTATGGATTCCTATCTTATACGTGTTAAACATCTGAAACTTTTACAATTAATTATGGCACAACGGCGTGGTAAACCATTTTTATATTGAAACAGTGAATGCATGATGCTAAAATCTATTATTTCTCAAAATTTCGAGCAAAACTACTTTTAACAGTTACTCGTAAGAAATACCTTAACATTAACTAAGATATAGTAGCTACAAGTAGCTACACCTTTTTGTTGTATCAAATTAATAAATATGTTATCGTAAAAATTTGAGGGGATTGAACACATTCGATGCAACTGTTCACTTTAACAGCGATATAAATGTGCAAAATAAAAATTTGAATTGAAGTCAGTGATTTAATTGTTTGGACTACCGCATTGGACGTTCGGTTCTGTTTGAAAGTTTTAATTCGTGTCTTTCGGCTCCTAGCCAAAATTACATAATGTAAACTATAGGGCCACCCGTCAATACAACAACCTTCATACATTTCTCAACATCCCCTCGTTTACTTTTATGCCGAAAATTCCCAGAAACTTGCACAAAACTTCCCAGAAACTTGCATAAAACACACGCCTATCCGTTGAAGCCCTTAACTAGCTACAGAAATTTCGTAAAAGTACTACAACAGGGTTATAATCTTGCTGTTTGATATTGAACAACACGGCAAACAGGCTTATTATTTTTTTAGACCTCGGCTTTAAATCCTAAAGAGGTGAGCAAAATTGCCGTTACACTGTGCAAAGCCAAAATTTACGATGTTCGTCAGAATAAATTTGTTGAAAGGAAAGAAACAATTTTGTTTTTATTTATATCAGATATACTATGTAAACTCGAGTGTTGTCAATTAGAAGTATGTTTGTTCTTTGTTTTGTTGTTACTTTATTTTTATAAAATCATGATCTCAATAATATTTTAAACTCTCTTGTTTTTTTTTGTTTTTTTTTGGTTATTCACATCCTTTTTGTGCTTTATACATTATAAGATGCATTGTTTATTTTATTATTACACACACGCACACGCGTGGATACGCACACGCGTGGACACGCACACACGCACACGCGCGGACACACACACCTTTAGGTTATAAAAATACAGATTTTAATGTTGGTTCGACTATTCTATTGGGCTTTATCAAATTTTATTATTACATTTAGATTATCTGTTTTGTCTATCTATTAAATACCGTTAAAATGTAATGTAACATAAAATTTTTTATAAACATACAAAAAGAAGTCACACACTAAAAGGGTAAAAGCGATAACTTCTTCAACTGATAAAAAATGTTAACGTCGAAGAATCAATTAAAAATTAATAATGGTTTAAAAAAATTATTTTTAATAGATAAACTTCAAAATTTTTTTTTTATATATTTGAAATAAAGTTTTTTAAATCAAGCATATGCCGTTTTGATCGATGACTTCCTTCCATTTTTCTGGTAGAGCCATTATCCCTTCACTTCTTTAACAACTTCGGGAATTTATAAGCCTCTTTTGAAGTCAACTTTACACCATTAAGAGCGTTCTGCAGAGACCGAAACAAATGGTAATCTGACAGTACAAGATTTGGGGTGAATGGTAATGGCATCAAACCTTCCCAATCATACTTTCTTAATTTTTGCCGGGTCGTCAAAGATATGTGTGGTCTGACGTTGTCAAAATGGAAAAGAATGCATTTACTGTTAATCAATTCCGGCTGATTTCCTTTCGTCGCTTGCTGCAATCTGATTAATTCTTGACAGTAAACACCACAATCAATCGTTTGTAGTTTGTAGCACCTCATGGTACATGATTCCATTCCCTTCTCACGGTACACACAGGTACACCTGCCTTGGCGTTATTCCTGGCTTTGTCACCGCTTTTACAGCTCACCAAGCTTCGACTACGATATTTTTTACACATGATTGTTGTACGTGATCCATTTTTCATCTCGCATATGATACGTTTCAAAAACGGATCAATATCATTCCGTTTCAATAATGTTTCGCAGATGGAAATTAGAGCAATTAAATTTCTCACCGTTAAATTACGGGACACCCAAACATCAATGTTATTTTTGTATCAGCACTCTTCAAAAGATCTAAACCGATTGGTGATGGCTGGTTAGTTCCTTAGCACTGTCGTAGCTGCTTATGTGATGGGCTTGGATAAACATTTTCGGTGACTGGGTCACAGAAAATGCATTCTTTTCAATTTTGACACACAAATCTTTGACGACACGGCAAAAATTAAGAAAGTTTGGTTGGGAAGGTTTGATGCCTTCACCATTCACTCCAAACCTTGTACTGTCAGAATACCATTTGTTTTGGCCCCTGCAGAACGCTCTTAATGGTGTAAAGTTGACTTCAAAAGAGGCTGGCAAAAATTACTTGGTTTAGTACTTTGCTTATAAAAAAGTGACGGGATAATGGCTCTACCAGAAAAATGGAACGAAGTCATCAATCAAAACGGCATATACTTAATTCAAAAAACATTATTTCAAATATATAAAAAAATTGTTTGAAGTTTATATATTAATATTAATTTTTTAAAACCAGAGAGAACGAGCGATTTTAAAATCATGTAGCGAAAATAAGGTCCGTTATTTTTTCGACCTAATATATATATATATATATATATATATATATATATATATATATATATATATATATATATATATATATATATACTTTTATTATTATATGACGTGTCCAACACACAAGAGGGACTTTCGAATTGTAATCCTTTTTACATTTATATTGCAGTAGATAAATATACACTTATCTTTTCATTTTATACAGTGCATTTTTCTTAAGGACACTCTCCGGATTTTATACTTTACTAGTCACTATTAATGAAATTATAGACAGACAGACATTTCTTGTTTTCCGCTCTATGCGGAAAAACAGGTTCCTATGCTATGGTGGTCCATGCCACTGTTGTCGCAAGAAAGTATTCAGTGGATTCAAATTCATGATTTTTTAAAAATTTTGCTGCTTTCTTGGATTAGTGGTAGAAATAGAAACTTACCTGTGCACAATACACCTACGGGTGACAACAGTGACGTCAGGTCTACTTTTTATTTCAAACGCAGGTGGAGACTTCCTTCGATTTGTTCTATGGGTTTTTATATAATATTATAATTTTGTAGACAAACTTATTTCTCAATATTTTATGAAGCTAGTTAACAAGCGTTAAAGATTGAGTAACTGACCCTAGGCTACATTGTAGATTTAAAAGATTATGGACTGCCAAAGTAAAACTTACTGCTATAAAGTTTTCAGCTATAAATAATCCGCCATATATATTTTTTTAAATTAAAAAAAAAAATAATATTGCGAAGTTACCATTTTAATAAAATGTCCTAAAAAGTATAAAATAATAATTTTCGAGCTTATTTAAAAATTTAACTTTTGGAAATCGACGTCCATATTATCATACAAGCTACTTAACTTTTTTATTTCCTTTTTATCTCCTAACAATAATAACTTTTTTTTATATTACCACCTCCAATAAGGTCCAGAATTAGCTTTATTTTCATTTATGATATAATTTACCTGCCTCGCTTATGTATTGAAAAATATTTCGACTAAGTTTTTATGTATATAAATAAAAACCAAGACAAGGTGTGATTTACGGAAATTCATCGATTGATTTCCGGGTGTTTGGAAGGAAATTAGCCTGTTTTAAATGTTACATTTTTTCATCATAATTTAGCAGCTTCAAAATTATCATCTGGAAGGTATAAAATATTAAGTATGTACTTGTCAACTAAGCTATCGACCTATATACCAAGAGGTTCCGGGCCGCGCTAACTGCAACAGCGCACGGAGTACAATCTACCTATCAAATTACTACTAATTCTACTACACCCATCATAATTTAACTTCAGTAAATATAAGCACAATTTGTGGCTTAGATCATTATCGCAGGAATAGTTTAAATTCATCGTAACTAAATTTCTATAAAAGCTAATATAAGCAATATGTGTATTAAGCATATCAGTTTTAAAAGAAAAAAAAATATTTTTTATTTGAGGCCATCTCAGGGCAGGACGAGATAGCTTTATCACTTGTTTTTTGTTGTGGAATATATTATAGTTAAACAATATATAAAATTGTATTGTCGTTGTGCTTAAAGTGAGATAATATTACATAAGTTGTTAGAAATATTTTTGATTTTGTAATAGCTAAGTTATAATTTTAAAATATTATAAAATATGAGTAAATATTTAAATTTCTTAAAAATAATAATTTTCTGTTTATACGTATTATTATAAGATGGCGTTAAGTGCAGCGTTTTTCTTTAATTTTTTAACTATACGTTCTTAATACCTGCACGGTCAATGATTTTCTAAAATTTATTATTTACATTTAAACGCGATCCATTATTGAAAGTGGACGATTCTACCGACGCTTATACCATTTATTATTTACATTTAAACGCGATCCATCATTGATGGACGATTCTACCGACGCTTATACCGACGAGTAACGATATGGTTAAATATAACTGTTTCGCATTAATATTATAACTCTAATTTAATGAAGTATCATGCATAATTTTAGCTAATAGAGAAAAAAATAAGTTAAATTATGTTTACAACAGACATCTAAATATTTTTCAAAATTTGTATTCTAATAAGTCATATATAACGTCAAGCAAACCACGTGTGATCATTCCGGTTTTTAGCAACGTCGTATGGAAGCTGCTACGAGCTAATTTTTCCCATAAGTAATTTTATCTAGCATTTTCTACTTATCCATACTCATTGAAGTTTCTAATGGATCATTGATTTGGCGAAAAATAATATTATGAGTGACATACTTAGTTTATACTTTTTTAGTGTCTAGGGTCGGGAACAACAGGTTGCTCTATAACGAACTACAATTTTAGTGCTAATCCTTACAAAGTAAAGAATTTATTTACCCACTTTTTCCCAAGAAATTTCTGAACTTATTCCTGATGTAACTATATTCTTAAAAATAATAAAGACTATAATTCTGGGAAATGGGAAAACTATGGAATACTGCTCCCATGTTTGGGGCTCCGATCCCAAACATCCAACATTTGTTGGATTCTGTTCAGAGAAGAGCTGTTCGTCTGATTGGAGACCCGGAACTGACGGACGGCCGTGATTCGCTGGAACATCGAAGAACGGTTGGCGACTTGAGTCTGTTCTACAAGTATTTTGATGGAAAGTGTTCGAAGGATGTAGCCTGCTTAACATCCGTATGAGGTTCAGCTTGTTACTCCGCGTACAACGCTTTTCAAGCAGTCTTT
The DNA here is from genome assembly GCA_019049505.1 of Pachyrhynchus sulphureomaculatus. Taxonomy (NCBI): domain Eukaryota; kingdom Metazoa; phylum Arthropoda; class Insecta; order Coleoptera; family Curculionidae; genus Pachyrhynchus; species Pachyrhynchus sulphureomaculatus. Next base: position 152,270,027 of record CM032447.1, read on the forward strand.
TATATAGAGAACATCATCCCTTTGGAATAATTTGCCCAGCGCTATGTTTTCCACCGAGTATAATTTACAGCGTTTCAAGAACAACATGAATCGCTTTTTCCGCACACGTGCCGCTCCTGAATCGCTTTAGGGACTTCCCTGCAGCACGTATGCTAGACCCATAAAAAAAAAGAAATACAGCTAAAAACCATTTAAAGGAAATTTTGGCGAAATAATAAAAATATAACGTAATTTTCTTGGATATGCATAACTGGGTTGTCAGGCTGTTGAGTTTATATTAAAAATACAAGAATATTTTCTTTAGATCACATTAGGATTTTAATTCGGAAATTTTCTACCTTGTGTTAACTTATGATCTGCTGACTTAAAATTCTAAAAACATGTTACTTTAACATTTCTGTTGAAAACCTCACCAGTAAATTAATCTTCGAATGAAACATTTTTTTTACCTAGGTATATCAGATTATACCTCACATTTATCAAAATACTAAAGGACCACAAGTATCTCCACATGTTAGCCAACATAATGAACCCAACATATTGAATTCAAGTACGGTAGGAATATATAAATTTTACATATAGGTGACTTTAAACATCGCACTTTAACGCTTTTTATGAACAACGTAAATTTTAACTTTTTTGATTTGTAGTTTAAAAAATACTAATATGAAGTGTTAAGTGTATAATTAAAGATCAATTTATAAATGACAAGAACTTTTATTGTATATCAAAAGACCTTAGATCCTTGTAAAACTATTTCTTAGAAATAATATCATCTAAATGTGAACGGTTACGATAAAAGCGAACCGTTACGTTCTTGGCACTCTTCTGAGGGAAGGGTGGAAATGTTGTTCCGGGCTGGGCACGTCGTTTCTTGATCTTGACTTCTTGCCAGATATTGTTTCATTGTTCTGTGCAGCGAGGATTGCTACTATAAACTTTGGTTTTGAAATATCATCACAAGAAAGAAGCTTTCAGCGTCATTTCAGGGCTATGTGGAAGGTTATTAATATTTTCTCTTTTGGAAATAATTTATTCATGAAAATTTCTAGAAAAGCTGGAATTGATGTGTTTGAAGTGTACCGATGTCGCTCGATTATCTCTGTTATTATAACAATCAAAATTTTATAATTGACAACCGGTATGCGGCCTTTGTCATCCTCCAACAAGTACCGTAGATTATTACACGTGCTGACATTGCGACCCAAATCATAATTTTAGAGGAATTTAAAAGCTTTTGATGTGTTAGTTTTGAATTTGTCGGGCTCCAATTACGGAAGTTATGTTCACTGGCATGGCTTAAGGTAAAAATGTGTCATAGTCGAGAATGGGAGATTGGTAGAAATTGAAAGCTGAATTTCAGAGAGGTATCAGTTGATTTTATTGTTGTACCAGCTACACATTGTAGGGTGTATTTACGGTACTTGATCGTTTGTGTATTGAGACGTCGAAATTCTCGCAAACTGACACTCGAACGCACTCCATGTTTGTATCTTTTGTATTTTTTACTTAGCAGTACAATTCATTCTTCCTATGTATATTATATTGAACAGAATTATTGTTCTGGTGAAAGACTTGCACACAAAACGTCCGCTCCGCTCTGATATAATCTTCCAAAGCACGTAAATTTCCGAGAACTGAGGTTACGCTCTGTATTAATTAATGTTACAATTTTTTTAAAACAAATTATTGTTTTTAAACTTTTGAACCGAAGAAAAATAGGGGTTATGGAAGTTTTTTTTATTATTATTATTTAACCACTATTATTGTAAATACACCAATTATAATTTTAGATTTCCTTGGATGAATGTGGCCGACTTAGCTGTAGGTTGTCTAGGTTTAGAAAAGGAAGGCTGGTTTGACCCATGGTCATTGTTACAATTACTTAAAAGAGGAGCTACAACTAAAGGCACACAGTATATTAATGCAAATGTGGTTGATTTTGTGTTTGAGCATAAAACAGATTTAATTGTTGAAGGTATTCAGCGGACCGGTTACGAACATCCAACGCAAGTAGTGGTAATTACTATTATTTGTGAATTACATAATTAGGATTTTGTTTAAATTTTCATACGCTTTTTTATAATATTGTGCAAAAACTGCAATTTGTTTCCTACATTAAGTTTTTACATACGGTAATATAATAATATAAGCTCAAATTAATAGCCACACGAGTTAGTTGACATTGATGGTGTACACCCGAAATATCAAGTACTTTTTGGGTAACTGAATAGTTTGGAGTAATATTTGTAGAATTAGTTAATTGAGATTACTTTACTTACTAATGCAATACTGTCAGATAATTTCTTTTTAACCTAAGATTTATTTAAATATAAAATGTCGATCTGGCAACCCTGGGGTATACATGAGAATATTTTGTCCATTTTGGTTCTAAAGTTCATCATTTATTGGTTAAAGCTGTCAAAGCCTAAATATTTAACTTTACATGTGAATAATTTGAAAAGCAATTCGATTTAGGAATTAAATTTAGAGTAATCGATAATTTCAAATTTAATATGTCGACGGTGGCTATATGATCTCGTAACAATGCCTCTTTAAACATTTTCAGAAAAAAGGTTTTTGTTGTGAGGATTGCACTATATACAAACAAGCCGATCACAGAGCTTTCTTTCGGCCGTGACCTAGTTGAGTAAAAAAAATTAATAAGTACATGAATATTGCTAAACCGATATTGATTTTTAAATTAATATATTGTGTGTTTAAAAATGAAAAATACAAGTCAATTGAAAAAATTAAACATTTTAAAATTAATTTTGTGAAAAAAAAGTTTTTTCGTAAATGTACCGTTGCGAAGGTACATAAATTTAAGTTAAAAGTGAAAATATTATCCAAAATTACAATTTCTCTATTTTTAAGGTTCCATACGGAACACTATAAGATCACTTCAGTGTCCGTTCGTCCGTCTGTCTGTTACACTCGTTTTTCTCCGAAACTATTTGACATAGAAAGTTGAAATTTGGTACTAATATAGGAATTGATGGTCTCATCGGTGCCGTGTAGTTTTGAAAGTTGTATTTTGACTTAATGGGTTAATTTTGGGGGTAATATCGAAGGGTAAAAAAAAAATATTAGGTCATCATATCAAATGAAAGAAAAAAAAAAACAAAAATTTCAAGTTCATAAGTCTTTAGTAAAGATCGGAAAAAACTTTATTGAAAACTCATTTGGGTGTGTTTTGTGAAATCACTGATCATTTTATACCTCCGTAACAAAATTGCGCAAGTCCAACTTGCACTTGACCAGTTATTTATTTTATAGTCATTTATCTCTTTAACGGTAGATTTAGTGTAACTTTAACTTTTTTCTCCCTTTAGGCGGCATTTGTTTAGCCTATTTCAAAAGCTGGAAATTTTTAAATTATTCAGTTTTTAATTTATTTATTTATTAATTTTTTTGAAATTACTTATATTATTTATTAAAAATTTGGCATCTCAAAATAGGTTTAGCAACACGAATAAAAAGGATTTTTGAAAAAATAACAATAAAATTATTGTTCCACATTGCTACACAAATTTTGCCAGATGATATTCAATCCTCTATAATCTTTGTAACACTTTTGTAGATACAGACTCCAGATAACAAGAGAAGGACCATAAATTTTGCACTTTGTATTATTGCCGCAGGTCCTGACTCTGGTAAAGTCGGGGAACTTCTTAAGATTGGTACTGGAGAAGGAATTTTGTCAGCACCTCTACCAGTAGAACCAAGGCAAGTACCTGCGATCTTTCGTATCTGCAATTTAATCAGAGTTTAGAAATATTAGTATAATTTATACTTCATATCCTTTTGCGACATATAAGGTATATACATTTTAAATCAGTGCGTTTTTTTCTTCATACTTCAATAAGTTATAGGCTTTAGCCAAGTAAATAGACCATAGAGATCCTTTTTATCAACTCCATTTATGTCAGCTCGATGGAACCTACAGTTTAACGGAATCCGAGCTACATTTTCGGCAGGTGGTACTTTCAGCCTACTATTCTCTAGTTTTATTTTACACATCCAGCTTGCCATAAACATTGGCAGGGAGCAGTTTACTACCTAGTTCTATACAATGCGACTTCCGATACGTAATCCACTCGAGAAGGAAGAGAATTCTGTCTTCATCGTCAATATTTTCTGATTTAACCAATAACTTATTGGCAATTTCTGTCTGAGTTAGTTATTCTAAATCCTACTTTAAATATGCGTCTCAACCGAGGACGGTGCGAAGAAGACGCTATCTTCATTGACTAAACTTTTCTAGTTTGTTTGGCCTTTCACTAACAACATTTCTTTACAGCAATGTTGACTTTAAGATATTGCCGATATCTGCTGATGTGGCTTAGCGAAATATACCTAAATAAATAAATATACTGACCTGCCAGGGATCGAACCCAAGCCGAAAATATTCTATGGAGCTAGGGTCATTGTCTACAAGGAAAAATATAGCTTCCAAAATATTGCGACAAGGGAGCAAAGAAATAAAAAATGGTCTATACACATGGAGCAGTAATGCTCCGTATGACTGCAGTGAGATATTATTTTTACCGCTTTTTGTAAGTGTGCTTTGTTTGCATTAAACGTTTCCGACGTCTCATCGAGGTGGCGCAAGGTATTTCTCTTTCAAGGATTACGTTAGTGCTTATTGCCAACTGTTCAGCCTAACGAATGACCAAACATGTACAAGCTGGGTAGTATTTTGCTTTGTTATTAAAAGTGCTATTTCTGATTAATTTTTTAGATACAGAGTCACATGGCTTTGTAACCAACATGTATAGCAGTAGACAGGCATTATTTAATGGTATTTAAAAAAAAATGTTCTCCCCACCCTTAGGGATGTGAAGTACTTAAAACCTCATAAGGTGCTTCAATAAGCTTATTTAAATTTATTTGGATCAATGATGCCTAGTTTGGCAAATATTTCTTGACTTATCGACATTCAAACTGTTAACATTCCAAGAAATTATAAGTATGATTTATAATAGACGGTTTGGTGCGTTCGACGCTTTGTCTACTACCCTTACAAGCAAATTCAATTGCAAAACAGAATACAACCTACTCTCAAGTCGATGTCATATTTCTGGCATTAAGAACAGAAATATTAACAGTGTATTTGTATTAAGCAAACTCTTAACTTAAAAATAAACGGTAAAATTTACGGTGTCTTCTTATGGGCGAAATATTTGTGGTATGACACGACATCCTCATCATTCTGTGGCAGTTGTATAGATATTCTGCGAAGACACAGTTCACTAATTATACTATAATTTTTATAAAAACGACTTTGATATTGATTAACAAAGAGATAACTGGTTCAATAAGTTTTTTTTTTTCGTGAGATAAATTTCGCAGCTGAAATATTACGTCTCTACAGCGGAAACACGGCGTATCTGCTGTGGAAGCTGTGCGACCGGTGTACAGACATGAAAATGTTATAAAAATTGTACGGTTTTAATGAAAATGTTCATCAAATAGTTTGCACATGCGCAATTTTTTTTATTTTTTTTTTTTAGAAAAAGGTATGTTTATCAATTTGCTTGCCAGGGCGACCCTCCAGGTCTAAACACACCGATGACTATTGACTATTCAGGAGCCTACTTTAGGAGAGATGGTTTAGGAGGGCATTTTATAGGGGGAATATCTCCTGAACAAGAAGACGAACCTGACTGTGCAAATTTAGATGTATGTTATGAATTCTTTGACAAAAATTTATGGCCTATTTTAGCGCATAGAGTTCCAGCCTTTAATACAATAAAAGTAAGTAAGTATATAAATTTTAGGGTAGTTTTATTGTTTAATAACCTGTGTTCGCGATTTTGCCCGCAACGAATTCCTTTGGTTAGATGTTTGTTTTAGATTCGACGACTCATCTGACTGCGCTAAAAAGGTTTCCGACGTCATTTCGGCTGGTACGGAAGCTTACATCCCATTTTTCAAGAAATCCCCTTCCAACGGCAAGCCTTGGTTCGACCGAAAATGCAAAGAAGCTGTTGTTTCTAAATATCTTACCTACCGATAATAGCGTGACAATTCTAAAGCCATAAAGCGAAACATCTTTGTTCGTAATGTCACACAATCAAAGAATTAAAAACAAACTTTTTGCCTGCCCCAACAATTTCAGGTTCTTTTGGTCAGTCGCTGAGGTCACTAGTCAAAATTTCACTAAATGCACTATGACTCAGACAGCCAGATAATACTATTGCAACAACACCAGTTAAGAAAGCCAGCTCGTTAGCTGAATTTTTTGCTTTACATTCTACTGTCTATTTTCAAGAAAAAATACCACCAACTATTCCCCTAGTACCTTCAAGGATGCTCGATATTGTCAGCGTATCATAAAACGTATTTTAACCCAAAAAGCTGGCGCTGACGCAATACCTGCCATGGTACTCAAAAATGCGTGAGAAAACTAAAAGCTGTAGATTTTTCAACCTATCCTACAGGAAGGGAATTTTTCTTTCCTGCTGGAAATGCTCTACAGTTCAGCCGATACCCAAAAGCGGCAAGAAAACCTTGCCAAACGACTATCGACTAGCGGCAGTGCACGAATAATATCGAAAGTCATGGAAAGGCTATCAATCAGCATCTTCTAAAATATCTTAAAGGACTGAATATTATTAGCGACCATCAATATGGCTTTCGTAAGCAAAGACCTACAGGAGATCTTTTAACTAATGTAACACATTTTTGGAACAACGCAATTGAACACTTTGGAGAATCTCGAGAGGTTGCACTTAATATATCCAAGGCATTTGACCGTATTTAGCACAATGGATTGTTAGCTAACCTTCGCTCTTATGGTATGTCTGAAAAATTCTATTTGCTCTCGTGTTTCCTCAGAGAGCGTTCTTTACGAGTGGCAGTCGATGGACTTCTTTCTAACACCTTCACTCTCAATGCCGGTGGGCCCCAAAGTTCCATACTGTCTCCTATTTACTTTCTAATTTACATCTGCTGGAAAGGACCAGGAATCCATTCTCCAGCTTTGCACATCACAGTACGCTTATTTCTTCATTCACTTTGAATGCTCGAAGATTGGTTACTCATGCAAATATCCGCAGACAGCAAGACCTCGTTCAACTTAACAAAGCCTGGAATAAATTCTATCTGGGGTGACAGTTACCAAGTAGAATTTGCCAGCAAAACCCAGGCAACAGTTTTTTTTTTCTAAAAAAAGTTGACGTTGCAGAACTCGACATAGTTATGGCGGAGTACTCCCTTCTTCTAGCATAGTCACTCAATTTGCTGGGCGTTAATTTAGGAACAAATATGTCTTGGTATGAACATGTTGCAAGCATAGCAAAGAGAGCCTCTCAAAAGCTGGGCATATGATTTTGAGCTAGAGAGCACACTCCACGATTGTCAATCCTGTACGGGGTGAGTCAGCGATAGAGTAAAGTTCATTATCTCATTTGTTTCGGGAATGACGAAAAAATGTTAAATACATTAATTTTAGGGAATGTTAAGGTGCACAGCTTAAAATTAGTGTGGCCGCTAAAACATATGTTTTTTTAAATGGAACATCCTATTTTCTAGTTTTCAGTTTTATAAAAAATTGCCAGTAGCGCCATTGTTTCTGAAGGTGGAATACTCATAATTGGTACGAGCGTTCTATAGAGATGAAAAAAAAAGATATATGTAAAGAAATTTGAATTAGATGCTACAGGGTGTTCAAAATAAATTTATACATTTCGACTAATTTAAATTGAAAAATCTCAAATTTTTTAAATGGCACACCCTGTATATTATTATTTTTTTCTGTTAGATTTTACAAAATACTCCAACTTTTATTAAGTATGTCATATACCTATTTCGAATAGTTTTCGATTTATTTTGAATTTTTTAATTTTTACCCTTGTTTTTAATACGCTATAACATCATAGTTGTCAAGACAAAACAAAAATGTAGGCATTGTCAAATTTTAACGTGTCTATTAAGCAAGTAAAAATAGTTTAATTTGTTGTAATAAGTGACGTATAAAGGTAATAGTTATGGATTTTCCTAAAATTGAATTAATTGATATGGTTTATATACTGGGTGAGGCGGGAAAAAATTGTCTTTTGGCAGTAAAGCTTTACGGAGCGCAGTACCCTAATAGACGTATACCATCTAGAAAATCTTTTTAGTGCTTAATGGAACGATTTGATGGAAGTGGTAGCGTTGAGTATACGAAACGGAAAGTAGTAAGTAAACCAGAATGCTACCAATGAAGAAAAAGAAATGGAGATTTTACTTCATGTTGAAGATAATCCCCAGGTCAGCAGCCGTCAACTAGCTGACTTATCTGACACATCCCAATCTACGGCTAATCGCAGCACGAGGAAATACAAGTATCATCCCTTTCATATAGAACGACACCAAAAACTTCAAGACCGTCATTTTGAACGACGAGTAAACTTTTGTACCACTATGAATGGAGCAATAGAGGCCGATCCAAATTTTTTTATCCAAAATAATGTTTTCTGATGAAGATACTTTTCGCAGTAACGGAGCAGTTAACAGCCATAACATGCATTATTATTCAACATTTTTGGCCCGGGAAGTTCAAAACCAAAACCATTGGTCACTGCATGTATATTGTGGAATATTAAATTTTCCAATTATTGGTCCATATTTTTTCCGCAAACCGCTTAACGGGCCTAGATATCTAAATTTTTTCCAAACTAATTACCCCAGCTTGTTGAAGAAGTTGATAACTTTGAAAGCGAACAAATGTGGAGTCAACAAAACCGAACTCCTGCTCATTACCACCGGGGTGTTCGGGAATTTTTAAACGATCGTTACCCACAAAAATGGATCGGTAGGGATAGATTCATTCAGTGGCCCCCTGGATCATGTGACTTAACACCTTTAGCCTTCTTTTTGTGGGGCTACATTAAAGATCGTGTTTATGTGAATCCCCCTACAACATCAGTAGATATAGAAAGTAGGATACGGGATGCGTGCAGGATAATAAAGCTCTTTATGCTAAGGAAAGTGAAGGAAAACATAGTAAAACGACTAAACTTGTGTATTCAAGTAGACGGGCATATTTTTGAACATTTATTACGTCATAATAATTAATCATTAGATAAGTTAAACTTTATTAAAATTATTAATAACTATTTGTTTATATTTTCACAGTAGCGTAAGTGTATTAAAAACAAGGGTAAAAATTGAAAAATTCAAAATAAATCGAAAACTATTAGAAATAGGTATATGACATACCCAATAAAAGTTGGAGGGTTTTGTAAAATCTATCAGAAAAAAATAATAATATACAAGATGTACATTTTAAAAAATTTGAGATTTTTCAATTTGAAAAAGATGAAATGCATAAATTTATTTTGAACACCCTGTAGCATCTAACTCAAATTTCTTTACATATATCTTTTTTTTTCATCTCTATAGAACGCTCGTACCAATTATGAGTATTCCACCTTCAGAAACAATGGCGCTACTGGCAATTTTTTACAGAACTGAAAACTAGTATTTTTTTTAAATAAATTGAAATATTGGAAAAACTACTAGGTTTAGGTATATAACATTTTTAATAAAAAAGTTATAAAATTTTACGCAGAATTTAAAAATAAATTAGAAAATAGGATCTTCCGTTTAAAAAAAACATATGTTATATCCGCCACACTTTTTTGAAGTACTGTATACAAAGATCAAATTGAACCAACGATGGAATAATACTGCTCCTGTGTTTGGGATTCTGCTCCCAAATACACTGTGTTTGTTGGATTCTATTCAGAAGAGAGCTGTTCGCCTGACTGGAGACCCAGAACTGACCAGAAACCTTGATTCCTTAGAACATCGAAGAACGGTTGGCGACTTGATTCTGTTCTACAAGTATTTTCTTGGAAAGTGTTCGACGAATATATCTCGCTTAATTCCTCCCAAAGCCGTCCCATCGCGCTAATACTTCACATCACTTGTCACTCCTCATAAACCTCTTTTCGAGCAGTCTTATATGGATATTTTTTATTTTTATATTGGAATATTTAATATAATATAATATTAATATAAATTAATATTATAATATTAATATAAATTTTATATTTGAATGATTTATCCAGGACCACGTTTCCCACCAACTACAAGTTACAGCGATTCAAGACCAACGTGAATCGCTTTTTCCGCACACGCGTAGCTCCTGTATAGCTTTAGGGATTTCCCCACAGCACGTGTACTGTGACCATAAAAAAATATAAAAATATATATAATATATATATATATATATATATATATATATATATATATATATATATATATGCAATATGTCCAAACCTGAATAAATTTTTGAAAGTGCATTTTGTATTTCCCCTGAAGATAAAACTTTCTCTTCTACTTGTTCTTCCTCATCGTAGATAGGATTATTCTGTAACTCGATCAGATCTTCATTGCTAATAGGATCGTCGTGCGTTGCTACAAGTTCTACGAGATCTTCTACCGTGACATCTTCAAGTTCAGACCCCTCAATCATTGCAGCAATGTCTTCAAGCACTTGTCTCTGCATCTGGACAATTCTTCTAGGTGCTTCCACTACATCTGGCCAAAGATTACGCCACACCCCATTCATACAACTCATTTTAACTTCCTTCCAAGCCTCTTCTATGTTGTGAATAGACTTCATAATGTTGTATGACTTCCACCACTCTCGCATAGACTGTCTTCCTTCCCCGTCAGTTTCATGAATTAGTTGGCTAAAAGTGCGGCGATGATAATAAGCTTTGAAGTTTGCTATTGCTCCCTGGTCCATAGGTTGTAATATTGACGTAGTGTTTGGTGGAAGGAACTTTACGTACGCTTTTAAGTCTCTGGGCGTATCAAGTGAGGTTGGATGTCCTGGGGCATTGTCTAAGAGTAATATAACTTTAGGTTCAAGCCCATTTCTGTCACAGTATGATTTGACTGATGGGCAAAAACTATTAGAATACCATTCTTGAAAAATTTCCCGTGTAACCCACGCCTTTCTGTTTGATCGCCACACAACTGGTAGACTTGTCTTGTCTGTGCCTCGCATTGCACGGGGTGTTTCTGAATGGTACACTAGTAAAGGTTTCAGTTTGAAATCACCAGTGGCATTACCACCCAGCAGAAGTGTTAGTCGATCTTTCGCAGCTTTGAAACCACTGGCTTGACGTTCTTCCTTAGAAATGAATGTTCGAGATGGCATTTTTTTTCCAGTAAAGTGCGGTCTCATCAACATTGAAGATGAGACAAGCAGGAATTTTCTCTCGTCTAACGAAGTCTTGAAACTTGTCTGGAAACTTAAATCGTTCTCACAGTCGATGTACCTCGTATATTATTGTCCATAAACATTGATCGTATTAGTATATTTTTCTTCCCAATATATGACCTGTTATTAACTTGTTTCTATGTGGTTATCGGCATTTATTTATTTCAAAGAACAGTCCTTACGCTGTGCCGTATGTAGATAATAACCCCGAGTAATATGATTAAAGAGAGAACGTCACATATTAAAATGTTTTTTTTTGTAATTTTTTGTTGTTCTAATCAAATCAAAACAACACATTTTATTGCGCTATTTTGACTTTATCGCTTTAATCGTATGACTCGCGATGATCACCTGCACAGGACACGGCCTTACAAGGAAACGAAATGCCTTTACTCCCAATAGTGGAGAATTCAACCGACCGAAAAAAAATCTGCGAAGTGATTAAACATACAAGCTTTTTAAAGCCATTTAATAAAAATAATGGTATATTATTGGGACACACCTTGTATATGAATTATACGAGTATAAGTAGCAGTTTTAAGGGTACATTCTACTTTGTAGCCTATTTTCAAAGGAAAATTTTGAATTTTTATTAAGAAAAATTAAAGAATATAGAAACTTATTTGTTTTCGTATTTTATTTAATATACTTTTATGTACGAGTATTAATATTTTTTTAAGTCAATTTTATATATTTGTAGTGGTAAAAAGTCAGGTTGTCGACGCGGATGTTCTAGCAGCCGTAATAGTGGTGTGAAACAATCGAACAAAACATTTTCTTGATCAACATGAGTGTCATTCTAGAATAGGCTAGAATAAATTAATTCAAATGTAATTTGATAAAATGGCGGCCTTTACAAAAAAAAACATTTTTGCCGCAATTTTTCATTTTGTCGCTAAAAAAACGATATCGATGTGTTTCTACTCTTTTCTATGGAGGAAACATTGCATTACATTTTAGAAAAATATTAGGTATGATTTGTTGAATATTGTGTATAATATAACACTTTCACCACCTCAAAAAATGTTATTTTGGGGAAAACGCGTTTAAAATAGTTTCTTGTTTAGTTTTTATTGATATTATAAATTTATGTATGGTTAGAGCTAGTTGTCATATGCGCCTCCTGATGACCGAAATGAAAATTTAATAGCCGAAAACTTACCTGACAGAAACTTCCATATATTAACGACAAATAAACCTATTGTAGTATTGCCGTTGTCAGCCCCCTAATACCCTACACTAGGCATCAGTACCTGCTCTTGTTCAGCCATCTTCAATGGCTCATCACTTCTGTATGGTTTAGAATAAATTATATATATATTTGGTTTTCCTAATCCCCCGGTTGTAAATTCCGTCCAGGTATTGTTCTCTCTATTTCTTCTATCCACGATGATTTTGGTCTTTCTCTTGTCATTCTTTCTGTTGGTGTCCACTTCAAAATTTGCTTGAGAATACGTTCTTCATCCATCCTTTCAACATTGCCATACCACTTTAATTGCTGTTTTTGTATTTCATCGATTATTGCTTTATCGACCTTCATTCTTCTTCTTATTCGTTCACTTCGTATTCTTTCCAGTCTTAACTTAACAGCAGCTCTTCGCCAGAAGTCCCTTTCTAGTGCTAATAGACGGTGTTCTAATGTTCTGTTCATTTGCCATATTTACGAAAACCGTGTGGTATATCAGGTGTTTTCGCTCTCGGGAGATTTGATTCGACCAGAGGACGGAGTTCAAGCAGCCAATTGTCTGTTTCTCTTTCATAATACGATGTTCTATCTCTTTTTCTGTGCGACCTTTGCATTCTATTTTCGTTCCTAAGTAGGTGTACTCCGTACACGATTTTATTACATTCTGTTGATCGATCTCCTCTTG
>CM032447.1:152293124-152301018 GCA_019049505.1 Pachyrhynchus sulphureomaculatus
AATGTAAAGAGTATCTATTAGTTTTGAGGTACTTGTATAAATTTTTTCATAAGAAAATCTTGAAAACTGGAGAAAATACAGCGGTTGCCCCAAAACATCTCTTTTTCATCACGGCTTGCGGTGAGCATGATAACTCTGAAACGGCTTATCTGAAAACAAAAAGTCAAAAAGAGTTCATTAGTATATCTCTGTGGCTTCCTCGTAAACGAAGGGTATAGCAAAATTTTAAAATTTTGCTATACCCCTGGCGACGATTTTTCTAAAAATTTCGATTTTAGAGGTACCAAAAATTCGGTTTTTTGGTTAAAAAATAGAAATTTTGGTCCAAATAGAAATTACTTCTTTCACGAGGGATCCATTGTAATTATAAACAATCCCGTGAAATTTCAAAGCGATCGGTGAAGTCCGAGATATCTTGCCCACCCTAACGGCACTATTTAAAAAACACTGTTTCGAGATAATCGCGTTTAAAGCTTCAAGCCTTGTTTTTGACTGATAAAATTAATTTTTTCGGAGTCCAGGGCCATAAAGGCCTGCACCTGCATCTCAAAGCACGTCGACTTGATGTTGCCTACGAGCCGTCTTTGCCTCTCTAGTGGCGTTTTGCGCACGTTGCTCGGCAATGGATACACGCTTTTCGTCCTGCGTCGCGACATGAGGGCCACAGGGTATCCCCAATGTTTCAAAAAATCTTTAAAACTGCTATATTACCCTCGTTGAAAGTAAGCTGCTATCTGGACTTGCAGTACACCTCTAGGAAGATTCTTCAGGCTGATTTTCCGGATGTTATTTTATGTAAATCCGCCTACACATCTTTGAATCAATTTCTTCTTGGAAAGATCTTCATTTATTAGCTTGATATCTTTCAAAAAAATCTTCAGAAGGGACTTGTAGCCGTGTATGAATCCAGAGATCTCATTTTTCTATCTCTATTTATCGGGCAGCGCTATGAGAGCTCTTTGCCACTCACACTATGAGTTACTGCCGGCGGGACATTGGTGGTGTTGTGGGTGTTTGTTGGTGGAACTGGAAACAAAATACACACACCGTAACGCCTTTTCGATGCTGCTACTTTGAAAGCCGGTATACAACTCTTCGAAGGGATTTGAAATGGAGCAGATGTTTGCAAGCATACTAATACGTACTAATGTACGTTTAGGTATACATGTCCCTGCGGAACGAAGTAACGATACAGCCATCAAGCGCTACGTACGCAGACTAGCTCGTTCAGGTAGAGCGCTATATATGGATGTAACTTTGCTTGTAGTGCTCAGAACTTTCTGAAATTTTGAGGGAACGTGCTTAAGATAAAATAACATGCAATAATTTTTTCCCATTTTTCTGACGCAAACAAGTAGATATAACCCCTTAATAACTTTTAGTTAATTTTCCTCTTTAGTGAGAAACTTTATAACTGCGCTATAATTTAAATTGCTTCCACTGCAAAACGCAACGATCTCGTACGAGATATCGTCAAAATAATTAAAATAGCGACAGTAATTTGGCAACCAAGCAATTTTTGTATGATATGATTTTCATGGCTAGGTAAATAATATTGGAAAAATGCTTTCATTTTAAAAACGAATAAGTTATAAAAAAAACGCTTCGATTTATGGCTAGATGGCTGCAAGCTGAACAAATTTCATAAAAACCGTTTTTTAGTGTTCCGTACTGAACACTTATAAAATCATATTCGGTGTCTGTCCGTCTGTCACATCCGGTTTTCTCTGAAACTATTTGACGTAGAAAGTTGAAATTTGGTACTAATATAGGAATTGATGGCCTCATCAGAGCCGTGTAGTTTCGAAAGTTAAATTTTGACTTAACACATGGGCTGAAAAGTCCCGGGCCTAACAAAGAAAACACGGTTTTTTTTTGGTTCAAAATTAGCTTTATTCATCAACGTAATCTCCATCAAGAGCAACGCAATCATTCCAGCGCCGCTCTAACATTTCAATACCACTTTTGTAGAACGATTTATCTTTTGCCTCAAAATAGGCCTCAGTTTCAGCGATAACCTCTTCATTCGTGCGAAATTTCTTACCGGCGAGCATTTTTTTTTCAGGTCTGCGAACAGCCAGTAGTCGCTGGGAGCCAAATCTGGCGAATACGGTGGATGTGGGAGCAATTCGAAGTTCAATTCATATAGTTTTGCCATTGTTTTGATTGACTTGTGACACGGTGCGTTGTCTTGATGAAACAAAATTTTTTTCTTTGCCATATGCGGTCGTTTCTTTGCAATTTCGGCCTTCAAACGCTCCAATAACGCTATATAATATTCACTGTTGATGGTATTTCCTTTCTCAAGATAGTCGATGAATATTACACCACGCACATCCCAAAATACCGAGGCCATAACCTTTCCAGCCGATTGTTGTGCTTTCGGGCGCTTTGGACGAGGTTCACCAGTTGCTGTCCACTCAGATGACGATCGTTTTGATTCCGGAGTGAAGTGATGGATCCATGTTTCATCCATTGTCACATATCGACGCAAAAATTCCGGTTTGTTACGTTTAAAAACATGGCCAAACACTGCTCAGAATCATCAACACGTTCTTGTTTTTGATCAACAGCGAGCAAACGCGGCACCCACTTTGAACAGAGCTTTCTCATAGTCAAATGCTCATGCAATATAAAGCCAACACGTTCTTTTGATATCTTTACGATGTCAGCTAACTCACGCAACTTCACTTTTCGATCATTCAAAACGATTTTATGGATTTTTTTGATGTTTTCTGGTGTTACCGCCTCATTTGGACGTCCACTGCGTTCTGCATCATCGGTGTCTCTACGACCACGTTTGAAGTCAGCAAACCAACGTTTTATTGTTGTTTCTGATGGAGCGGAGTCCCCATAACACTTTTCAAGCCATTGCTTCGCTTGAACGGTATTTTTTCCCATCAAGAAGCAGTGTAAAATTAAAACACGAAATTGTTTTTGATCCATTGTTTTGAAAATAACAAAAGTAGCGTCACTCTTAGCACAATAACTCACAAACTAATGAATAGAATATCATGAAATTTTAACAGCTGTCTTTTGAAGGTTAGTATTAACTGAAAAAAAGGTGACTGCAATAAAACTAGCGCCATCTATGTGTTAGGCCCGGGACTTTTCAGCCCATGTGTTATATTGTCTTACATCCGCACACTTTTCTTTGTATTATTTTGAAAAAACCGCTGTCCCTCCCTTTATTTCGAAAAGTACTGATCCAAAAATTTTGAAAAAATTCGGGAATATTCTCTACGGGGTGTAGATTGAACGAAAAATATTACGAGTGCATTATCTTTAATAATTTATCTGGTATATTAAAAAAAAATTGAAGGTCATTAGTTTTCAGTAAAGATCGGAAACAAACTTTGTTGAAAACTCATTTGGGGTATGTTTTATGAAGTCACTGATCATTTTATACCTCCGTAATAAAATTTTTTATTTCAGAAGCAATGAACGTACGGAACACTAATTCCGCAAGTTCAACTTGCACTTGACCGGTTATTATTTTTTTTTAATGTATTCATTTATAAAGCGATTTGTTTGACGTTTTGGTTAGCTCACACATGGAGTGTATCTGACGCTGCTTAAGACCATAAAATCAGTAAGAAAAATTTGTTGCTTTCTGAGTTCTAGAGTTTCAAAATTTACTTAAAACAAGGTCCAAATAAAGGCAATTTTAAAACTAAATAAAACTCAGCAACTTTCTATAAACAATTTATTTTTTAGGTATTCAACAATCACCGGCGGTAGGTAGGGCAGTTGCAGAATTAATACTAGACGGAAAATTTCAAACCGTAGACTTGACAAGGCTAGGTTTTGATAGACTTCTATTGGATAAACCAATGTATGAAGCTCGTATTGTCTAGTGTATATTGGAGAATTAGGACTACAATAAAATTTCAATTAAAATACACGTTTAAAATAAGTGATTACTTTCATATTTATTGATATAACTTGATATTTTCGTTGATCGACGCAATATTCATTATAATAATTATTATTAATTTATATCTGTATTTTCTCCAGTTTTTAAGAGATATAAGTCAAATATATAGTTTTTGGCCTTTACAAATATTTTGCAGATTTGTATCATAATACAAAACCGCTGTCATAATGAATTAGGGAATCAAAAACTGCTAGTTTTTGAACATGTCGAATAATATGCGTTTTATACATTGAAGTATTGAGGGTTCGACAGATAACACGATTACCGGTTGGGGTTGGGAGTATGCTTGTTTATTAATGTGGCAGTGTAGTTAAACATGGACGTCGCATCACTCAGACCAGGTAAAACATAATTATTCCAAACAGCGTGATACGGATACATTTGAGGAGTGGAAACTGAAAAGAGACGATGTGGCAGTGGGAAAAATCTATATGTTTTTTCTGATTTACCTATATGTCAATATGCTAATTTACGTTAATTTACGAGAAACACAAGAAAACGTGTTATTTATTTACATTGGTAACAATGAATGTGACGTGAAGTCGCTTTTTATACATCCGCTTAAGGTTACGACATAACTAAAATTGAAAAAACGGATAACTCCATAATGTAGTTGTAGATTACTCTTAGCAAAAGCATACTAAATTTTTGGACATAAAGTGATAAATAGACATACAGCGTAACAGAGTTTAGGAGAAATTAGAAACGTCGATGAATCGGCATCGGGAGAAGAATTTAATACTAGTGCAAAGATTATTTGACATGCTTATATTTCCCGTCGCTTAATGGCGTTCGAAAATTTCGAGTGGAAATCTGACAGAAGTTGGTTATCAAAAAATAGTTGTCCGTAAGAGCTCGTTTGCATTTTTTGTAACAGATCAAATTTCAAGAATATTGTATAAAAATGTAAATTAATAAATAACTTTTGTGATATAAACGACGATGTTAATAAAAAATAAATAATTAAAACAATTAAGCTTATTCTGTACACCCGAGTTAATTCTATTACAAGGCGTATCTAGTTGAGCAGCTTTGTAAAATTGAACCTATCTGCTCAATTAAATGTGGAAGGAATTTAAAGTTTCTATTCCATTGTAAGTAAGCAAATACAGATTATTTTTAGAGTTATTAAAAGTTGATTCCGGTGTTATGAAGAATAACAATATTTATTATTAACTGATTTTACTTCCAGAGAAATAAAATATATATGTTTATTGAAGGAATATCTACGAATGAAGAACGTGTTTTTTTAACTAAAGATTTTTTAGGTCTAGTTACGAGAAAAAAAATTAAGATGTAAAGTATTGTTATCAAGTTTTATTTTAGTAGATTACAAAACTAATTTCTAGATGACATACAGTTGCTCTGTAGGTAAAGAAAATTATTAAATTTTATCTTGTAATAGCTAATAAGACAATGGTTATACATGCTGGTAAAACGATAAAAACTCTATTATTTGTCTCTTACAATTCGTTAATCTCTTGCAAAAGATTCGTGAAAAAATCAGCTTACGAAATTTGTGTTTTTCTTCTCGTTTCAAACATCAAAAACACATTTCCGTCGGTTTCTCTGTCTATCTGTCTGTTGACACAATTACTCTCGAACGAAGTGAGATATCGATTACAAATTGAGTATAGGTAGAACACTTGCAGTAGGAATACAACCTATAGTTTTTGAGCGATGTCGCTTTAAGGAAAAGGGGTGAATAAATTTTATATATTTTCAATATAATAATTTTTTCTTAAAACTGCGTTCAATGATCAACAAATTTTAAGTATAATTATTTAAAGTTCGAGAAGTTACTTCGTATATTTGGTGTTATATGTCCTGTTCAGAGTTCTTAGAGCCAATAAATCTAAAAATGTGTTCGTTTTTCATTATTTCCAAAAATATTAGAGGGGTTGCTGCATATATATCGTGTTATATTTCCATTTCAGGGCTCTTGGAGTCGAAGAATTTTAAAATTGTGTTATTACTTTTGTTGCTGGAGGAAAATCACTCTTCGAAATTTTTACATTTCTTCACGTTTCACCAAAAACCTTGTGGAGGTGAGGCACATAAATTTTATTTATTTGCTATACTATTATGAGAATTCTTCTTGGTTAATAATTCACTCAATTAATTACTTATAACTAAGGGTGTCAGAGCGGTTGCTTCTCATATATCGTATTATATAACCTTTTCAGAATTTTTGGAGTCGAAGAGGAAAAATTGTGTTGTTTTTATTATATTCAATTATTTATGATTAATCATATTAGAGGTTAATGAGATGCAAGAGGTGTTTAAAGAAGTTCCTTTGTATAGATTGTGTTATACGTTGTTTTTAGGGTTCTTAAAATCGAGAAATTTAAAATTTGTGTTATTTTTTTTATTATTCTCATTTATTTGTAATTAAACATAACAAGGTTAATGAGGTGGAGGGAGGTTTAAGGTGTTAGGGAGACAAAACTGAAAATTGTATTATTACTTCGCTTGCTAAAGGGAAGCGTTTTATTCGTAAAAGAATAACCCTTTGAGAATTTTGCGTTCCTTCAGGTTCTGAGATTGATAACTTTCGAACGTAATAGATTTCGATGGGATATTGATACAGATATAAAATTTAACGTAGAAGAAAAAAATAGCGTTTTAAGCGATATTGTTTCAAGGGGTGAATCGATAAATTTTGTATAATATTATAAGAACTGGAATAGTGAACGTAAACATAAGTATTTATTGTCTTACATATAAAAGGTTAAAAGGGTGGGGGGGAATGGAGGGATTGGATATATATCGTGTTATAAGTCATTTTTAAGGTTCTCGGGGTTGAGGAATTTAAAAATCATGTTATTTTTTGTTGTCAGGATTTTTGAATTTGATGAAATTAAGTAATTTTCTCAAGTTTGCAAAGTGGTAAGTTGTTAAAATATAATGTAGTATGGGAATGGAAAGGACACTACTAACATAACTTTTTTCTTGCCTATAAGCTACCTCTTCGTAACAAAATGTTACGATATGCTTAAATAAATAACTAAACTGCCCTTCTGTAAATCGAATCTAGGTAAAAAAAATCGGGAGTATAAAATATACTACAATCATATTAAGGGATCGTGCGACACTGTTGTGTCAGGATTTTTTTCTAATTCCCCGTATTCTGTGGAGGGTATTTAAGGAATGAGATAAGAGAAACGGTGGGTTTTAATATCTTTAATAAATGATCTTATTTCTTAACAGGCTCCTTAAAAAACAGTAACTTCTCGATTTGCAAACATACAATAAAAACATAATTTATAGTGTAAGTAAATCTTATTACTATTTGTAGATTTCTCTTGATATTGTGACTATTTGTCTTTGGTATGTCTATAAAGCAGAAAGTTATCGATTTTTATATAAACGAATTTAAGAAATAGCTTAAATTTTATTAAAATTTAGCGATTTCATTATACCTTTTTTCACAGTGATATAAAATTAAGTATAAAGAAATAAAAATTAAAACAACTTTCATCTATACCATTCTTATTCATAAATTGTTTTAAAACTTTTTAAAATTGGTTTAGAAATCATTCAAAAAAATTAAACAAGCAAAATTTAAACGAGAATCTCTTTAATGCTCTTTTATATTTTTAAGACACTCAGTTCGCCATGCACTATTGCCATGACAATAAAATTATTTAGAGTAAATTTTTTATTAATACGATACTTCCTTTAACAAGAGCAGTAATAACACAATTCAGACCTATCAACTCTAAGAACCCTGAAAATAACATATAAGACAATATACACAGAGCAACCCCTCCAACTGTCTTGCTATACTTTTAATCCAGTATAAGTTTGACCATAAATAACTAAATGTGATTAAAAAAATAACACAATTTTCAGATTTCGGGACTCCAAGGACTCTAAAAACGACGTATGCCACGATATGTAGCCCTATCTCCTAACCCTTTCCTCTGCCTCTTTAACCCCTGATATATTTGACTA
>CM032447.1:152301118-152316118 GCA_019049505.1 Pachyrhynchus sulphureomaculatus
CTTTAGTTCTTTTAAAATCAGGTTTCACTCAATTCATTATCAGAAATTAAAGCGGGGCTGCAAGAAAATTGTGCTCAAGCTTGGGGCGTCCAGTATTTAAAAATGTTACAAAATGACGCAGTCTACATGGGGCGAAAAATAAAGCAAAAACCCCCCCACCCCCCCAATTAGCACACCTTACAAAATTGCGCTCAAGCGTGGGACAAACAACTTCTCACAGGGTACGGAAAAAGATGCCTCAAACTGAGGACAGTTTAGCATGTCATAAAAAGACGTCACACATAAAAATGGCGCCCAACGTGGGGCTTTTGGAATTTTATTTTTTAAAAAAGGGTTCAGTGTACTAGCTTTCGAACAAAATAAAAGCTCTAACTTTGCAGATATTTTTATTTCATAATATTTATTAAACGAAACTACACTATAGCAGTAAGACAAAAGCAGGAAATTTGTAGAATTTTTTTATTTCAATTTATCTGATATAGATATTTGAATTTTGTTGTTGACTCTAAGATAAGAGATTCCTACTTTTTTCTTAAAAGCTGGCTTTATAGTTCAGATTGGCAGATGTGTTGGTCGACTTTAATTTTGCATTGTTGATTTATTTTGCGGATAACCGAACAAAAAACTGTTCTTTTTTCTCACCTATATTTCGCATGAATATTAAAAATACTTTGCTGATATACGAAACGATATTTAGAGATTTTTTTTATAGGAAATTCTTAAGATATCTTAATAAAAGGATTTTAATACGAGGCAATACTTAGAAATTTTTTTGAAATTGTTAAAGATTTTTTTAAGGTTTGGTAAAGAAGTTTACATATTTTAAGTGCCTTTAACAGATTTTGTTATTTTTTTTTGACTATTGGGAGCACAGGAGAAATATTTTCACGGCTTTTTTAAACAATTCTTTTAAATTTTATAGTATTCATTTATCATGGAAGCCTTCAATTTTAAAGTCAATCACCTATTGGAATATGAATTAAACTATGAACTGAAAATCCGTCGTACTTTCTCAGAACGTCCGGTCGCGGATAAAAGAAAAGATTCTAACGAGGATCTTAAGTAAAGAAATACTCCAATAAATCAGATTGGACTAAATAGTTACAAAAAAAGTTTCTGATTTTTTTAAAAGTCTAATAAAAATTCTCCTCAAGTCAAAACTCCTGCTTCTCCAAAATGGTCTCATGTCTCCTTTATTCGTGCATAAATATTTAGACAACAGACCGCATATCAAGATAAATCTATTAGGTGCCCATTTCTCGGCTTTATTTGACTCTGGTGCAAATGCCTCCGTTGTAGGTCAGAATGGTATTAAGATTTTAAGTCGTTTAAGTATAAAAATATGCCACGTCAAAAATAGAAGTGTTACCACTGCAGATGGCAGCCGTCTAAAAGTTTTAGGTACGGTTGAGTTGCCGCTAGTCTGCAATGGTCATTGTTTAGTAATCTCTGCTCTAGTAGTACCTTCTCTATCACATACTTTGGTTCTAGGATGTGATTTTGCACAAAAATTCGGAATTTTAGTAAATTTTAAAAATAATTCGTGGTATCCACAGTCCCTAGAAGTCAATTCTCAAACAAGTTTTAAAGATTGTTATTCAGAAAGTTCTTTTGAAAACCTTTTCTCGCGTCTATGTACCCTAGATGATCTCTCGCGGACGGAACGCTTAAAAGCAGAAAAAGTAATAAGCTCTTTCAATGAAATAAGTAGTAAAGATAGGTTAGGCCGAACGAATAAAATCAAGATGTCTATAGATACGGCTGATGCCAGTCCTGTAAAGACAAGGCCCTTCGCCATGTCTCCTTATATGTCAAAAGTATTAAATAAAGAGAGTAGACGAAATGTTGAAACTCGGAGTGATTGAAGAATCAAACAGTCCTTGGTGTTCTCCAATCTTATTGGTGAAAAAGGCCGATGGACAGTATCGTCTGTGCTTTGACGGAAGAAAAGCTCAACGAGGTCAGCAAATTTGATAACTACCCATTACCGAACATCGACAGAATTTTGACATCACTCAGGAATGCTAAGTATGTATCTTCGATAGACCTTAGAAAGGCTTTCTGGCAAATTCCTTTAGACAAATCCTCTAAAGAAAGACCGCTTTTGCAGTAGTAGGCCGAGTCTATTTCAGTTCGTCACTATGCCGTTTGGTCTTAAGAACGCTGCTCAAACTCAGCAACGTTTAGTGGACGCCATATTTGGTCCGAAATATGAGCCACATATTTTTACCTATCTTGATGATATTTTAGTAACATCGGAAGACTTCGAATCGCATATTCGCTTACTTAAGGAAGTAAAAGATAAATTGAAAGAGGCCGGACTGACGATAAATTTGAGCAAATGTGATTTTTTTCAAAACTTTTCTAAAGTTTTTAGGCTATATTGTAGGCTCAAATTCCTTGCGTACCGATCCGGATAAAGTAGCAAGCATGGTTAATTATGCGAGACCTACTAATACTACGGAAATTAAGCGCTTCGTAGGAATGTGTTCATGGTATAGACGTTTTATTGAGAATTTTTCTACCTTGTTGTCACCTATTAATGATCTTTTGAAAGGACGAAAAAAAGGACAATCGATAGATTGGACAAACGCAGAAGAAGAATCTTTTATAAAGATTAAAGAGCTATTGTTTTCAGCTCCCATTTTATCCCAACCAGACTTTTCCCAACAGTTTTATATTTCTAGTGATGCTTCTAATACTGGTTTAGGGGGCGTCCTAACACAGAAAATCAATGGTGAGGAAAGGGTGATAGCGTATGCCAGTAGAACTTTATCAAAGGCTGAACGTAACTATTCGGTTGTTTGAAAAAGAATGTTTAGCAGTACTCTTTAACATCGAAAAGTTTCGACCTTACATAGAAGGTGTTCCTTTCACGGTCATAACAGATCATTATAGCTTATTGTGGCTTAATTCTATTAAAAACCCTAGTGGCAAACTAGCGCGTTGGGCGATTAGGCTGAGACAACACACGTTTACTTTAATTCATAGAAAAGGAGTCCACAATGTTATTCCTGACGCTTTGTCAAGAATCCCAGATCATACAGCGGACGAAAACAGTCTTAATGCACAGTTTGGCGTAAGAATTGATACAGTAGATGTAGATCGCATTGACCCATGGTACGACAATTTACGGCAGCAAATTAAAGAATCTCCTCAAAATTTTCCACAGTGGAAGGTGGAAAATGATTTCGTGTACAAATTTATCCCAAACCAGTTGCCTTTAAAAATTAATGTACCCGAGTGGAAAATACTAGTTCCTAAACCACAGAGAGAGGAAGTTATAGACATGTGTCACACTCCTCCTACTTCTGGTCATTTTGGCTTTTATAAAACTCTTCACAGGGTTCAGGAACAGTATTATTGGCCAAAAATGCGTTTTGATATCGTAAAGTTTGTGAGGACTTGTGAAGTATGTGGAGCGCAGAAATCTCCAAATACACTACCTATGGGACTGATGGGAAAAGAGAAAACGGTTAATTACCCTTTTCAAGTCATAGCAGCTGATCTAGTAGGCCCATTCCCACGTTCAAAAAAGGGAAATAAATGGCTTCTCGTGGTTTCTTGCTGGTTTACAAAGTATACCATGCTATTTCCTTTGAAAAGCTCTAAAGCTGGATATATAGAGAGAATTTTGGAAAATAATGTCTTTCTAATCCACGGTGTTCCATCGCTCTTAATATGCGATAACGGTACTCAGTTTACCTCTAAAAGTTTTAAGAGCTTAAGTGAAACTTATGGTTTTAACATCCGTTTTAATCCCGTGTACTCTCCCCAATGTAATTTTGTGGAACGTAATAACCGAACAGTCGGGACCGCTTTAAGAAGTTACGTGGATTCACATGACACTTGGGATAGCAATATTTCCAAAATCCAACAAGCGATAAATACCGCGAGACACGAAGTAACAGGGTTCACACCGTCTTTCTTAGTTTACGGCAGACATATACCTCTATCTGGATCGTATTATAAAAATTTAGATTTGGGTGTCAATATTGACAGCGAAATAATTCCGGGTAACAGGGGTGAGTACGCCGAAAATTTAAAGGGTTTAAAAGATATTTTCACCGACGTGCGTAGTAGGGATACATAAGGCTTATGAACGGAACAGTAAGTCTTACAACCTTAGGAAAAGGGATTTTGCCTTTAATATAGGTGATCACGTTTGGCGAAAAAATAAAATTCTTTCCAGTGCAGCAGATAAATTCACATCTAAGTTGGTACCTAAGTATGTGCATTGCGTGATTAGAGAAAAGATTTCGGATTTAGTTTATGGTTTAGTTAATTTAGAGGGGACTAAAGTAGGACGATGGCATATTAAAGACTTAAAACCATTCAATGAACCTAACCCTAATGAAAGTTTGTCAGAAGAAGAATAATTTATATTTACATTATCTTAATTGCTTAAATTTTTTTTGATGTTGCTCTGTAGAGGTGACGACCTCGTTTTTTTTGCCTGTTATAAAAGTTGAGCTGAGGATAGCTTACTTTTATAGTTTTGTGCTAAGGTTTTGGGTATTGGCCATATCCCAAACTTAGGTTGATTGTGGTTGATGTTTAGCATCGACTCAGCTGTTGCGAGCTTGCGAAGGAGTCACACTCAGGATATATCATAAGACTGGTATGTCGGTGGTCGCGGGATTTGATTTGCTTATGACCCCAAATAATATCCAGTTCTTGGCACTTGGAAGCGAAATTTTGATTAGAGGCAATCCAAGGTGATCTTGAGTTAGGACAAGCGCAAGATGTAGCTCGTGTAGTATGATGTTGAGTCAAAATTTTTTTTATGAGCAATTTCAAAGTTTGTTACCCGAGTGGGTGTATTTTTATTACCTTAATGGTATATTTTGGGTGCAATTAAGAGTAAATTGATTTTGGTTTATCCAGTAAGTCTAAGACTTGGATTATTTTGGTTTAGATCTTCTTCTGCATTGACAAACTGAGGGTATTTTCGATTTTTTTTTCCAGAGCCGTTTAAACGTTACCTTTGAGTCACTAATTTTTAAAAAATTTTTTTTTGCATGGACTCATAGGCGTATGTTGAGTTTTTTTTCGGTTTACTATCAGATGGATAGAAAATTGAAGTTCTGCAAGAGAACTAAAGGCTGATCATTTACAGGAGATGAGAGCAGAGTAAGACAGTCGTTTCACAAAGAAATGATCAAAATCTGATACCGAGATGAGAACCTTGTCAAGAGAGGCTAAGCGCAGTGAAGGAAGATTCCTAACCGAATTTTTAGATTTCCAAGAGGTAACCTAGAAGTTTGGGCTGACAGAAAACGGTTATGCCTGATACCTGTAGCAGTTTCTTCTAGAGGCTATTGTCTAGGGAGACGATTAACACCATGATCGAATATTTTAGCTGTCAACGATGTTTTCTTCTTGTTTCTGATTAAGCTGGAAAAGCTCTTGTCGTCTTCAAAAGTTTTGTTGCGTTGCCACCAAAAAATTGAGCAATTTTTGTTTCATGTAGCCTTTTTAAGCTCATTTTCGTTTTTTAAAATTTCGTTAGAAGCTTGGTTAAGTCAACCTTGTAAACCTTTAGGTTGGATCCCATGAGTTATCTGTTTTTACAGGCTGTGATGCACCGGGTGCTAACAGATGCCGTTACGACGTTTGGCAGGGAGTTAGTCTTCCTGAGGAACAGACTGATTGGAAGGGTAGTCTATGGGGGTGAACGTTTGACCTTTGGGGCCTTTAAAGGTTTTGTTACCCAATGGTTATTTCTATTTGAACCAAAGGAGAGCCTAACTACTGTAGTCGACCTCAGCTCCAATTAGCCTATTAGTGGTGACAGGCTGTTGGCAGTAGTGTGTTTCGGAACACCCTATTGATTAAAATTTTTTTTTTTGACTTATGGTGGTGTGGTAGACACCGTTTTAGTTTAGTGGATGCTATAATCTACTCCCTTTTGTTGGTGGACTCCAGGGTCACCAATTCTGTATTTTATTGTCTCCACCATTCAGTATATCGTGGTGAGGTGTTTGTCTCCTGTTATGTGGGACGGATTGAATGTTTTTCGTTGTTGTTCTAGGGCGAGACCAGTACACGAGGGTTCTTCATGCAACTTGGAGAAGCGCAATGCTGGTTAAGTTTTATATCTCAGTGTAGCCACCCTGAAGAATGACGGAGGGCGTTTCTTCTGGCTCATGTTTCTAGGCAGATTTGTCGCTTTGGTGCGATGTGCCGAAGATTTGATTAGCTTTTGCTAAGAGCTTTCACCAAGCTCAGTATGGAGTTATCATAACCAAGAGTTTGGGATTTGAACTCCTGTATGTATTTCTGTATAAATTTCTGTATATATTACTGTACATATTTCTGTATATATTTCGGTGTATGTTGGTTGCCTGAGGGCATGTGCTCAAAATGCGAGATTTTGAGTCGTTTTGCTTATGGACTCCTATATAGGATTATGACTTTAGGGAGGTCCTATTTCGAGACTTGCTGTCTCATATAGTTATGTTGGGAATGTTTCCAAGAATGTTAGTTGCGCGCGGACTAATCATTCTGTTCTTAGTGAACATTGCTTTTTGAAGCAGGATCATTCAGTTTAGAGTGAATTTTAGCTTTTATAGCTATTCACTGTGTTAAGAGTGAATTTTAGCTTTTATAGCTATTCACTGTGCCTATAGTGATATTGTTAGCTTTTATAGCTGCTCACTATGTTAAA
The DNA here is from genome assembly GCA_019049505.1 of Pachyrhynchus sulphureomaculatus. Taxonomy (NCBI): domain Eukaryota; kingdom Metazoa; phylum Arthropoda; class Insecta; order Coleoptera; family Curculionidae; genus Pachyrhynchus; species Pachyrhynchus sulphureomaculatus. The sequence goes on from CM032447.1 coordinate 152,307,789, forward strand.
GGCGAGATTGTTCTTTTAGAACGCAGACTTTGTGTAGTCGAGGACTACTTACAGAGTGTTTTCTTGGCGAGGAGCTGAGGCTTTTTTCTGGCGATATGCCAGAGTGTTTTCTTGGCGAGGAGCCGAGTTTTTTTCTGGCGATATACCAGAGTGTTTAGTTGGCGATAAGCTGACGTGTTCCCTGGCGATTTTTGCATGTCTGGATGTCTCAGGACGTCGACATTGCGCGATGTAGAGTTTTCCCCTAGCGATTTTAGCATGTCTAGATGTCTTAGGACGTCGACATTGCGCGAGTGCGATTATTTTCCGAGTGCGACTAGTAGTGATACTAGATTTGGAATGTTCTCTTAGCGATGAGCTAGAGCATGGATGGCGATTTTTTCCCGAGCGTTTGTCTGGATATTTATCCAGATATTTTTTTTTTTTGGCCTAGTGCTAAATGGTCTGACAAGACTTTTTCTTTTTAGTGTAAGTGTTTGCACTAGAATCATTTTTTTTATTTTTTATTTAAGAATTTTTCTAAATTTCTTTTACTGAAATAAAAAATTTTCAGACAATCCTTAAAATATTTTAAGGGGGGTGTTCATATTTTATTTCAGTTCACTTTTTTTTTTTGATTTAGACAAGAGTCTAGACAGTTATTTTTTTGTTTTTGGTAACAATAACAGAGCTGATTCTTTTATATAAGAAGACCGCGATTGTTATTTTGGAAAGGTATTTCCTATGTTCATGCAAGAATTTTTATTTGCTTTTTGATGTACTTAACCTTAGTGTTTAATTAAGTTAAGTCTAGTTATAAGATTCTTGTGTACATGCAAAAATTTTCATTTGGTTTTCATTGTACTTAATATTAGTGCTTAATAGAATTAAGTCTAGTAGTAAGGACCGAAGTTTGTAATTTTGTTTTAAGTTCTGACCTTAGTATTAAGTGATAGTGTACCACTTTGTACCTTTTCATCAGTAGCCTTAGTTTAATAGACTAGTGTAGTCTATTTCTTTTTGGAAGGGGGTAAATGTAACATTCATTTTTTCCTGGATTTTAAGACCATGCAATGTTACTGATTTTTCACTTCAAATTGTATTTATTTTTATTTTAACACATCGACCGGTATATTAAACAAAAGTTTCAGGACATTCAGTATATACTGTGTGGTGCGGGTTGCTGATCGAACCTACCGCCAGGCCGCGATTGGCGAAATGTTTGACCCGGAGTTTTGATTGGAGCGTCCGGATATTACCGGCAAAAATCGCACGATTATTTAAGGGCCTGAGAAACTACCAGCAGGGCTTTTTTTCGATCGAGCCGCAGACCAGGCAGTACCGTCTAGCCGAGAGGCTATTTTCCATCTAGCCGAAGTAGGCTAATTTTCTTCAGAAGCCGCTAAGTAAAAGTACCAGTTTCGACAATAAAAGCTGTAGTGAGCTTTCTAAGTGTTAAGAAAAAGTGTGAAATCGGGCGAAGTCCATCACAGCAGGACCGAAAAAACAGTAAGTCAACAAAACTCCCTCCAATAGACTTATTTGAGAGTAGTGCATTAACAGCAACGTATAACAGACAAAAAAGTGAAGTGTAAAACACGATGTCTCGCCTTCGGGGGTTGTAAAAGTTTAAAGTTTAAATGTAACAACTACTATTTAGGCTAGAATTTTTTGGTATAACTGTAAAGGTTAGAACTTTTTATTTTCATTTTAAAAAACATGAATAAATTCTTTTTTGTTGATTAAAGCTAGTGTCTCACTGAATATTTATTTTTCTTTTCAGGATCAGTTGTGCTAGACTAATTTCTTTTTAGTAATATCCATAAAACACTTCAGTTTTTTCTCATTTTTCTTAGCTGAAGTTAAACCGTTTCTATTTTAAAATGAGTGGTGCCCAAAAAAAAGTCGTACAACTGAGGTTTCTTTAAAAATAGAATTAAATTCCAAAAAGACGTACAAAAAATTATCTCTTACCCATATCTCTCTACCAAGGAAAACTGAGCTAGTATTTCTTTAATTTCTTTAGTTCTTATATATATATATATATATATATATATATATATATATATATATATATATATATATATATATATATATATATATATATATATATAGATATATATATATATATATATATATATATATATATGATATATATATATATATATATATATATATATATATATATATATATATATATATATATATATATATATATATATATATATATATATATATATATATATATATATATATATATATATATATATATATATATATATATATATATATATATATATATATATATATATATATATATATATATATATATATATATATATATATATATATATATATATATATATATATATATATATATATATATATATATATATATATATATATATATATATATATATATATATATATATATATATATATATATATATATATATATATATATATATATATATATATATATATATATATATTATATATATATATATATATATATATATATATATATATATATATATATATATATATATATATATATATATATATATATATATATATATATATATATATATATATATATATATATATATATATATATATATATATATATATATATATATATATATATATAATATATATATATATATATATATATATATATATATATATATATATATATATATATATATATATATATATATATATATATATATATATATATATATATATATATATATATATATATATTAGAGTGACCGGATCTCATAGAGGGGGAAAAAAATGTCGGAATCTTGTTCGTCTGGACCCCACAAAACGATTCCCCTTTCCAGATATTGAGATAGCCGAAATTTGAGCTCGATTAAACGACGTTAACTCGTGCCGCTCGTCGCTCAAAGTTTGAAAAAATCCAAATTTTTGGCCAAAAAGCTGACATATGGAGCCATAACTCCAGAACGGTAAATAATAGAAACACGCTTAATATCTCAAAAGAAAGCTAATGTTGTTCTTCAAAATTTATATTCTATACATAATTGTTGTTATTTTAAGTCAAACCGAGTTACAACAGCCTTTAGCCCCAAAAACGTGACTTGGTAATGGTGGGATCAAAAAAACGATAATCCCACCAACTTTGCATTCAAATACCACAAATGGTTCGAAAATTTGGTCAGGGCTATTTCTGCAATGTCGTTGTCACATTCTTTATAGTCTAACAGACTATGCAAAATACCTAAATCTTGCTTTGGTGCAAGATGAGCTTTTGGAGCATTGAACCAAGCTTTACAATAAATTTTAACTAGGAAAACAGAAATGGCACGCACAGAACTTTCTTCTTCTTTAGACATCTTAAATTGACGACGAAAAATGAACAATTTTAAGCAGTAAATAGCCTTTGCCATCCACCTAGCGTGATGAATGGCTCCTGGAGTCCTAAACCCACAACATTCCGTCTAGTGATCCAACAAATACGAGAACCAACTGCAATAGCTCCTTGTAGTCATCTCTGGGGTGGCTCTCAGTTAATTTGGTCTCGAATTCAGCAGTAACATTTGCAATTACTTCTGGAGTTAGCTGCTTTTGTATTAGATTGTCACTGATACCTGTGTCGTATTTTCCTTTGTCTATCTTGTGCCACGCAGTGAGGAATCTCTTGAAAATGTCTGGATGAGGTCCAGTGGTTGATCCCATTTTTGTGTCGAATACGCCTCTCAACAGAATTTCCAAGATATGGTGACGGCAAGCTAGGTATAACAATTCTCTTCCTAACATTTGCTCCAATATGACGCATGCTCCTTTGAGTCTTCCTGTGTTGGATGCTGTAGTGTCGAAGCACATCGCCTTGACGATGTTGAGAAGACCCCATTCATGTAGGCATTCATATACGGCTACGGCTTGCTCCTCTCCAGAGCTGTTTGCTGTTACAGGAACTTCCAGCAGCTGTTCCTTTTCGCCATATGAAATAGCTATAGCTATTCGCTCACATTGTTCATTTTTTAAAACACTCAGTAAAAGTTTACCGTCCCAATGGACAACCACGGGCTCTTTTTCAGGAATGTTTACTTTATCAAAATTTTTTTTATTATATTGTTCTCTGAACATTGGCCTTCTATCATGTAATAAAGTTTTCGAGACTTTGTACTCAAAAGGGTCAAGGTTTAGTGCTTCTAGAGTAGCTATTAAAATTCTCGTGGCATTTCTGTCGGATACCTTACATCGATCTAATAAAATGGACAATTTCATGTTTAAAATCTCTTTAACGCCCCTTGCAAATGAAACTTTCATCCTCTTGCTCTCAGATGGTCCTGGATCTTCTGCAGCTTCTTCAGGGATGTCAATTTCCTCCAAGCTCTCAAGTTCCTGGTAGATGCTGTCCTCTTCAGTGTCTTCTTCTCCTTCTTCGAACTTGTCTTCATCATCCGTCTCTAAGAAGCAACAAAAGAAAGAGAAAAAAAAAGACTATAAAAACTTGTCGTTTTAGCAGAATAGTAATAATACATAGGTACTAAATTACCTACTTCTAATTATCAAAAGGTATTATTTAAAAAATATAAACTCAATCATAAAGATGCCAAATCATGCTCTCATGTACAATTTTCTTTCAATTATAATGAAACTATTTACTTATTTGTTTATCTATTTTTTAGAATACTAATAATAAAAAAAAAACTCACCAATATCAAAAGTTGCTTCTTGGATTTGTCGGTTCATTTTTGCAAGTTCCTTTTGCACCTTGATTTCTTCAGCTCGAGACAACTTGAGATCCACTCCAGTCATGGTCCGATTTCATCAGAGCCAAGGCATCTTGTTGAGCAATATCAAAGAGATCATCCAACTTTTCAACAAACTGTTTTAAAATTTGTTCTTGGCCGTTTTCGATATTTTCTTCCGGTCATTTTGAAGAGTTCTCCACTCGGCGTGAAGTTTTTCCAGCTTAGTAATTGCATCTTGCTCATGTTTAGTCGGGATTCGAGCTTTCTCCCAAAAAATGAACACTTCTCGTATTGTAAGTTTTGCTGATTCTCTTACAGTTAATTTCACAGTACGTAAATTATAAAATAAAGCACACAAAACTTGACGATTTGAGGATAGTTTACAACCGGTGATCTGGCGAATGAGATAGCCCACAAGAAATATTTTATCCTTGGTCCGGCTTTGTACACCTGATGTGGATGCCATTTCAGAGGCCAATAGGTAAATAACAGTTAACTTGGAAAATGAAACAAAATATATTGCAAACTTTAATTTCAATAAAATGTTTCCAAATGTCTTTTAAAATAATACTATAATAGTTATAAAAACAATAACACATACACTTGGAAAATTAAAAAAAAAAAACGTTAAAATATCTTCACTAGATAATTGTTCGATCTAACCAGCTCAAAGGCACTTTAGAAACTAAACTGAATAATTAAAAGGTCGGTTGTACGCTGAAGTAAAATCACCATCCCTAAAATAGAAATTAGATTCACCCTCCTTTTTACCTGTCAAAACGGGTCTTTCTTTGGTAAACTAGTCAGGTAATCCCCATATAAAAAAAGATTAAATTTGAACAAAAGGCTCTTTAGGTTTGAAAATTGAGTTCCAAAATACTTTTTAACAAAAAAAATGTTAATTCCGAGACACATTATGTAAAAACCCGTAAAATTCTTAGAATACTCCCAAACTGGCTCCTACTGGTACCAGGTCACGTTTTTGGGGCTAAAGGCTGTAACTCGGTTTGACTTAAAATAACAACAATTATGTATAGAATATAAATTTTGAAGAACAACATTATCTTTCTTTTGAGATATTAAGCGTGTTTCTATTATTTACCGTTCTGGAGTTATGGCTCCATATGTCAGCTTTTTGGCCAAAAAATTTGGATTTTTTCAAACTTTGAGCGATGAGCGGCACGGGTTAACGTCGTTTAATCGAGCTCAAATTTCGGCTATCTCAAAATATATGTATATATATATATATATATATATATATATATATATATATATATATATATATATATATATATATATATATAAGTATATATATATATATATATATATATATATATATATATATATATATATATATATATATATATATATATTATATATATTACAATCTTGGGGAACTCGGCAAATTTGGGCGTGATAGGAGATCACACAATTTTCATTAAGCCGCCAATATTTCGGTCCTGGATTGGGACCTTCTTCAGGGCAGAACTGAAAAGAAGAACAGAGCGTATTCACTGATAGTGTCTGGGACAACTTTAAATTAATGATGTTATCATTAGGTTGTTATAATAAATAAAATTAGTGTGGAACAAGAATAAGATATTAGTCATAATAAGTTAAAAAACTCACATGAGAAGTGCAAAGATTTCGTTAGCCTGAAGGCCGTAGGTTATACATAAAAAAGTTGTTACATATAAAAATTGGTTAATCCATAAAAAAATACAAAATACATATTAAAACACTGTAGACAAAATTCTAAAAAACAAATTTAACACATGGATGTAATTGGGAACCTTGGATGTTGAAAACATCGTTAAATTATTTCACTTGTGACCACCACACATGGCCACCGCCATTTAGGAACAAATGACAAGAACGACAGGAGACAGCTACCCGACAGAGATAAGGGGTTTAGTCAAGAAAACTCAATTAACCAGAATACGGGGTCGACACCTGGAAGGAACCGATAGAAAAGGAAGTACAAATATTGGACCCTAAGTGAGAGAGAGGTAGCCAATTGAGCGACCAAAACCACCCGGTATGTAATAGCGGAAGGATGAAACACACCCTAATTATAAGTAAATGGTGAGCGAGGGAGCGAGAGAGAGAGTGACAATAATGGGAGCAACGAAGAAGAAAATTATCTAGGGAATTAATTATTAATTTATTAATTTCTTGTTGGAATCTGATTAGAGGAAGAGATTGTTGGCAAAAAACCAATGAAGACTCGAGGCACCAGGAAGTGTTAGAGAGGTGACGCAAGGTACTGTCAATGGAAGGAAGACAGTAATCGCTAGGTGCAAAAGATGGCCCCAGATAAAATGGAAGGAATCTGTGAAGCTCAGAATCAAAGAGAACCGTAAATAGAGAAAGGAAGGAGGAGAGAAACCCTGGAAATTACGGAGCTAAAAGAAGAGACGACCAACGCGGTTCAGATGGATCATAAAACACTTGAAGACAGGGAAAGATTGTGAGAAGTTGATTTATCACAGGAGAGGAGGAAACTATAAATGTTACTAAGACCATCCAGGTCGGTTCTTTTATTGATATTAAGGTGATTCTCCTGGATGTAACACATCTCAAGGAATTCTCTCTTGGAAAGATTATTGGAGAAATGAAGAATTTTGGGTTCCCTGAAATTAAAGGAATGACCATTGTCAACAGAATGGGTCGCCAAGGCACATCGGTGTGGATGGCATCTAGTGTCACTTTTATGGAGTGCAATACGACGATTCAAGGATTGAGAAGTTTGGCCAATGTAGATTGATGGACAATTGAGGCAGGAAATTGAGTAAACCAAGTCTGACATGGAAAGAACTGGCAGCGGGGCCTTCAGCTTACTGAAGACACGTCTGTTTTTGAAGAAGTAATATTTAGCGATTTTAATGTTGGGAATGACACACAATATGTGGACTACTTTGTTTGTAAGGCCAGGAATGAATGGTAAAGAAAGCAACGACCAATTTATTTCGACTGGGGGAGTTAGAGGGGGAGGGGAGATATGCGGTAGGTGGAGGGGAGGGGGTTTGGGGGAATTTGATGGATATGAGTAAGCTTGTTGACTTCATCTTTGGTTCTTAGTAAGAGTTTTCGATTGTATCCATTATCTATGAAAAGTTTTGTAAGTGTTTCTTGTGACTGGAGTAAGAAATCAGGATGGACTATTATCTTCAGTCTTCTATATAGGCCTCTGATGACATTGACCTTCACCTTCCAATCATGGCCAGAGTTTGCATGGATATATCTCCCAGAAGAAGTAGGTTTTCTATACCAATCAAGTTTGATGATGTTATGGGAGTCTCTAACGACTCTTGTGTCATTATGGAAGAAGAAACCAACAATGCTGTTCCATTTCTGGACACAAGAGTCGTTAGAGACTCCCATAACATCATCAAACTTGATTGGTATAGAAAACCTACTTCTTCTGGGAGATATATCCATGCAAACTCTGGCCAGGATTGGAAGGTGAAGGTCAATGTCATCAGAGGCCTATATAGAAGACTGAAGATAATAGTCCATCCTGATTTCTTACTCCAGTCACAAGAAACACTTACAAAACGTTTCATAGATAATGGATACAATCGAAAACTCTTACTAAGAACCAAAGATGAAGTCAACAAGCTT
>CM032447.1:152323618-152328618 GCA_019049505.1 Pachyrhynchus sulphureomaculatus
CTTATCCCATTTCTTTCCAGAACATTAAGAAGTTTTGCGTGCGGAACAGTATCGAATGCCTTGGCGAGATCTAAGAAAACTGCTATGCATTTTCTATCTAAATTCAGATTATTTACAATCTCAGTCACAAGTCTATGCATAGCATCCGACGTGTTACGCCCTTCAACAAAACCCATACTGATTTGGTGACAAGACATTATTAATTTTAAAAAAAATAAACGAAAATCTTTCCTTAATGCATTTCTCCAGTATTTTTGCAAAGTTACTAATTAAGCTTATAGGTCTGTAATTATTTATGGATGTTTTTACGCCATTTTTGTATATAGGTATGACTATTGAGGTTTAAATGGTTTTGGTACAATTCCTGTTTCTAGAATTCTGTTAAATATATGCAATAAAGGTTCTATTATTTCTGTGTGTGTTTGTTTTATTGTTACTGTCTTTATATTATCATAACCAGGTGAACTATTGTTTTTCAATGAAGATATATGTTTAATTATTTCATTCTTAGTTATAGGAGTTAAATAAATTGATCTGTCCAGACGCACCACATCCTGAACTTCAGTCCGAGGCTGAGGAATGACCCTCTCCATCTCTTGGCCGATGTTAATAAAATATTCATTGCAATAATGTGCCATTTCAGATTCACTTTCGAAAGCTTCATCCTGACTATTTTTTATATTAATATTTTCATTTGTTTTATTTTTAACCTCATAAGTAGCATCCTTAATGATTTCGTAAAGTTTTTTTATGTTGTTTTTGTGACTTGCTATTTGACTTTTGTAGTAATCGTTTTTTTTTTTTTTTTTTTTTGCTTCTGAATTATTTTATTTAAAGTGTTTCGATATTTTTTATATTCGTCTTTTAACTGCAGGTTGTAATTATTCATAAGTTTTTTTTTCTTTTATCCCGATTCTTAATTGAAGTAATAATACCTTCAGTTATCCATTCTTTCAGTTTTTTATGTTTATTTACCTTCGTTGTGAATGTTTCTGTAGCATTCTCCAATAAATTCCCGGTATGCATTCAAAAACGTCTCTGTGGAAATCTCCGGATCCCCCTCCCCAGTAACGACAGTCCAATCAAATTCCGACAATTCCCTTTTAAATTTAGAAACATTTATTTTAGAGTTTGCTATTGATATCCGTTCATTTACTGTATTTTTTGGCATTACCTTCTTTCTATTAATATTTAGTATAACTGGGTTATGATCTGAAATATCTGTATCAACAGTGCACGATTTTTAAAACACCATATATTAGATTTTAGTTTCTGTTTGACAAAAATGTGGTCTAAAGAAGTTCCGGAATCTGGTCTAGTAACTGAATTTATGTAAGATTCAAAACCCCGGGACTCAAGGGCAGAAAGATAATCCACAACATTATCATCATTAGTGTCTAATATGTTTATGTTAATATCTCCTATAATAATTTCTATGCTTGAGTTAGTGGAATGTTCAAGGAAAAACTGTTTAAGTCATGAATAAAATTAATCTTTGGTATTGGTGGTGGTTTGTATATTGCAGTCATTCCAATTTTTACGTTTTTTAACTCAAATACAATTCTAGCAAGAGTTGCCTTTGAGGTGGGTAACAAAGGACATGTAAATTCAACATTAATATTATTTTTTACCAAAATAAGGATACCATCGTTCTTATTATATTTAGCTTCATTATAAAGAGTTTGGTAGCCCTGTACATGATAATTTTTTGTCGTTCCAAGTTGAAACGTCTCGCTTAAAACTATTATATCCAAACTTAAAAGTTCATAGGACTCAAGAAAAATGAGAAGATTATCAATGTTCTTATTTAAGCTTCTGATATTGACATGCATAATACTTAACAAATTATCCTCATAACATATTTCTTTCTTCAACGCATTCCATTCCATTTACCATGTGGCATATTTTCAGCATCAATTTGATGAAGAACTTCATCTTGTAAGTGTATTACCATATTTATAAAGTATAATCAGTTCTACTCACTATTATTCCCAAATGGTATTTTAGTGATGGACAATTTGCATCTAGTGCCGAATGGGAAGTGTTGTGGTTTAAATTATATTGCTTATTGGAGAGAAGACAATTTACACACTTTTTTCGTTTGAGAGTCGCACTCTGAAGTATTGTGGCTTCCTGCACAGTTTCCACAGACTTGGTCCCTCTCACATTTGTAGCTTTTATGATAAAAACCCTGACATTTGTAGCATCTTGATATAGAAAGATCCTCATAAATTGGCAGTCTCTCCCAGTCTATGCATATTTTTTTGTAGTTTTTTATTTTTAGAAGTAGGTCACCCGAACACTCAGCATAAATGGTCGACGTATTGCTCTTATTATTTTGTCTCTTAACATATGTTATCTTCAAGTAATCTTTCTCGACTATCCATCTATTTTGTCTTTTTATGGATTCTTCTATTTCTTCCATGGATTTATTACCAGTATAGCCAATTATTTTTATTTTTGGGTGGCAGCTTTTTTGGTACTACTACACTGTATTTCTCTTTTAGCTTGCTTACAGCCTCGTTTTTAAATTTTTCCAAATCTTGGTTAGTGTCACATTTAATTACAATATTGCCCCGTTTTGTTTTCCCTAACATTTCTGATACCAACATTTAATACAGCTGGATCTATGGATTTTTGAATTTCCTTCCTACTTATTTCTGTCTTCTGATCTTTCCTGGGTTTAAAAACAAGAGTAGGAGGGTTTATCTTAGGATTGCTTTCATCTTTTATAGAACTTGCCTGTAATATATTAGCATAAGTTTCCTTGCGCTATATATATATATATATATATATATATATATATATATATATATATATATATATATATATATATATATATATATATATATATATATATATATATATATATATATATATATTATTATATATATATATATATATATGTATATATATATATATATATATATATATATATATATATATATATATATATATATATATATAAAGTATATATACATATATATATATATATATATATATATATATATATATATATATATATATATATATATATATATATATATTATATATATATATATATATATATATATTATATATATATATATATATATATATATATATATATATATATATATATATATATATATATATATATATATAAACTCCTGGACAAAATTAACGCAACAATCTGAAAATTAATTTATCTTTTTCTTATGTCAGTTTTAAAGTTTATCGAGTATTTGAATAGTAGGCTATGCATATTTTGTTTCGTTGTTCATGACAGAAATCAAAACAATTCGTTTAGATTTACAGTTTTAAAAGAATTTTTTAGAAGATAAACAATTTTCTGTAATAATGCGATAGATTTTCTTTAAAAGTAACCTTATAAATTGTTCCCTTTTTCAAAGTAATACGTTTTTGTGGTAGACTGTTTTATTTTTGACCCCGAAGAATTAGAAAAATGAATCGAACAAGGAATTTAACTGAACACGAGGTAGTGCGAGCCTCAGTTTTATTGGACGAGGGATATTGTCAGAGTTATGTTGCCAATTTGTTAGGCAAACATCGTTCCACAATAAGTCGTATGGTTAAGACGCTTGAATGAAGTAGGAAACTTATTCTAGAAGGCTAGGGCAAGGGCGAAAACGATGCACTAGCGACCTAGATGAACGTTTTATAAGACAATATGCTTTAAGAAACAGGACTGTCACTAGTTCTGTAATAAGAAACGAACTCGAAGCTGTTCGCAATGTCACAATTTCTTCTAAAACAGTTAGAAGACGGTTAAATGAAGCTGGATTAAATAGTAGGAGACCAGCCACTGCACCCTTGCTTACTAGAGAGAACAGAGTTGCCAGATTACGTTTTGTTCGAAATCACGAAAACTGGTCTGTCGATGATTGGAAACATGTTTTCTTCACAGATGAAACTAGTCTAAAACATCCAGATGGTCGTGAGCGAGTATGGCGAAGACCAGGAGAGAAGTTTGCTCCTTGCAATATCTCTGCAAGGATTCTATTGGGCGGTGGCTCTGTTATGTTCTGGGGTGGCATCTGCTTTGATGCTCGCACAGAGTTAGTTCCTGTCCGTACGAGATCCATGAATGCTGACTACTATCTTGAGAATATTGTAATAGAACATGAGATGCCTTTCGGTCATTTTGTGGGGCCCAATTTCCCGTTTATGCAAGACACCGCTCGACCTCACGTGGCTAGGGAGATACTCGATTATCTTAATCAAGTTGATATACCGATAGAACATATATGGGATCACCTTAAGAAAAATGTGAAACGTCATATACCTGCACCTAGAAACCTGAGGGAACTTGAAAATGCAGTTATCACAGAATGGGAGCAAATTCCTCAAGATTTTATCCAAAATTTAATTAGAAGCATGCCGAGGCACATAAACGCTTTCATCCGAAGTAGAGGACGCAACACACGCTACTAGTGTCCCAGTTACACCATTAATTTTGCTACTAGTGTCCCAGTTTATTTTTTTCATTATTACATAATTTCAACGATTTTGTTATTAGGTCTTAAGAATAATTTTAATTCGAATCTTATAGAGAAATTTGGTAGCTAATTCACTTTTAAAGTATCCGATTAAGTTTTTTCTAACTTATAGTGTAACCAATATTCATAAAAAATTATTAAAATTAATTCATTATAGAGATTTGTATGATTTAATATATTGTTGCGTTAATTTTGTCCAGGAGTATATATATATATATATATATATATATATATATATATATATATATATATATATATATATATATATATATATATATATATATATATATGTATATATATATATATATATATATATATATATATATATATATATATATATATATATATATATATATATATGTATATATATATATATATATATGTATATATATATATATATATATATATATATATATATATATATATATATATATATATATATATATATATATATATATATATATATATATATATATATATATATATATATATATATATATA
>CM032447.1:152333618-152368618 GCA_019049505.1 Pachyrhynchus sulphureomaculatus
GTTTTATTTGTGTGATAATTTCTTTTTACTATTATTACATTTGACATATTTATTTATTGAAAAATGACAGTAGTTTGAAAAGAAAAAGATAGGGTCAGTTACTGTGTTTGTTTTTATCAGTACAATTGATTAACGCTCCAAAACAACAATAATTAGTGTTCAATACGGAACACTTATAAGATGACTTCGGTGTCTGTCTGTCCGTCTGTCTGTTTGTCACACCAGATTTTCTCCGAAATTATTTGTCACAAAAAGTTGAAATTTGGTAATATAGGAGTTGATGGCCTCATCAGAGCCATGTAGTTTTGAAAGTTAAATTTGGACTTAAGGAGTCAGTTTTAAGGGGTGAAATCGGAAGTGAAAAGAAATTTTTTTACTAGGTCATCGAGTGTGGTGTCAAATGACAGCTTGTGAAAACACGAGTAATATATATATATATATACATATATATATATATATATATATATATATATATATATATATATATATATATATATATATAATATAAAATATATAATATATATTATATATTACATATTACATATTACATATTACATATTATATATACATATATATATATAATATATATTATATATATATATATATATATATATATATATATATATATATTTATATATTATATATATATATTATATATATACATATTATATATATATATATATATATATATATATATATATATATATATATATATATATATATATATATATATATATATATATATATATATATATATATATATATATATATATATATATATATATATATATATATATATATATATATATATATATATATATATATATATATATATATATATATATATATTATATAATATATATTATATATTATATATATATATATATATATATATATATATATATATATATATATATATATACATATATATATATATATATATATATATATATATATATATATATATATATATATATATATATATATATATATATATATATATATATATATATATATATATATATATATATATATATATATATATATATATATATATATATATATATATATATATATATATATATATATATTATATAATATATATTATAATATATATTATATATATATATATATATATATATATATATATATATATATATATATATATATATATATATATATATATATATATATATATATATATATATATATATATATATATATATATATATATATATATATATATATATATATATATATATATATATATATATATATATATATATATATATATATATATATATATATATATATATATATATATATATATATATATATATATATATATATATATATATATATATATATATATATATATATATATATATATATATATATATATATATATATATATATACATATATATATATATATATATATATATATATATATATATATATATATATATATATATATATATATTTCTTTGTATGCTGTCCCCCCTTATCTCGAAAAGTACTGATCAAAAAATTTTAAAAAAACCCTGGAATATTCTCCACGGGGTGTAAATTGAACGAAAATTATTACAAGTACATTACCTTTAATAATTTATCCGATATATAAAAAACAAAAATTTCAAGGTCATCTGTTCTCAGCAAAGATTGGAAACAAACTTTGTTGAAAACTCATTTGGGGTGTGTTTTGTGAAGTCACTGATCATTTTATACCTCCGTAACAAAATTTTTTATTTTATAAGCAATCAACGTATGGAACCCTAATTGCACAAGTTCAACTTGCACTGAACCGGTTATTTTTAACCATAAACTACACGGTAGGCAGACGCAAGGTGACAGTGAGGAGTTTGAGAGATTGTATACTTCGAAATCTAACATACAGTGTTTTTCATTACACATAAGTTTTATAGGAGGCTATCTTAGTGAAGAGAGTATTCAACGTCGAAAGTTAGCATTGCATACAGAACAAGAAATTGCTACTACCCACTCTGAAATAGAACATTCAACCAACTTGAAGACTCCTAAATCTTAAAATGTTGAGTAAGTGGTCAAGTAACAAAATATAAAAATAACCAACTTTTCTGTGTTCAGAACCTTCGGCGGTACAGATTATGTATGTTGCACATATTAAACAATATAAGGCTATCATTGAAATTACTATGTGTCAATCAGAGCAGCCAGCACTGATGAAATAAAAGACACAAATATCATATTTAGCAGCTCAATTTGCAGAATTTAGTGAAATAGAAGGTAGCATTATAGCAAAACAAACTATAACAAAACTTCTATCTGATAGAATAGGAAGTCCTACTCAGTGACAAGATTGAACGTGTTCGTCAATTGAATTCAATCGATACCGAAGTGTTTTAGGATGCCATTTAGCAGTAGAAATCTGGAGAAAAAACATCTGTAAGATCTTGTGCGCATTGCACCCCTTAAAAATTTACGACATGACTAGGGCTAGGGAATAAAAACGGGGCTTGAATCAAGAGGTGCAGTCTTGATTTCATTTAGAACACACTTTCAATATCTGGGAAATAAAGTCCTAATTTTTAGGCAGTTTGAAGACTTACAGAAGGGTTGTATTTATCTATTTTCAAAACAAAAAACAACAGGAGATAAACGGCGATGCAAACTAATTTCCCAGAATATCGGATTGGGTTTAATTATATTGAGAGTAAGTTGTACTTCTGGTACACTCTATTTGAAGCAGAGCTTTAGCACAATTTTATTTATGGAAATTGTCATCAAAACGTACCACTTTTGTAAATAAAAACTGGAGCATAGAACATCTATAATATTGAAGCTGCTTATTAATTAAAATAAAAATTTACTGCATCCATTTTAAAATAAAAACCAGTCAAGTGCAAGTTGAACTTGCGCAATTAGTGTTCCGTACGTTGATTGCTTTTCAAATAAAAAATTTTGTTACAGAGGTATAAAATGATCAGTGACTTCACAAAACACACCCCAAATGAGTTTTCAACAAAGTTTGTTTCTAATCTTTACTGAAATCTGATGACCTTGAAATTTTTGTTTTTTTTTATATACCAGATAAATTATTATTAAAGGTAATGCACTCTTGATAATTTTCGTTCAATCTACACCCTGTGGAGAACATTCCAGAATTTTTTGATAAGTACTTTTCGAGATAAGGCGGGTGAACAGCGATTTTTCGCGATTTTTTTTAAAAATAATACAAAGAAAAGTGCGCGCAAGTATTACATTTTATATATATTTTTTACTCGTGTTTTCACAAGCTTTCATTTGACACCACACTCGATTACCTAGTAAAAAAATTTTCCTTTATTATTACCAAATTTCAACTTTCTATGACAAATAGTTTCGGAGAAAATCGTGTGTGACAGACACCGAAGTGATCTTATAAGTGTTCCATACGAACACTAAAAAGAGAGAATAAAAGTGCTTTTACTTTTTAAGTCCTAATTACTTTATTTTAATAGAATTGCAAAGTTCACAAATACCTGTAAAATGCTTGCCAATCTATATAAAGAACCTTAAGCTCTTTAAAAGACATGAAGCCCTTTTAAAGGGTATTTCTAATTACCAAGCACTTGGGTACATTAATTCAATTAGCAAGAGATACTTAAGACTTTAAAAAAAGCTTTAAAGCATGGTGCCTTTAGGTACAAATAGACCTAATATACCGAAAGAGCTTTCAAGTAATCAATCTTGCCCCAGCTTTGGACATAATTCCCCACTTTGTGTGAGGTCTGATCTCATGTAGAAGTGGATATTTTCATTTACATTTTATATTTCATACTGGTTTAAAGTTTTAAACCAAAACAAGTTGTTTGCAAAAACAGTTCATATCTAGGTGCCAGGTTGTCTACCCTATTAAAACATTGTCTTTATTGAAAAAGAAAGTCTAAACAGAACTTTTAAGAGGTAATTTTTTAAAGTGACATGAATTTGTTAGAAAAAATGACCCTAAAATTAGGGGCATTATTTATTTATTTATTTTTATTTTCTTTGTCATTATTATATATCACCCCATTTCATAACCTAAATTATCTACGTTTTTAAAATTGACTATTTCATGCATTATGCTACCAATAATGACCATCAGTTCCTGCAAGGCAAATTCTTGTATTCAATGGAGGATTTATCACTTGTAAGCTATCTTTTACAAACTGCATTACCTGAATATGACAAGTAAGCTCACCACTGGACCCACCACAGAATATAAAAATTCTACTATGCTTTCTAGTTAGTGAGAGTGGATAAAACATAATCTCTGACAATTTTTTGTTGAAAGAAATGACATTAATTATCATAATCTGATTTTTAAGTTTCATAATACACTTAAAAATGGATACTGAAGAAATTTATGAAGTCCAATTGGCATCAAGAGGGAAAACATGAAAGAAGTTATGTTTATAAAATACTTATAGTTTTTATTTTTCACAGTAGCTTGAATCACCACTAATCAGTTTAGTACATCAGCTGTCGACTAATAATTCACCATTTCAATTAATGATGGACTTCACCACTGAATATAAGAATCTACCACTATTGTAAATTCTTGAATTTGAAAATTCTTTGAAGGGCATTAAAGTTTTAAATTAGAGTTTAAATATCACTTTTAATACCATAAATTTTAATTTCATAATAATGAAATTAAATAATATGAACTATTTTATTAATTTAAAATCTGTTTACTTCTTTAACATTTTTTAAAATATAAGGTTTAAACAAGTAGACCAAATTACCCAAAGAGAAAAAATTGAGTTGTTTTCAATTTTCTTTAATTTAATTTTTGTATTACTAAAGCAGGGAAAGTACTGAATTAAAGTAGGTTGTTCCTTCTAACTTCTAAGTAGCTTATACATTTTAAAAGTAATTAAGCTATTGGTAGCTATGATCACAAGCCACTACTTAATAGCTGAGATCACAATTTAATTTTTCATTATATCACTGTAAATAATAATAATAATAAAAAGAAATAAAAACTAATAACTTCGTTAAAATATGTAACAGAGGAACTTTTACATACAATAAGTTGCACATATTTAAATGCATCTAAAAATTTGTGAGTGCAATATCGATATATGCCATTTCTTTCCTCTAAAACACCAAAGGAATTTTTTTCACTTTAAAAACCATACACAAGAAGGTTATTGTTATATAGATATTTTGTAGATCTACAGAAGTAAAAATAAGTTTCAGCAGGTAATCACTAGAACCAATAGTGTTCAATCACATTAATATCCAAAGGCCTTTATGATTATAATCATAAAGAAAGCAATAGAAACAGTTAATAAAAGACACTATGTTATAGTAAGTTTTTTTAAATACAAACCGGCATCCTTTCATATTCTCCACCAATCTCAAAATTCATTGTAGAACGAACAGTCTGGGCTCCATAGTATCTATCAGAGGGCACTTTCAATTCTCCAAAAGTATCTTTTTCAATTCGGTAATCTGCCTGTAAATTAGCCTTAGATTTAGGACAAGCTGGATCACGACAGTTAGGCATTTTCAAAAAATTGAAAACTTATTGTCAAAGATTTGATTACTATCAAAAATTATGAATAAACGATGAGGTAAAAAACAAGTATATTAAAATAAACAATCTTTTCATAGGTAAACACGAGGATAACTTTCCATAGTAGAATGATGCCAAATCAGTGACATAACTTTTGCACTTACCATTGTAGCTCTAAAAATTAAGGGTTCCTGGCGTAATTTTAAAAGATATTCTGCGCCTGCCGAAATACGACTAGCAACAAGCCTGGAGAAAGCCATCGTTTTTTGCCTTACTATTAATTTATCAGTGACCTCGACCCCTCTACAATGCAAGAATTGTTCAGATTTTGAAGGAGCGTCAAAGAAATTTAAGACTAATTGACGTTTGGAACAGCTGTCTGGTTACGACATTCATCACGTGTGCAGTATTCGAATAAGAAAATTGGATAGATCCAAACTAGTTGATATAAGGTTTGTTCCAAACCCGCAAAAAAACCGTCATTGTACGGTCACGCTCAGGCGCAATGCATGAAAAGTGTTCCAACCGAACGATGACCGTTTATTAAACAATCCGTGCGGCGTTCCAACCAAACTTGTGATCGCTTGTGAACCAGTTTCGTTTATAGAGATATTAGAATAGAGGAGAGGTGTACAACCTGCTGTAAGAGAAAGCGTATAGTCACAGTAAACACTATATAGTAGCGGAACTCAGGGATAACTGCATAAGAAAATCAGGTCCGTTTTCAAAAGGCCACGTGGCAGTCCGCCATGTTAAAAAGGGACCAGCGGGAGATTTGAAATACAAATAAAGCTGTGCAAAGTTTTATCATTCAAAATCATAGATACAGAAATGTTTGAAAATTTTTGATTTGTTATTTAATACAGCATAAGTAATATAAAAGTTAATGCAGCATGAGTAATATATAAAAAAAAAAAACAAAAAGAATGGAGCACTTTGTTAGAAAAGAAATGAATACAGACAGAAAGGTATTTGATGAAATTCTTCATATTTAATTTCAGTTTTTAATAACCGTATCCAAAAATTCAAAAGTCTATCAAAGTTAAACGTCACTGTTTGAGGTTAAAGTTTTATTTACATCATAGACATAGAGAATGGACTGAGCATTAACTTCACAAAATTGACCACTCTCTAGAAAGAGACAAAGCGATTGTGCGGCACATACCTGTCTCTTTTCTGTAGGCCTGTAATAAACAAGGCCCTGTACCCCGAGACGGAATTCAAGGCGAGGAAAGCCCCATACCCGATTTTAGTTCAAATAGAACACTTAGAAATATTATTTTTAAGAGCGCCGTAGCTTAGCGGCATTCTAAAAAGAGACAGCTACTGGCCACTCATTCGCTTTGTCTCTCTCACACTTTTGCGTCCATATTTACTTCACAGCGGGATACGGAACACTCAGTCCATCCTCTATGTCTATGATTTACATCATTTTTCAAGTAAATTTATGATTAAAGAAGTACTAAAATAATTTGGTTTTAACATACGTAATAAAGGGTGTTTTTTTATAGAGGTATAGAACTTTGAAATGGAATAAAACAAAGATGAATTTTTTTAAATTGACATGACATTTATTTTATTCGAAAGATAATCTTCTGGCATTATAATTTAAATATGACTTCTGGCATATGACCGCCACGGCTGGCTCGGACGTAGTCTAATCTGGAGGTCCAATTTTCGATGACTTTTTCCAACATTTTGTGGCCGTATATCGGCAATAACGCGGCGAATGTTGTCCTCCAAGTGGTCAATCGTTTCGGGCTTATCGGCGTAGACTAGCGACTTCACATATCCCCACAGAAAATAGTCTAGCGGCGTTAAATCGCACGATCTTGGAGGCCAATTCACGGGTCCGAAACGTGAAACTATGCGGTTACCAAAGGTTTCCTTCAATAAATCAATTGTGGCACGAGCTGTGTGACATGTTGCGCCGTCTTGTTGAAACCACAGCTCCTGCACATCACGGTTGTTCAATTGATGAACGAAAAAGTCAGTAATCATGGCTCTATAGCGGTCACCATTGACTGTAACGTTCTAACCAGCATCGTTTTTAAAGAAGTACGGACCAATGATTCCACCAGCCCATAAAGCACACCAAACAGTCAGTTTTTCTGGATGTAACGGTGTCTCAACATACACTTGAGGATTATCATCCCTCCAAATACGGCAGTTTTGTTTATTGACGTATCCATTCAAACAAAAGTGAGCTTCATCGCTAAACAAAATTCGCTTATGAAAAACGGGATCAATGGCAATCTCGTTTTGGGCCCATTCACCGAATCTACGCCTTGCTAGGTGATCGTGTGGCTTCAATTGTTGCACGAGTTGGATTTTGTAAGCACGCAAACCAAGATCTTTCCGCAAAATCTTCCATAAAGTGGATGGCACATATCCAATTCCTGTGCACGAAGGCGGATAGACTGATTCGGGTCTTCCTCTACGCTACGCTCTACAGCAGCAATGACTTCTTCTGTACGCACTGTACGACGTCTCTATGGATGCGTATTATCATTTAGAGTAAACGTGGTGCGAAAACGTTCCATAGTTAATCGAATTAATTGCTCTGATGGACGATTATATTGACCGTAAAATGGACGTAGTGCGCGATACGTATTTCGAACAGAACCATGATTTTCAAAATAAATTTGCACAATTTGGAAGCGTTGTTCAGGCGTCAGTCTATTCATGTTGAAATGCCAAACCAAACTAAACATAAATCAATTGACAGCTGACAAAATGGCCGCCAGTTAAAAAAAGTGTTGCCAACTTAAAGTTTTATACCTCTATAAAAAACACCCTTTATCTAATGCTATTTTTCTTGTACCGTTAAATAAACATATTGTCGTTACTAAGAATGTCAACATTTTCTAAAATAAGAGCATTTTTCTCTAAGCAGTGTTATGTTCTTCGGTGTGATAGATCTCTTGTTAATTAAAGAAACACTGTATCTACTTTTTTGCTATTATTTTTTCTTAAACTACAAAACTATATTGTGTAACTTCGAGAAAGGTTAATATAATATTATTAATGTTGGTAATGAATTGCGAACGTATATGTATATACCTCTATTTTCTATGTTAAAGATTTTGAGATTCTATATCTTTTTGTGTTCTGTTATCCGTATTGCTTTTTGATAACGTAATTAACGTTCAATGGGCAGCTTGCTTTTATTTACAATGAATTAATATTTAGATCAAAGAATCAATATGGTAATTTCCTAATTATATTTACATACAATATTTGGCTATGACCAAGCTGACTTGTCAATTACAACTATGTTGGGAATGTGGAATCTTTGGCACAATGACACTACTCAGTATATATCACCACTACACCAAACACTTTATTTTTGTGCTCGACGCGCGTTTCGCTAACCATCATCAGGAGCGATGATTGACTCATATATACTGAGTATTGTCAATTACAGTTTAAAACGAAAATAACTATATTTAACTTATAGTATAGGTATACAACAATAGAAATAAGTTCTTTATAGGAGGCATATTAATAATAGGTAACTAAATCTTCGAAATGTTAATATAGTCTGATCAACGGATCTTTGCAGTCACGTGAACGCGACGTCAAGAATATTCATACGATTCAATCCGCTGTCAATTCAGTGTCGGCGGTCTGAGTTTTAAATGACAATTTCAAAAGTCAAAATAGACTTTAAATTTTTTTTTCTGGTTTGGTAATTAACGAAAACTACGGATATATTAAATGAGTAAAACACCATAGTTCTTACTTGTGAAGGACACTTACCTCTGCATAAATCCAACGTCTAATAACACCTGTTTTTATTTTTCAGCTTGCTATTAGATTATTTCATGAGTATATTTACTTTATGAAAAGTTTACAATTGTTATCTGTTAAGTTATTTGAAGTTTGTGTAATGTTTATAATGAAATTACAATACACACTTAACACAGCGTTATCAAATTTATATATAAGGTATTATAAAAACTGTAAAAAAAGTTGCACCATAGAACTCATTAAATAACATTTTAAAATAGAGAACTGAAATATAATACTTTTAAAAATAGAAAGATATTTCATGACGAGGGTATAAAGTATGAATAGGAGATATAAATTGCATAATCCAATTTTAATATGATTTATTAAATCAAACTAATAGATAGATAGATAAGTCTATATTTGTCCTGCACAATTTACAATGAATGTTGCCCAAGGGGCTTGGAAGGTGTCAATAAGTAATATATAAATTATTAATTGAATAATGACACTAATTGCTAGAAGTAGATTCTCCACTCTCGCTTTCATCATTCCCAACACAAATAATGCTGCAGACTAAGGATTTTGATATTTGCTTGCGATTGATGTGCTCCATTGGCAAGAAATTGTCTGAAGACCTCTTCCACAGAACTTGATAAGCGCTTTGGACAGCTGCAATTAGATATGGAAAAAACACTTAAAAATACTGTAATCGGAGTATGTGACAGTATGGCTTCCTCATTTCGAGATCAGTTTGAAAGCTTGACTGGGGAACTTTTGGCAAAAATCGAAAAGCAGTTTACACGGAGAGAGTCCCGCTCTTCAGCATAAGAACCACACTCTTCCAGCTCCTGCCTAACTACAATCTGCCCAAATACGGGCGGCCGCGGAACCAGAGGTTCTGGTGGACCCTCTATTGACCCCCAACAGGTGCGGATGGCTATAAGTGAGGCGAAGCTACAGAAATATATAGACCTTACTTCAGATGATGCTATGAATGGTGCCCCAACTGTGAATGCCACGCAAACACATACCGTAACGACTGGTCGCTTCAGACCGTCGCGGGGGGGCCTGTGCGGGGTGTGATCCGCGGGTTTGGAGGTGTTGTGACTGCACCGAGAGGGCGAAACCTCTTGGTTGGCACCGCTGATGTGGATCCGGATCCTTCTATGAGTCTCACTGCCGCTGCGCCTATGGCAGCTCTTCATATTTCTAACCTCAATGTTACAGTGACCGAGAAGATGGTGATCGAGGAAATTATACCACAAGTCGTCAACAGTTGTGTGTCGGTTTGCAGGTTGAGGGGTGGTGGCAGCGCCAATTCATTTAAACTAACTATTCCCCAAGAACATCTAGATCTCGTGTTTTATGTTGAAATCTAGCTTAGAGGTGTATATATCAAAAAATGGCAATATTTCCCATGGAACCGCAGGCTTCTGGCGGCGACACTGGACTTGGACGTGGCGATTCTCGGGGGGAATTTGTGGGGAGAGCCTATTAGCCCCAGAAAATAATTCGAGTAAGACTTTCCATGCAAACATTTTCTACATAAACATACAGAGTCTGTCAAACACGGTAGATGAGTTGAACTTATTCCTAAATTAAAATACATTTAATGTTGTTTGTCGTTCTGAGCATTGGCTCACGCATGAAAAATTAAAATTAGTTAGAATACCAAAGTATTCAATTGTTTCTTCTTTCTGTCGAGGTGAACGTAAGTATGGAGGCGTGGCCATGTTTGTCAAAAATGACCTGGTAAGTTCTTGTAATTGTGTAGATTTGAATAAATATTGTAGGGAGCTCACGGTATCGTTCTGTGGAATAGAAACTGTGAAACACATTGTTGTCATAACGGTCTACAGGTCTTGTAATGGGGATGTGAGGGATTTTTTTTTGTGTTGCTTGACGACTTGATATCGAAATATCATAACATTGTTGTAATCGGAGACATTAACATAGACATTTTGAGCCTGTTTACCTCTGTTGAGGAACTTACTTGTATACTCTCTTCTTTTAATATAGCTATAAGAGTTGATGGACCAACTAGGGTTTCAGGGACAGCATCGTCGTGCATAGATAATGCCTTCTCAGACATTCCGCATAATAATTCTCGTACTGGTATCATTGACCCATGTCCCTCGGACCACTATGGTCTCACTTTTTTGAGCCAGCTCAAAGGGTATTTTCCTACAGAAGAATTATTACTGAAGCTGGCTTAAATAGAATGTACGAGTCTCTCCAGGAGATAGACTGGACCGAGTATTATGGGTTGGGGACGGTGATGCCTTGTATGACTTCCTGATTAGAACCTATAGTAATCTTCTTTTTGAACATTCAGTCTTGAGGAGGGTGCTCAGTGGTTCTCAGAGGGCACCAGTTAACTGGTTTACCCAAGAACTACGCGACATGAGAAATATCGGACAAGCTGTGAAAATTGTTGCAGATCATTCTGGTGATGAGAGTTCTTTGCGGGCTTATCAAAATTATATCAATGACTCTGAGAATAAAATGAAAGACAGTTGGAAAATAATAAATTTTGAGTCTAACAGATCCAAGAAAGACAATATCTTCTCTAGTATTGACATAGAAACTTTTAATAACTTTTTTATAAACATTGCGGAAAATATCATAAGGAATCTTCCTGGTTCAGATCATGGTCTGGTGGCAGTCGCTATGCCTCCGCGTGTTGGTTCTTTCTTCCTTGCTTCTACTAGCCCTGGCGAAGTTGCAGAGGCAATAAGCAACTTGAAACAATCTAGGGCTGTGGATATTTGTAATCTGAACAGTGCTAGGATTAAGCACACTCAAGACTTCCTAGTTATGCCCTTGACTGTTTTATTTAATCTTTGCGTTGAAAAGGGTCTTTTTCCTGATAATCTAAAGATTAGCAGAGTGATACCGATCTTTAAAAAAAGGCGAAAGGAAGGACCCTTCTAATTACTGACCCATATCCATCATACCTATCTTTGGAAAGGTGTTTGAGGTCTTGCTTAAAGCAAGACTAACAACATATTTGGAATGTCATAAAAT
The DNA here is from genome assembly GCA_019049505.1 of Pachyrhynchus sulphureomaculatus. NCBI lineage: Eukaryota > Metazoa > Arthropoda > Insecta > Coleoptera > Curculionidae > Pachyrhynchus > Pachyrhynchus sulphureomaculatus. The sequence goes on from CM032447.1 coordinate 152,345,904, forward strand.
TCAAAGCCCTAGCCAGTTTGGATCCAGGGCGGATTTATCGGCCATACAGGCAGTCTCCGCTCTGGTTGATGACAAAATCGGCAGCTTTGAGAAGGGGAAGCACACTGCTTTGACACTGTGTGACCTTAGCAAGGCCTTCAACTGTGTTAACCATGACATTCTCCTACATAAGATGGAGTATTATTGCGGCTTTAGGGGAGTTGCATTGGATTTCTTCAAGTCTTACTTTTCAAACAGGTCTCAGTGTGTTGGAGGTGATGGTGTGTTCTCTAGTATTCGCCCAGTCAGGTTTGGAGTGCCACAGGGATCTGTTGTGGGACCTATAATGTTTACATTGTATATTAATGACCTCTATAATCACTTGCTGCCGGGGTCGTGTATTCTGTTCGCAGATTTTTTTTTATGGGTCTAGCACACGTGCTGCAGGGAAGTCCCTAAAGAGCTACAAGAGCGACTCATGTGCGGAAAAAGCGATTCACGTTGTTCTTGAATCGCTGTAAATTGTACTCGGTGGGAAACACAGTCCTGGGCAAATTATTCCAAAGGGATGATGTTCTCCATATAAAAGACTGCTTGAAAAGCGTTGTACAAGGAGTAACAAGCTGAACCTCATATTAGCACGACGTGTATTTCTAACATGCACCGCTCTGGGAGGAATTAAGCGGGCTACATCCTTCAAACACATTCCATGAAAATTCTTGTTGAATAGGCTCAAGTCACCAACCGTTCTTCGATGTTCCAGCGAATCAAGGCCCCCGGTCAGTTCCGGGTCTCCAATCAGACGAATAGCTCATATGTGAATAGAATCCAATAAATGCAATGTATGTTTGGGAGCGGAGCCCCAAACATGTGAGCAGTATTCCATAGTTGGTCAAATTTGAGCTTTGTAAAGAATTAACAGTTGTGGAGTGTAAAGCTTTCTGGTTCGAAATAATATTCCCAACTTTTAAGAAGCTCTCCTTGCTATACCTGTGACACGTTCATGCCAGGACATATTTGCTCCCAAATTAATTCCCAACAAATTGAGTGACGAAGTTAAAGGAATGGAGTGCCCCGCCATAACTATGTCGGGTTCAGTAACGTTAACTTTTTTAGAAAAAACTGCTGCCTGGGTTTTTGTAGCGTTAAATTCTACTTGGTTACTGTCACCCCAAGATGGAATTTCTTCCAGATCTTTGTTAAGTTGAACGACTTCCCGCTGTCTGCGGATATTCGTCTGAGTAGCCGATGTCCGAGCGTTCAAAGCGAATGAAGAGATAAGCGTACTGTCATCTGCAAAGCTGTAGATTGGGTTTCCGGTCTTTTCCAGCAGATCGTTAATGTAAATGAGAAAGAGTAAAGGAGATAGTATGGAGCCTTGAGGCACACCGGCGTTGATAATAAAGGTGTTAGAAAGAAATCCGTCGACTTCCACTCGTAAAGAACGCTCTCTGAGGAAACATGAGAGCCACAACCAGAACTTTTCAGACATACAATAAGAGCGTAGCTTAGCCAACAGTCCATCGCGCCAAACACGGTCGAATGCCTTGGATATGTCAAGAGCAACCGCTCGAGATTTTACAAAGTGTTCAATTGCGTTGTTCCAAACATGTTTTACATAAGTCAGAAGATCTGTTAATCTATGTTTACGAAAGCCATATTGGTGATCGCTAATAATGTTGAATGCCTCAAAATATTTTAGATGATGCTGATTGACAGCCTTTTCCATAACTTTCGATATTATTGAAAGCAGTGGGACTGGTCGGTAGTTATTTGGCAAGGTCTCCTTGCCTTTTTTAGGTATCGGCTGAACTGTGGCACTTTTCCAGCAGAAAGGAAATACTCTCTTTCTGTAGGATAGATTGAAAAGTCTACAGAAAACTGGTGTTAGTTCCCTCGCACAATTTTTTGATAACTATGGCAGGTATACCGTCAGCGCCAGAAGCTTTTTTGGTGTCCAACATCATTAAAATCCGTTTAATGATACGCTGTCTGAAGACAATATCGGGCATCCTTGACTGCACTATGGGAATAGTAGGTGGTGTTTTTCCTTGAAAATCGACAGTAGAATTTGAAGTAAAGAGTACAGCCAACAAGTTCGCTTTTTCAACAGGTGTCGTTGCAATAGAATTATCTGGCCATGTGAGTGTTGGTATGGTGGATTTGGTGAAATTTTGACTAACTGCCTTAGCGATTGACCAAAAGGACCTGGAATTGTTGGGACAAGCGAGAAGTTCGTTTCTAATTCGTTGATTGTGTGCCTCCTTGGTTTGGTCGAAAATTTCCTTGCATCTATTCCGGGCATGAACAAAGGTGTTACGATTTATAGTGTTAGGATTTACACGCCATTGTCGGTAGGCAAGATGTTTAGAAGCAACCGCTTCTTTACATTTTCGGCCAAACCAAGGCTTGCTCTTGGAAGGGCATTTTTTCGAAAAAGGAACGTAAGCTTCCATACCAGCCCAAATAACATCGGAAACCTCCCTGGCGCAGTCAGATGGGCCGTCAGATCGAAAACAAACGTCTAACCAAGAGAAAGTTCGAAGATATTCCATGAGATCCTCCCATGACACGACTCTGTTGGTATCTGCTGGGAGTCATGGGGGGTTTCGGCTGGGGATATCTGCCATTGTGGGGAAAGCTAGGGACTGGTTTAACATTAATCAGCTGAACATGAATGAGGACAAGACTCAGGAGTTGGTTATATCGAGTGATCCTAAAAAAGCAGTGGTAGGAGTGTCACACTGCTTGGAGTTATCATTGATGATGGGCTTACATGGCACGCCCATGTTGATAATTTGTGTAGGAGTCTATCTACAAGTATCTTTCTCTTGAGACAACTTAGGAGGTTTTATGGATCTGTGTAGTCTGCTAAATGTATATTATGCATTCTTTTACTCACGCTTGTCCTATGAAGTTATCTTGTGGCGAAACTCCTCTCATGGGATCAGAGTGTTATGGTGGATGCTCACTGCCGAGAGCACTGTAGGCCTTTATTTATTGACTTACAAATCTTGACTTTGCCAAGTATCTACATTCTTAATACTCTTCTAGAGATTCATAAAAACAAACATGCATTTGCTCTAAATTCCGATTTTCATCACTATAATACAAGAGGTGCTGAGAAGATAAGAGCAGCTCAATTAAAACTGCAGAAATCAAAAAACAATTCTCTGCCTATCAATCTTTATAATAAATTGCAATGTACTACGCGACAGTTAAATCTCAAAAAGTTTAAAACCCTAATAAAGAATATACTCTTAAAACATGGTTTCCACAGCATCGACGAATTTATATCTACGCCTCTGCCTGTGTGACAGGTTCTGTTGGTTTCCTGTTTGGACAGTCCTTGTCTTTCAATTTCATTTTGTATTGTATACCTTTTATGGTTTGCTTTTTTTCTTCTTTCTTTTTTCTTTCTTTTCAATTCGTTGCTTGTATTTGTTTAAGTTTTATATATAGACATAAGAACTGTACTGTAGTCGTTTTTTGTTTTTTTTATTATTATTTTTTTTTTAATGCAATGTTACTACGAGTATAATAGGTTATAAGTTTACATTACGATTTTGTTGAGACTATGGTGACGTGTGTAAGGCTGTAATGTTTTATAAAGTATCTATCTAATGATTTCTGGAATCTCTTCGATTATTACCTCACGATCATACCACTGTTGAATCAGGGGGTTTCTGTATGTTGTACGCTGGCATACCATACCTCTGGTGTACACTTTTCTAAGGCTTTATTCCACATCTGAAGTACTTGTTTATCTCCATATCCCTCTTCACCAATGTGCTTGTTATAAAATGTTTTTCAATTTGCCCAAATTAGCTCCATTGCATTAAATTGACATTGATAAGGAGGTAATCTCAACACTTCATGTCCATGCTCTTGAAAAATTTTATAAATTTGATATTCCTTTGATTTTTTATGAGCTTTTGCAATATCTAACAATTCTGTCTTAACATCTGTTTGTTAGGAGGTAAACTATTCTTCTAACCACTCGAGAATTTCTTCTTTTTTCCATGCTGAAGATGGCTGTTTTTCTACTTCAACTGAATGGTATGAAGCATTATCCATTATAATTAAAGATGGTTCTTCTAAATTAGGAATCAACTGGTTTCTGACCCATTTCGTAAACATTTCACTATGCATTTCTCCACGATAATCGAGTGACTTTGACTTGCTAGCAAATAGTAAATTGGCATTTTCCACAAAAACCACCACTGTGTCCAGCATGTAAAACAATAAACCTTTTACCATCAAATCCCCCAGGCTTACGAACACTTTTAATGTTATCCTGCCATGATTTCCTTGACTGCCTTTTGAAAAAATCTATGTTTCGTCTATGAAAATGGGCAATGTGCGCATTTATGTTTTCCATATACTTTCTAAGAAAAGCTGCACTCATTGAACAAATTCTTGGTGTCTCCATTAATGCTCGTCTGTTGTCATCTTTCTTAAATTTGAAACCCAAATCCAGAAATAATGTTTGAAGAGTTCCATAACTGATATTAATTATCTCTTTTTGTCGCAGTTCTTTACGTAAGTTGTTAATAGTAACATGTTTTTCTAAAAATACAATATGATTTACTTTCGATTTCACTTAAACCGATAGATATAATAGCTACTAACTTTGTGCATACATATAATGTATTACGAACGTCCATTTTAGAACTTTCACTCAGATTATGGGTCTTAACTTGTTTCCTTGGTCGTGATTTTCCAGGTGTTGAAAGCAATTCATTTTTATCACTACGAATTTTGATGCCCACTGCAGTTCTCGTACTAATCTGTAAGGCAGCAGCGACTCTCTGGAACCAGAACATTGTAAAGACATTAAAAAGATATACCTATGTGATTTATTTACCTCTTGTACAGCATTAAGAATATAAGAAGACCCTTGTTATCCCTTTCCGATGTAAAATACACTATTAATTTTGCTACAAAATCTCTTGCTTGACTATTCAAACGTTTTCCAGGCATTTTGGTGGCTTCGTATGAAGAGTATTTGGTCAATATTCCACAAATATTAGAGTTCTGAACAGAACTATTTATTAGTTGGCAAGCATATTCCAAAATTCAATAATGGGATAGAAACGATAGTGACCGTTTGCCGTAAAAATTAAGGAAGTGCCTACTACATGGTCCAATATACATTGAATAAAAATTGCTGACTGTTCACGTTTTTTGTGGGAAATTCTGGTTATGTTTGATTTTATGGTAAAACTTCCGTAACGCGGCTTTATTTATTTAAAAAAAGTTGTTACAAACACCCTCCCTGGATACCACACAAAACCTGGATCGTGCAGCAATTTTTATAATGTCGACGTCCAATGAACCGTGCATTACACACTTCCAAAAATTAAACATAAAGGTGAAGTAACCTCAATCCGTCAAAGAATTATCGATTATTTTTATTGCCTATAAACTCGGCGGTACTGGCTTCTAAAACATGAAGCTATATCCAAATTCCAGGTTGTTCGCTGTCTTTCTTGCATATGTACAAATAACCGAGGCAGATAATAGAGCGAATGTCGTAAGTAAATGCAGATGACAGAAGACCTATGTTTTTAAAGTTTTTAAATATACTTAACATGTTGACAAGAAGAATAATATAGACGGATGTTTACACTATATTCAGACATTTATAACGTGCATGCAAAGAATTATTGATCGGACTTTAGTAACCATAATTACCATCAAAATGGACTTCGATTAAGTATACTGTCCATTTAACAAACTTATTTGAGAATATTTTACCCACACACTGTATGACAAAATCATATTACAAAAATTTCTTTTGAATCACATTAAAATTTTTCTTTTTTTAGTAGCATATTTGATTGAATAGTCGATTTATATCAGTTATTTCAATAATCCAATCCCCCAGTGGTTTTTTGATTTCAACACGACACTTAATATTTAAACTTTCAAACCCAGCTTATAAGAAAATCAAATATATTGTCTAAAATTTGATAATAATAAATATGTTGTTATAGGTTCTATATTCCTTATAGGATATTCACAGAAACGTTCGAAAGATTGGTATGAAAAAGGAGCAATGTAATTTATAGAGAAAAATAGTCACTTTCAGAGTATTAATCGTACTTGCAATTAAACAGTGTTAAATTTATCAGGTTTATTATTAGAAAAGGTGTATCAAACAATTAATACAGATGAAGTTATAGAAAACTTAAAGAAAAATCCATTCTAATCTAGAAGCCTTTGGAGAGTACACCTTTTAGAAAAAAAAAGATGTTTTATTTATAATTTACACAAATATAAATAGTTTTAAATTAAAAGGAACTAAATACTAGTTTATACAAAAATAAATCTTTCTAAAAACCAGAATTTGGAGAATTGTTTATTAATTGTAAAAAAATTACACAGGCACACAAAAAGAGTTTTTTACTACTGAACAGACCGCTATACCTGTATGTATTTTTGGGCGCTGAAACCTAAGTCAGAATTGAGTAATCACGTCAGGATTTTTAAATAACCAGCCGAACTAAGTTTGAAAATAAATTTCAAGCTTTAACGACCAAATCACTCTACCAATAGCAACGTTTTTTTAAATCAGTCAAGGTTTCCTGGAAGGCCATCTCTTGAGCAAATAGGCCTAAAAAAATGTACATTAGTAATGATAATATTGTTTCACGCACATATCTTTTTTCAAGAATGCGATTAAGATGGCGAAAAGTTGCCTTGTCAAAGCAAGCAATAGATGTTTATTAAAAGAATCAACAACTCCAACAACTTTAATCGCATACCATGATTTCTATGAAATCATTGTTTAAACTATGAACAGAGGAACTCCTGCAAAAAAAAATCATTCATGCAGCAACTTAAACTTTGGTGGATAATACTGTTGATGATTACATGTGGTGCTAATAAAGCGTCATTAAATTTAGTTATGATTTAGAATAATAGTTTTGGCGCGCCCTGATTGAGTTAGACATTTTTTATTTGCAAATTTTAGAGCATAAAAAAGTGTGACTCGAGCAAATAATTTGCGAAAATAATTATATGGAAAACGAGGACATGGATGTAAATACTCTATATTGCCTAAATCCAGCAGTAAGTTAGCAATCATTGAATGCTTAATAATTAACCCCTCAATTTTTTCAAAAAAAAAACGGTGCCCAATTGTTCGACATATGTATGCTTTAAAGTAACAATAATACTGAGATTGCTTGACATTTTCAGGCTTATTGGCATTGGCGTACTGAAGGCAAATCTCGCATTCGTGATCTTGCAAACATTTTTTGATGTAACAGCCGCAAGTGTAAACTAAAGAATATTTTTCTAAAAGATCCTGCTGTTGATAATCCTTAACATTAATCCTATTTATAGGTAATGACGCGTTTCCTTCAAAAACGTCGCAAAAATTAGATATTAGGTTGTCCATATCTGACGCACAATTACCAGTGTTAATTTGATCATTAAAATTAAGACTGAAAGACTTCCTAAATGAATAGTAAATTTGTTTGACGTTGGATATCTAGCATTCCCACTCAGTTTCCTGATTTCGCCAAAATAATTTTCAAGTGTATCTTACTACTCAGTATATATCACCACTACACCAAACACTTTATTTTTGCGCTCGACGCGCGTTTCGCTAACCATGTTAGCTTCATCAGGAGCGATGATTAACTGACTTGAGTCAATCATCGCTCCTGATGAAGCTAACATGGTTAGCGAAACGCGCGTCGAGTGCAAAAATAAAGTGTTTGGTGTAGCGGTGATATATACTGAGTAGTATCATTGTGCCAAAGATTCCACATTCCCAACTTAAGTGTATCTTAATTAAATCGTCGCTTACATAAGTACTGAATTTCAGGATAATTTTCTCTTACATAAGCCCATAACTGCTCTAAACTATTGATATTGTGAATCTAAGCTTTAAATACAGAGACACTATTCGTTACATCTTAATTTGTAGACTTATTTTTTATTGTTATTTTAGATAAACAGCCTTTCGCTGCCAATAAAAATGCCCTCTGATTATTACTATTCCAAAATGGTCGATTGAATTCTTTTATGCCAGTTAGTGAAATGAAAATATTGATCAAGTTATCCATGAATTCTACGAATGTTGCAGTAACTTCATATTCTTGATATTCTTTAGGAATATTTTTTACAGCAACATGCGTCCTTAGTCCTGATGCCATCATATGGCTTAAAAACTGTACTGCCAAGTAGATATTCATTTTCTGAAACAGTCCCGAGTGAATCTCGGGACTAATCTGTAAAGCCTTCTTTGATCATAATTGAAAACCTCTTCAAATGCATTTAAATGAAATCAGATATTCATTGAAAAACACCTCTTATCATTATTACTGCTACATTACAAGCAGGAGAGCACGCTTTAAAACCACTACCATAATCTTCAAAACCTATTACTTCGTCCCTATTTATCATATAAAATAAATTGCTCTTTATAGAAGCAGAATTCATGCATATATTACAATATTTTACCAAGCTAGAGAAAGACCGAATTTTAATTTTCAATCAAAAATAAAATCATGCAAGCCAGGTGTGATTTATAAATTTTTGATAGACTGTTGCAAACAGCGTGGAGTTAGTAGAACAAAAGTTTGCCTCAACATGTTGTAAGCTTTAGGGCCACTGAAGAATATACCCAAGCAAAATTTCTTGAAATCGTGTGAGTATCTCATACCTTGTTTCTTATGGGAATATAATCGAACTTGATGTTTGATAAAATTAGCTATTTTGTCAGGCAGCATCTTATCAGTGAAAGAATAATATTCCTCTAGACTGTTGATTGTAACTTTTCCTCTTGAAGCCATTCTTAGTTTTTCTTGTAAAATTCTGTTTTTCCTTTCCAGAATATTAGCCTTTTTCTTTTGTAAAATATTAGCTTTTTTCAAAGCATTTATCTTAGCCCGGTATTACCTTCTTGTTGGAGATCCCTTATGCAAGGCTTTCCCGGTCTGACATATTTTGTCTTTCAAGTTTTTAGGATGCTTACCTGAATCTGTATCACATAAACATGATCGCTTAAAATTAGTTTTTGGCCGTCCTTGAATAATGCTTTCCGATTTACCAACTTGTCTTTGCAAAGAAGCACTGCATAAATCTCTGCTAGATATGCCTGAAGCTGTTGGAGGCGGTTTGATTACTGCGCCATGGGATTCAGGTGGAGCTGTAATCCAAATTATTTCAAATCGATCTATAATAATAACGAAAAAATTGAAATGTATCCATAATGATTTTAGAGTCTTTTTTTCAAAGATTACATTAAAAAGCGTCCAATTTCTCCAAATATTTGGAAGTTGTAATAATTGATGTGTTTTACCTGAATTATTTTGCATTTCATTCATCGCTTCATGGCCAGTTTCAATAGGTAACTCATTTGGAGGAACTCCAGTATCAGTGTCAATTAATAATTGATCTACATGCTTAATGTCCACATGGTTGTCTAAAATGTCCAACTCTGATCCTATATTAACATCTGGATATGCATGGTCGAATAAATAATTTTTTCAAATCATTTTTAAACATTTTCTGAGAAAAATGTGAAGCGCATATTTTATATTTTTTGCACAAATTTTCAGTTGGACAATTGATGACGCGTTAAGTTGCTGCAAGCCAAATCTTTGATCTATAACCAAAAAAATCTCAGAGCAATAACTTCTCGGAATTATTCAATTACCTTTTAACATCTTTAAGGAAGAAGAAGAAACTCACGCCCCGCGTAGAGTTTGAATTATTTTTGCAATTCTCAGCGGCACAACAATAACGTCCTTTCCCCATGATTATATAAATTGTTTGTCAACCTTTTCGATTCTCTTTACTTACAAACGATTTTAATTCTCTTTTTCTGCAAACTTTCTCTTCCTTCCGTTTTTACATTCATATATACTGCAGTCACATCAAGAAACTATGGTCAATACATTTCCAAAGGCACATTCCGAGATCGGATGTAAACATTGAGCGGCCATTTTGCAAAAGGACTTGTCGACGCACGTGCCGTCAAAATCTCGTCACCAAATTGGAGCTCACTTTCGCAACTATAGTATGTTTACTGTGGTACAGTCATTAAAAAGAGAAGGAAATAATACGAGACAATTCTATCTCTCATACACTGCGCTTGAGCGCTGAATTCCGGGGCCGAGTAAGAGAGACAGAATGACTCTCATATTATTTCTTTCTCTTCCTATGAGCACCAGGCTTTTCGTAAGAACTTACCTCCTTTATTCTAATATCTCTATGGTTTCATTACACTCATTTCGATTCCTGGCGAAAAGCGGAAACCGCGGGGACCGTCCATTGTGCATTAATAATTTTCGTCAGTTGGTTTTGTTTGTTTGTTGTAAGTAAATTAACTTCAAAATATTTAGTGTGTGATTTTTGTTTCCATTTTGTGGAAAATTCAATATAAATTGTAAATTAAAACATAAATGTCATAATTTTCCACCTTCTCAAACTTTTAGGTTTAACAAAAAAAATATGATGAATGACGAAGGAGACAGTGACTTTTTGTCTGATCTTGAAACAACTGATGATGATTTGGTAGCCTTAGGACAACAGAGAATGAAAAATAAAAATTATTTATGTAGATAAATTAGGATAAATTACTATTAGGCCTGGATTACCCAATTCCGTAATTCTTAATATTTGTTCTTCGTAATTAATCCTTAAAATCATGAATGTTAAATAAATGGATCTTTTTATGAATTAAAAATGAAGAGCAAAAATTAATAAAGGAATTGCTTCATTTTCTTATGAAGAAAATATGCCAAACTCTTCTAGTAAAACTGTAGGTACTTTTCTCAGCTTGCTACTTAATCTAGATACTATTAATGTTTTGTTTTATTATTATTTTTAGAAGTGGTTTCACAATACTCTGATGAAGTTTTTTTTTGAACATTTTCGATTATCACAGCAACATGTAAATGATATCAGTGCTAGATTTCAAAATAGCCAGCATTTTAATGATCAAAATACAGATTATTTTTTATAGGCAAAAATGTAAAAAGTATATGATTATTGTTTTAATTAATATTCTTTGTATTATTGTATTATGGTATATATGTAGAGTAATTCCCACTAATCATTAAATTCTTGTTTCAGGTACTTATCTTTTTATAGTATATAGGTCATCAGATTGCTAGCTTTCAAGATGTGACAGATCATTTTTTAACATAACAGTTCAGTCAATAGAGTGATACATAGAGTGACATATTTTTTGAGCAATTTGTCACCAGAAATTATAAAATGGTCAGTGTTGAAAAACTTGTAAGTGAAGAACATTTTCGAACAAATGAATTTGCAAATGTTATAGCTGCAATAGATGGTAGTCATATAAAAATTGACAAACCCGAGGCAGATCCAGATTCATATATAAACAGCAAAGGATACTATTGAATTCAAGTAATTACATACTTAATTGCACAATTTTATTTTCAAACAAATGAATTTGCAGATGTTATAGCTGCAATAGATGGTAGTCACATAAAAATTGACAAACCTGAGGCAGATCCAGATTCATATATAAACAGGAAAGGATACTATTCAATTCAAGTAAATACATATTTAATTGCACAATTTTATCAAGTGATTTTTTTTTAAAAAAAAGAGGCGAACCTCTTTATGACACTGGAAGTAAGCCAACAAGCCAGCATCTATCTTTATTTATAATAAAATATAATATATATATATATATATATATATATATATATATATATATATATATATATATATAATATATATATATATATATATATATATATATATATATATATATATATATTTCGTTAAACCTAAACTAAACGTAAAGACACACAACACCCAGCCGTCACACTGAATCGAGCCGCTTACCTCTCGGACAACAGCAGGCAAGGCTAGCGCCTTACCCACTGCGCCAATCGGTCCGGCATCAAGTGATTGATAATAGTAATTTTCAATTTTTAAAACTGCAATTTTTTGTATTTATTTGGTAGAGTGTTCCCTTTATTTTTATGCTATAGAAATGTGTCAAAATAATTGTAAATAACCGGTCAAGTGCAAGTTGGACTTGCACAATTAGTGTTCTGTATGTTGATTTCTTTTAAAATAAAAATTTTTGTTATGTCGGTAAAAATGATCAATGACTTCACAAAACACATCCTAAATGAGTTTTCAACAAAGTTTTTTTTCCAATCCTCACTGAAAACTGAAGACCTTGAATTTTTTTTTATATACCAGATAAATTATTAAAGGTAATGCACTCGTGATAATTTTCGTTCAATCTACACCCTGTAGAGAATATTCCAGAATTTTTTTAAAATTTTTTGATCAGTACTTTTCGAGATAAGGGGGAGACAGCGATTTTTTCGCAATTTTTTAAAAATAATACAAAGAAAAAAGTGAGCAAATATTACATTATATATATTTTGAACTCGTGTTTTTGACATTTGACAACCCACTCGATGATCTGGTAAATTTTTTTTTTTTCCACTTCCGATTTCACCTCCAGAATTAACCCCTTAAGTCAAAATTTAACTTTCAAAACTACACGGCTCTGATGAGGCCATCAATTCCTATATTAGTGCCAAATTTCAACTTTCTATGTCAAATAGTTTTGGAAAAATCCACTGTGACAGTCACCAAAGTGATCTTATAAGTTTCCATATGGAACATTAAAAAAAAACTAAAATAATGGTTTTGATCAAGCTACTAATAGCTTCTTATTTTAATTTTAACATTTTAGATGCAAGCTATATGTTACCATAAACATAAGACATTAGACATTTTTATTGGCTGCTCGGGATGCATATATAATAGTAGAATGCTCAGGAACTCTCCACTAAGAAATAATTTCAAGGAAAAATGGGACTATTTTCTTTTGGGAGATGGTTGATATCCTCTGCAACAAATTAATTCCTTATAAAGATAGAGGGAACCTTAGCAAGAGACAACAAAATTATAATCTAAAACTTGCAAGAAACTGTTACCTAATAGAACATTGTTTTGTAATTTTTAAAGCAAAAATTTAGACAATTGTATCATATAAAGTTAAGAAATATAAGATTTATTGTACATTTATCAGGGCGACCTGTGTTCTTCACAATATAGCAATAAAGGATGACTTTACATTGGATAATGAACTAGAGCCAGGCAAACCCCAATGACAACTTACAAGGTGGAGAAAATCGTGCTAATGGTAATGCGAGATCCCTAGATATGAGAAACAGGGTTGCAAATACTTTACAATTGTAAATCTTTCCTAAATATATTTTGTTGTACCTACCTAAACTTGTGTTCTACTTACTATTTTTTTTTTTTTTTATAATCTAAAAGAAAAAATATAAGCATTTGGTACTCATTACTTTTTATTTGTAAGTCCTGCATAGAATAATACATAACATAAAATAAAACAAGAAATGAACCACAAGGACCATTTGGTAAAAAAAATGAGCAAAAATTCTTAAAGCCCACATAACTAGAACTCTTGATTATGAACTTCATAAATATCTTAAACAGGGTAAGCTTTTAAATTCATCACTTGCATATGTCCATTTTCTCCAATGTTATGTTGCTCTTGTCATTTAAAGGTAGCAAACAAGGACATATTGCTGATTGATGGAAATGCACAAGCAGTTGATGAATAAAAAACTTGCTTGTCTCAACTTTAGTAAACTTCTTCATATGACAAAATGCCAAAAATTAACTGAAATTATTATTAAGTCTCCTTAAAGATTAATTAGTGCATTACAATTGCACTCATTTTCTTTTAAGATTACATTTCTCTCTTCAATTAAATTATTCCTCTTCTCAATTTCTTCTAGTTTATTATTTTCAATCTCTAATCTCATCATAATATACTTTTCTATTCAATTAAATTTTTTTAATGGTGGTTGTCCTTTTCGAAGCATTTTTGATTTAGAATGCTGTACTCAAGATGTTTTCTCATTTTGTATTTTCCCTTCTACACCATTACCTTCAATACTTTTTTCAACTTTTGGTAAGTCACCTTGTTGAGATATTTTCTCTGTTCGTATTTTCTCATTATTTTCTTTGCTCTTTATTTCATCTTGTAGTAAGTAATCCCTTATGTTTGAAGCCAATAACAGTTCAGGGTTGACATTTTTCTTACCAAAAATTTCTTCCATTTCCTTTTTGTACTCAAAATATTTGCGTTCTCTACCTAGAAACAACTGCATTGAATAAAAATCCATTAAAAAGAACAAACATAAACGATGTAAACAGTTTTGATAATACACTTTTTGTATGATTTGTTCACATCACTAGATAAAAGCAAGGAACTCTTTCATTTTACTTTTTTCATACCTGTAATACCTGGGCACCTATTGAAGAATCTCAATATTGGGAAGTCCAGTATATGTTTAACATTAATATCTTACAGGATTCTTCTCCTTTATACTTGTAGATGTTCCTTGCCAGGCTTTACTCAAACTTTTCGCTGTTTCATTAAAGCGTGGAATATTAACCAACCGACGGAAGAAGTTTCATAACACCTATTTACAAAAATAGGTAGTAGATTGAACATACTGAATTACAGACCTATAAGTATTTTAAGTATTATACCCTAAGTATTTTAAGTACTATACCCAAATTATTCGAAAACATTATAACTAATGAAATAAAGGTAAGGGTCACTTCTGGTTTGACCCGGCATCAGCATAGTTTCTGCAGTGCTAGATAAGCAAACAATTTAATCTGTTTCACTCATTTTGTTACAAGCAGTCTTGCACTAAATTAAGCTGATGGCTCCAGTGTTATCTGTCCGGAAGGGTTCAGTCTGTTCATATAGTGGGTGCAATCTCTGAAGATTTTGCTGTGACCTCGGGCATGCCTCAAGGTAATCATTTGGGTCCTCTTTTGTTTAACATTTTTATTAATGATGTGGATACTTACTTGGAGTATCTTTTCTTACATTTTGCAGATGACCACAAGATTTATAAAATTGTGAGCTTATTAATGGATCGTCGCCTTTTGCAGGATGATTTTGATTCCTTCACTGTGTGGTGTAAGTCCAATGGCAGAACCTCAATGGTGATGTCTTTTTGTAGAGCTGTCTCTGCTGTTGCATTCAGTTTTGCAGACTGTGAATAAGGTTAAAGATCTGGGTGTAATCCTTGACCCAAAATTAAGTTATCACTTGCATTATAACTACATGGTCAATAGAGTCTTTAGAATGCTTGGCTTTATCTGCAGAGCCGGTAGGGATTTGTCTAGCATTGACACATTGAGACTAATCAATTCTTGATGAGATCATTATTGGAATACTATCCCCCGGTATGGTCACCTTATTATAAGTGCCATATTCACTCAATTGAATTGGTGCAGAACAGGTTTTTGCGTTTTGTTTCTAGTAAGCTTAATATCCACCATTCAAATTTTTCCACAACACCCATGAGGTCAGTGACCCGTTTCCCTAGGCCATCTCTGAGAAGGTCTAATGCGGAACTGTTGTTTCTATATAAGACTGTTAATTCTCAGCTGGACTGTCCTGATCTCTTGGCTCAAATTGATTTTTTGGTTCCACCCAGAAATACAAGGAGTCATTGCACCTTTTCACAGTCTTCATAGGTCCAACTATGCCTTATAGAGGCAATATGGCTGATGTTGATTTTTTTTAATGTGTCACAGGGCAGCCTCAGGCGAATATTGTGGGATCTCTTTGAGGCAGCTATGACACTTGTGGATGTTTGTGCATTGTCTTTTGTGCCTTGGTCTCTTGTTTGTTATCTTTCGGTTGTTGCTTTCTAAGTTTTCATTTATATTTACTCTTAAGCTTTACTTCTTTACTCTTTATTTAATTTTGTTTTGTTTTTATTACCTTAGTTAAATTAGTTAGTTAGTACAGTAATACCCCGCTTTACGCGAGGGATACGTTCCGAAAAAAATCGCGTTAACTGAAATTCGCGTATATCGAGGTTTATGATTAAACATAGTCAAAATTTAATACAAAAAAAAATACAAATCATTTTAATCAATCACTTTAATTCTAAGAACACTTTATGCAATACATACTCTTATTTTTTACGGAAAAATACATCTATTGTCTTTTGGGTAACGTTTTGTTTACGTTCTTGTAAAATACGTTCATAACACCCAACACTGTTTTTAATTGTTTGACACACGGTCAAGACACGGTCATCATTATTGTCTATACTCTGCAATATGTCCAAACCTGAATAAATTTTTGAAAGTGCATTTTGTATTTCCCCTGAAGATAAAACTTTCTCTTCTACTTGTTCTTCCTCATCGTAGATAGGATTATTCTGTAACTCGATCAGATCTTCATTGCTAATAGGATCGTCGTGCGTTGCTACAAGTTCTACGAGATCTTCTACCGTGACATCTTCAAGTTCAGACCCCTCAATCATTGCAGCAATGTCTTCAAGCACTTGTCTCTGCATCTGGACAATTCTTCTAGGTGCTTCCACTACATCTGGCCAAAGATTACGCCACACCCCATTCATACAACTCATTTTAACTTCCTTCCAAGCCTCTTCTATGTTGTGAATAGACTTCATAATGTTGTATGACTTCCACCACTCTCGCATAGACTGTCTTCCTTCCCCGTCAGTTTCATGAATTAGTTGGCTAAAAGTGCGGCGATGGTAATAAGCTTTGAAGTTTGCTATTGCTCCCTGGTCCATAGGTTGTAATATTGACGTAGTGTTTGGTGGAAGGAACTTTACGTACACTTTTAAGTCTCTGGGCGTATCAAGTGAGGTTGGATGTCCTGGGGCATTGTCTAAGAGTAATATAACTTTAGGTTCAAGCCCATTTCTGTCACAGTATGATTTGACTGATGGGCAAAAACTATTAGAATACCATTCTTGAAAAATTTCCCGTGTAACCCACGCCTTTCTGTTTGATCGCCACACAACTGTAGACTTGTCTTGTCTGTGCCTCGCATTGCACGGGATGTTTCTGAATGGTACACTAGTAAAGGTTTCAGTTTGAAATCACCAGTGGCATTACCACCCAGCAGAAGTGTTAGTCGATCTTTCGCAGCTTTGAAACCACTGGCTTGACGTTCTTCCTTAGAAATGAATGTTCGAGATGGCATTTTTTTCCAGTAAAGTGCGGTCTCATCAACATTGAAGATGAGACAAGCAGGAATTTTCTCTCGTCTAACGAAGTCTTGAAACTTGTCTGGAAACTCAGCTGCAGCTTGAATGTCCGCGCTGGCCGCCTCGCCTGTTATGTGGATATTGTGAAGATTAGAACGCTGCTTGAACCGATGGAACCAGCCTCTGCTGGCAGCAAAAGTCGGAGTGGCACTCCCTTCTCCTTCTTTTGTTTTCAGCATCTCATACAAAGATTTTGCTTTTGTGCATATGAGATCTTGACTTAGTGGTGTGTTCTTCTTATTCAAATCTTCGATCCAGACTGACAGTAATTTCTCCATTCTTTCTAAGATAGATGATCTCGAACGAGAAAGTTTTGTTGCACTTATAGGTGTTGAACCTTCGCTGGAGATTTTAATTTTTCCCGATTTTTATAAATCGTTCTCACAGTCGATTCTGAGAGTCCAAAATCTCTCCCAACAATTGTTGCTTTGCCTCCATTTTCCATTCTTCTTAACACTTTCATCTTCAATTCCAAAGTGACGCTTTTACGCTCTTTTTTCTTTACAGGCGGCATTTTTAACGTAGGGTTAAATTATGTATGTATGTATCTCCAATAAATATTAAAACAAAACTGCCAGCCGACCGAACTAACATTACGGAACAAATGAACACACGAAACGAACGAGGAAATCCCCATAGAACAAAGTCGAAGGACAGGGAATTCCCAATTCTTCAAAGAGAATATTCAGAGAAAGCGGGGATCCCCCCGCGACCATAGAGAAGTTAATGACTACATGAGCGCGAAATTTGAAATTCGCGTTATAGTGAAACCGCGCGTAACGGGGTCGCGCTAAGCGGGGTATTACTGTATAGGTAATTTTTTTGTTGTTGAGATTTCTTTATTTACTTTACCCGTAAATAAATAAATAGATATATGTTAGTTCAGGTATACAAGTAGCTTGTTTTTACCAATAAACTTACCGGTTTTGTTATTGTTATCAACAAATTTCTTATAACTTCTTTCGAGAACCTTCCAGCGATTTAACTAATTGTTGGGAGTCACATGTATTCTTAGTTTTCTTAGCTCTTCAGCTAACTTTTCCCATAACTAAAAACTCTCATTTGGAAACAAAAATATTTTAAAATGTTATACTTACCCGAGAAATGTGTTATTTTCCATGTTATTGAGGTTAGACCAAAGATTATTAAAATGACACCTAAACTATCATATAAGTTATTAAAAAATCTGAGGAAAACGATCATAAAACCGTTCCAACTTCAGGTCCTTTTCGGACTCACTTAAAACCGTGCAAAGTCGACGCTTGCGCATGTAATCGATCCTAACAGTTCTGAAATCGTTTCATGACTATACAAAAATTGCGAGTTAGAACAAACCTATTCAATACGACATTCCGCGGCTCTTTCAGGAATTAAACTTAAGGTGCATTTTTAAATCTATCATAAGCGTCTATGTAAATTAATATCACAAATTTT
The DNA here is from genome assembly GCA_019049505.1 of Pachyrhynchus sulphureomaculatus. NCBI lineage: Eukaryota > Metazoa > Arthropoda > Insecta > Coleoptera > Curculionidae > Pachyrhynchus > Pachyrhynchus sulphureomaculatus. The sequence goes on from CM032447.1 coordinate 152,364,431, forward strand.
TTTAAAAATGAACACCGAAATTTTTGGTTTTCATGAAAAATCAAAAAACAGACTTTTATGCTGTGTTCACAATTGTGAAAGTAGCCTGCAAAAGGATTTAAATGTAGAGTTAAATGTTTTTAAATATTACTAATACATTTGGGCAAGTGGAAAAAGTTGACAGACAGAAAATGTGGAATTGAACGAAAAATCTCAATTGATGCTAAAGTTTGTTCTAAACGTTTTAAAAAAGAAGATTACATTCTTCCAGGTAAGTAAAAATATTATTCTTGAACAGTCATTTGTTTTTTTGTAATTTGTGTACGTGTGTCAAACAAAAATTCCTTAAAATTTTTTTCATTGTGATTTCACTAAAATTTGTATAAATATTCTGGAATTAAGTAGATGCTCCATCTTTAAGAAGACGGTTAAAAAATTATAAAAAATAATTTTCATACAAAAATTGAAATGTAAATAGAGATTTACAAGTTAGAATCTTACTGGTAACAATACAAAAGACTTGCCAGTATATGTTTTGTATTTTTTACCTTCACCGGCTTTACAAGAGCATTTCATACATAAAATTTCCCCTGTTCTACTGTTCGCAATTGGGCCGTGGATATACATGCTGCTTGAATTTTCATTATGTTCGGCACAATAGTTTTGTCATCAATTATTGCACACCCAAGGAAAATTGGGCATGATTTATATCGGTCCATTTGCAAATATTGCCAATTGTTAATAATATTTTTGAAAAATATTATCACGCTTCCTACGCTTCACACGTTACAAATTTAAATTTGCACCCATATTTCGGTCATCTTAATAATAAACATGATAAGCTCCGCCTATAGGTAAGATCCCAATATTAGTCTTATTTCAATTATAAGGTATGCAAAGACAATAAAGAGATTTTTTAAAAATTGTGCCTTAATCATAAATAAAAATAATTTTTTAAGTAATTTTCTCTCTAAATTCCCTATTTATCTAATAGTACTTGAATGGTAATAAGTTCGACAAACTGACACTTCTTGAATTTATAGCACCAAACAAGGAACAGGTTAACTTACCAGAGCTCTTGGCTTTTTACTAATTATATTTGTCTTTATGTCGGATACATTGCCATAAAATACCAGAGATCTTCGTTCTATCTCAATCTTCATCCATCGGATACCTGTAATACCGTAATCTGGACGATAGGCAAGGGATTCGGGTCAATTTTCATTATAGTCTGGACATACCTTTATGGCTCCATGGGCACCAATCCTAGATATAAGTACAGGTGACAAATAGCTAATATTGCCAACAACACTACAATAAACAATGAGGTTAGGACAGAGTTTGATGTGTGTTGTGTTCCGTCTTAAATTATTAATTTTGCTGTTAGCAATAAAACGGCTATTATTAAAATAACTTAGGTTGGGTGTACTTGCTAAATTTATTTGTATAAAGTTGAATTTATATATTCGATAATCATGGCGTCAGATTATGAAACTGAAAAGACAGAAAGCAGGTCAAAGTCACCAAATAAATCTTTGTCAAAAGATAAAAATAGGAAGCAGAGTAAGAACAGCTCCAAAAGCAAGAAAAGGCGAAGTAGATCTCGTTCTGAGTCCTCTGAAAGAGGAAGAAAAAGAAATAAAATAAAAAAACAAAATGAACAAATTTTACCTCGATATTATGGAGAAGAAAGAAAAAAAGAAAACAGTGATAGATACTGGACCAAATATCCTATTAAGGACAATAATCAAGAAGCTACAAGGTATTATGGGACTGATGATGAAGAGAACCTTGAAAAAATTTCAGAAGGCATGCATAGTGAACATGATAATCTAGCTGAAAGAAAAAAAGAAGATAAATCAGTTATAAAGCCTCGTGAGAGAAAAACCGTAGATCTTCTCACTTCTCGAACAGGTGGTGCTTATATTCCTCCAGCAAAATTACGTATGATGCAAGCCCAAATCACTGACAAATCATCAGCAGCTTTTCAAAGAATTGCTTGGGAAGCCTTAAAAAAATCTATTCATGGATACATCAACAAAGTTAATACTTCAAATATTGGTATCATTGCTAGGGAATTGTTGCATGAAAATATAATTCGTGGAAGAGGTTTACTATGTAAATCTATAATACAAGCTCAAGCTGCTTCCCCAACTTTTACAAATGTGTATGCTGCCTTGGTATCTGTCATTAATTCAAAATTCCCTAATATTGGTGAACTTTTATTGAAAAGATTAGTATTACAGTTTAAAAGAGGATTTAAACAAAGTAATAAGACAATATGCATTTCAGCAGCAACATTTATAGCTCATTTAGTTAACCAATCTGTTGCCCATGAAATTTTGGCCTTAGAAATTTTAACTTTACTTATAGAGACACCTACCGATGATTCTATTGAAGTTGCTATTGCATTTTTGAAAGAATGTGGACAAAAATTATCAGAAGTTTCTAGTAGAGGTTTGTATTTAAATTATCTGTTAAAAGAATGGCTTGTACAGGATTATTAGTTAGGTCGTGTTACATCTTAAGATATTACTTTTTTTATGGAAGAGGTATTGTATATTATAGTGTTAACGATAATTTATATATTTTTACTATAAAAAATAGAGAAAAAAAATTTAAAATACTCTCTGAACTTTGTGTTGGGTGCTGTTTATTTCTAATATCTTCTAATCACTTTACAATATTATTATGTTTTATAAAACTTATTTTTAGAATTAGACTTCTGTTTCTTTTTATGTAGTTGAATTTTTTTTTAATCTTGTGCCAAGAAACTTTTTAATTCTCTTGTGATTGTGTCCTTACCTTCAGATATTTTTCTGATTGTTCATGGTTTTGGTACCCTAAACTGACATTGTTTACTTTTATTGAAAACTTATTTGTATGGTTTATATATACCTTAGGGTGTGTTATAAAGACCCACTAACAGTAAAAGAATTGGTGAGGCTTATTTACTGACGATGTCAATAGGTGTCAAGAAAATTAATATATACAGTCCCTGGCCAAATTATTAGACGCACTGCAAATTTCATGTAAAATATTAATTACCGAGTTATATTGTACCGTTTTATTATTTTAAATTGATTTGTTTTTTATTTTTATATTATCCAATCAATTACCTATTTATTTGACATAAATAAAACAGCATTAATTTAGAAAAGCATAAGTTTATTAAGTTTTAAAGAAAAGTGAAATTAATGTTAGTAAAAGTCAATATTTAGTTGAGCCACCTTTAGCCGCTATCAAAGCTTTAATTCTGCGCGGCATGCTATCAATGCAAGATTGTACTGTCTCCTGCATTTGAGGATGATGATTCCACACATGAATAATCTTTTCTAGGAGCTGGGTTTTGTTGGTAATCACATCTTTAGCCACTTCTCTTTTCATCAGCTCCCACACATTTTCAATGGGGCTATTACCCGGCCAATCCAACAGAGGGATATTTTTTTCTGCCAAAAAAGCTTTAACAGACCGAGCAGTGTGGCAGGGAGCTCCATCTTGCATGAAAGTGAATGGTTCCTTATTTGGAAACCATTCTCTGAGCTGCTGAATCAACCGATTTTGTAATACTTCTTTGTACTGATCTTGCCTCATTATTCCTTTGACGACGTACAGACGTCCAGTGCCCTTGCCGCTGATGACTGACCAAATCATCACTTTGGTGGGATGTTTAACCGTCGGGGACGACAGAATCAGGATGAAACTTTTCTCCATGACGACGACGCACATACTGAGCTTTATTCTGCAAAATTTCGAATGTGCTTTCGTCACTGAAGCAGACCTGTCAAAAATAGGAAAAATATATAAAAACTTCCATGTTTATTTGCTTTATTTAACTGAAAATGATAATAATGTATGAATTATTGATTGAATTGCTGTATCTTACCGATCTCCAGAAGTCCACATCTCTGTCTTGCCATTGTTTGGCCCACTTCAGGCGCTTTACTTTCATTGCAGCTGTTAACTTGGGCTTCCTGGCGTGGCGACAGGCCTTAAAATCTAATTCTTTCAATTTTCTTTCGAAACAGTGCGCTCAGAAGCATTTACGCTAGCATCCTGGAGTTGTGATTTTATTACCTTTGTGGTAGCAAATCTGTTTTCTACACAAATTTTCTTCAAACATCTCTCTGACCGTGGAGTGAAAATTGGTTTTCTACCGCATCTTTTCTTTCTTTTCGGGCTTAATTCCTTCCCTGACTCAATTTTCTT
>CM032447.1:152376118-152378618 GCA_019049505.1 Pachyrhynchus sulphureomaculatus
TGTAATTTTTAGATCAGCTAGTCTAGCAAATTCACGAAATATTGGGAAACAAATTCCTAAGAGCCGTCGATTCCCTAAAGAAGTTTATAGTATCCTTTAGAATGGCAATGTTTCTAATTTCCGATACATCGTTTGCGTCATGCAACACAAGATTTATTTTATGATTTTAGAAATGAGAAAATAATGTTCCAGTGTATTTTTTCCTTGTATACCACATTTTTTGCCTGCCACTGTATAACAGCCATCCAAACAAAATCCTATGCTATTCTTTGCTGAAAAACTATAGCTAAGCAAAAAAAATGTTATTGCGTCTGCAATTGAGGGAGCATCTTGTGCTTTCAGCTCCACAAAATCTGTAAATTATTTTCTGACTTTTCCTTGGCTTTTATTTTAGAAAAAGGCAAGCAGACAGCTGTTTCGTGAGCTTTCTTAGCATTATTTGTTATATTCTCCTTTATAATTTCACCACATAAAATTTAATAATTCATTTTGTATTTTTGGCTACGAGCAAACAGCATTTCGATGACACTTCTTCAAGTGATACTTCAATTTCTTGTCGGCAGACTCGATTTTTAAGTTCGGCAGATCGAAGAAAACCTCGTCATCTACTATATGAACTACTAAAAAATGGACAAAGTCCATATTTCAGCAGTGACCACTGGTCTTTCAGCTGTCAATGCATCTTGGGACGCGTTTTAGAACAGAACTCGGAAGTACTTATTGTAATACTGGCATTCCATCGCGGTAAAATATAATAAATTGCATTTCTGGCTTGTGATACATAAAGAAAAAGTTAGGCTTTTACAAGCCAGAGATATAATTTGTTGTATCTTACCGTCTTCTTCATCTGGTTCTTTTCCTTTAAGAGCTAATCTTGTTCAGGCTTCACGGGAAATAATCGATGACAATATTTGCAACAAAACAAGCAAATATTGTCGTTTTCGGTGAAAAGTTTGCAATTGAATCCACGGCCTTATTTTTGAGAAAAGCCTTCGTAGCAGCTGTTGCACTTTTGTGAAAGTTGCTGGCGATGTAATTTCGACAGTCCTCGTGCATACCCTTGAACATCGAGAATGGCCTAAATATGGACAATCCTAAAACCTCCCTAACAACCCCAATGGCAAGAGGGAATAACACACAGTGGGTATAGAGAGCATCCTTCAGTTGTTTGGAGTACACCAACCGTGGTTCGTATTAGCCTAACCAGGCATAAATGATTTTTTTCGGAAATGACTTACATCAGTTATAATTCTTGGCCACAGTCCAAGAATTTTTTAACAACTTTTTCTACTTCTCCACTATTAGCTGAAAAGCTGCATAACGGCCCGGGACATTTTCGTTGCAGCCGTCAAAATTTAGTGTACAGCATTATTCTTCAATTCTCAAAATCGTATTTTTTATGGAATTTGTCAATGATGAGCTACTTGAAAGTGTTTACAAACGAACAACCAAACGTGTACAGCTTGTATTCAGGAGCACGATTGGCGCACTTATATTATAAATCAAAAATAAATCATAACCGGTTTAGCTTACAAAAAAAGTATTATGAGAACTTTTGTTAAAAAAATGCCTTATCTGAAATAAAAAACTACAGTTTACATTAAAAAAAATATTGTTGCACATATGAGTAATGATGGACTAGATTAGCTAATTATCTCTTAATATAACAAACTCTAAAGTTTAAAAGTAAATCGTGTAGTGGTGGTAAAATATCAAAAGAACGACTAAGAGTTTTTGTATGAGCATATATGAGTAGTACTGACAAGAGGGAATTACGCGTTATCGGAAAGTCAAGATCTTTACGATGTTTCAAAAATTGCAACTGCCTTCCCGTAAAAGCGGAGCTTGGATGGGAGGCACAGAGTTATTGGAAGCAAAATGGCGAGATTAAGGCAGATGATGATTCGATCGATCCTAGGCTAAATATGTACATAACATTGAACTTATATTGCTTCCGTCTAATGTAACGTCGGTTCTCCACTCTAAGGATTACAGCATAATTTGTACGCTAAATGTCGCTATAGAAAACCTCTGATTTTAAGACTTGTCACTGTTATAGAACGAAAGGAACGAAGGATTTTAATATTTCTATACTAGATATGGTCTCAACGCTGAGTGCTGCATGCTGCAATTTGTCTAAAAAATCAATTAAAAACAGTTTCTGGCACACAGGATTTGAAAACGACAAATTTGAACAAAAACCTTGCCACTTGCCGAATGGTTCCTATTGCAAGATTCAGATTATCACAGCAATGATGACCATTTGACGTTATCTGAATGGGTCACTAAAAATGGTAACAGTTTGTGAAATGGTCACTAATGATACTCGCTAGTGATTCTAGCATTATTGATTATGGCATTCCTACTGAACCTGACAATACTAAGGTATATTAGGCTTTGAAAGTTCTACTACTTCAAGAAAATTATTTGGACCCGTGAAACAGAATTTATTTCTTTAGTATTCAATAAAGAATTGAAATTCCATATTTTGAACCCTAAT
>CM032447.1:152383618-152558618 GCA_019049505.1 Pachyrhynchus sulphureomaculatus
CATAAATATACCAAAGATCTTTAGGAATTTTTACTTTCCGAAATAAAAATATAAATGAATTAGTAGACGGTAGCCAAAAGTAAATTATCCCAATTAGACTTTTTCTGAGCTAATGCCTATATTTTTTGAGTACCCCACGGTTCACACTGTCTCGACTAGTACAAGCTAGCTGGACAATATTATTTCTTCACTTATTTCAATTGTTTATGTATATTCCAGGTGTCTTAAGCTATTTTAAGAAAAAAAAAGTTGAAAAATGTGTACTGTATATGTATTAATCGAAATATGTAGCTGCAAGACGGAAGTGGTTTACTAATGTGTCTCATTTGTTCACTATTGTCGCTAATTGTTCTTTAATTAGCTACATACGTCGACCTACTCATTATGTGTGAAAAGCACAATCATGTTTGTTTACAAAGGAATTTCTAGGAAAAAAATAAAAATCATAATGATAGTACCCACATTTATTAATTTACAAAATATTATTTCTTTTAAAATAAATTAGTACAATAACAGTATCTATATATCAATTATTTACAATAACAAGGTGTATAAGTGAAAGAAATATGATATTAAATAACTTATATACTAAGGCATGAATTATAAGCAACTACAACACACAATAAAATAATAATAATTACAATAAAAAAATACTTAAACCTACTAATCACCATCAGATGAGTCGTCATCACCGCTCTCCCATTCAGTAGAATATTCAGAGAGTAAATAATCCTCCTCATTTAATTCGTGATGATGACTTACTGATGGTGTTTCGGATGGCAATGAAGGTGGGATAATCAACTGCAGAACCTCCGATGGCAAAGAAGTAAATTTTCTTCGCGGTAATTCTCTATACGAGTTGATAACAGGATCAGACGTAATTAAAAGCATTCTCAAAAGATCTGTATTTGTGGCAATACGTGACCGCTTCCTGGTGTGCCGTTCACGGAATCTACGACAGTCTTTATTTCTTGCCTCCTGGGCTTCTTCGGAGAGTTGTCCAATGGGAAGAAGAAAAGACTTTATAACTTCCGCGCTGTGTACAAGAATTTTATGCACAGTAACGGGCATGGAATACCACGAATACAGATCAAGGTATAATTTTCTAGTATCAACACAAAACTTTTCGAGTTCTATATAATTTATGTCATATCCCGATGACAAAGTTCTTAAAATTACATGAAATCTACGAATAATGTTTACGTCTAATCCTGTAATTTCGCTGTTCAATTCAGCTTTGGAAAAAAAGTCTACGTGCTGTGTTTCCATCGTTTGTGTTACCATACCCAGGTTTTGGTTTATCTACAATGAGACCCATACGATCTTTAAACACTTTTTGTATCTCTTGTGAGCGTTGCTTCACAATAGCTTTGTCGTTATCTCCCCTGACTTGCCACTTTTTTATTTCTAAACGATAGCTGATGTGAAGCAAACATTCAAACGTGCGGATCCATGCATGTAAAGTAGATAAACCAAATGCAAGGCGTTCTTCGTTGCTGGGATATTTCTTTGACTCCTCGTTCATAGTAGACGGGGTGGCACCGCAAATATAACACTTTTGTGTTGAACTTGTGTCTGTTAAGGCATTGCACACTTTGCCATCAGTCATTGTCAACAACAAATCGTGTTTAACAGAGATTTGAGATCCAGCAACGTTACATAATGTTGGAAGAAGCTGACTTACTTCATCTAAAATTTTAGAAGTTTCTTCTTTCGTAAACTCTTTTGTCTCCTTGGCAAAAATAAACTTAATAGGACGGCAATATAAAGTAGAGGAAGGTCTTGGATTTTGCCAGATCGCAGTTTCGCCATCAAGCAGTCTCAAAGGGACAAATGAGTATACGAACAAAAATTCGTCTGTAGCGTTAGTGCTCTCAAATTTCTGCTTATACGTGCTATGCCCCGAACTCCCATCACAGCCCCATTTGCTTACCAACGTATAAAATGAACGAGGTAACACACTTCTAATGACTTCCGTCTGAGCTTTAACTAATCGTTCAGCCATTTTATCCAAAATCGCTTGAAGTTTAATTTCAGCTCGAGATTCAGTCACAGAAATATATTCGTCAGAAGGACAACAAGAAGCTTTGGACTTACCTAAACTATAAAACGATGGATACACTTGATGTCCCGCTTTCATTGACCATTTTCTTGTTTGTTTATATGAGTGAGAAGTCGATTTCGAGTCCACATAATAAGCTAAAGCTTCGTCTGGTGTTAACTGCCGACTTTGTTAAGAACACTTATTCTTATCTCTAGTTTCACTGACCGCGACGTTATGGATCTGTTTAACAACACTTCGATGCCCTTCTTTTCGAGTAGCTAACTCAGCTGCTGTAATAAGCTCACTTGCACTTCGCGATTCCAAAAGATCTTTTACTCTCCGTCTCTTCGTTTTCGTTGATGAGTCTTCAAATGATTTTCTGGGTCGCCCTACGGAAAGAGCCGCTGATGATGTTGAAGTGCACGGCTGGTTAACACACATCTTTATTTCGATTCCGGATCCCTCTAACCAATCTTTATGTTTGATTAGAAACTTTTCTTTGTTACACTTTAAAGAAGTCCACTTTTGATTGAATTTTGCTGAAAGGCTTGATATTTTCATTTTGAGTCGTTTTAGAGAATCGTCAGAAACATCAGACATATTGAATTTTTCACTTATATAATAAAAAATGCCACTGTTTCGTTCACTTTTGTCATGTTTTAGCCATTCTTCAAAAAAACTCCATTTTCGTCATAGTCACGACTCGTTCTCAAAAAAATAAAATAATTTTACTTTCGGGGTCTATAATATATATGAATCTGTGCCTGAATGTTGTAGGTATTACATATAGAAAAATCTAGGTGGATATATGTGGATAAAAAAAGTTGCTACTTTTAAAGTTTACAATTAATGTAAAATTTGCTGGATTTATCTATACATTTACAAATTGATATTACACCAAAAGTATACATATTTTTTATAAAAAATATAAGTCATAATAGAGTACATACCTTCAACAGAATTTTCCATCACAAAAAACTCGTTTCACTTTGCTACCAATTTTAAAATATGTTATCACAAGTGTGCATAAAATGCAACTGATTTGCAAATGAAAATGACCTCTCTTATAAGGGTTACTTTGACCCCCTGATAAGATACCTTTATGAGGTGATAAACAAATTAATTCTTGGAATTCGTTAAATGGGGGGGGGGGGTTGTTTACAAGTCGTTATCAGTGGTTCCTGGAAATTACGTCATGAATATTGTCCCGCTAGCATGTTCTTGCCGAATCACTGTGCGGTTGTGAAAAGCGACAAAAGAAATTCCATATTAACAATGAAATTTTGAATAAAACTTTATCCAGAACCAATTTACTTTATATTTCTATGGCCCACTGTGACATGTTCGGATTTTCGTTTTCTTTAGTAATTTGTATTTTAATATTCAAACTAGAAAATTTGAGCAGCAACAGGACTATGTTATAAATTAAGTTTTTCAACATAAGTTTTAATATTTAGTACTTCAAAGTTGCCTATTTAATTAAGTTGAATTAAAAATGTGAAATCTCAAGAGCAGCTTATTGAAGTTTTTTAAAGACTGGAAAATTCTTTAAGATAAATGACATAATTTTATAATTTATGGTATTGAAGCAGATATCCAACGACCCTACTCTTGTAATAGAAATGAGACCAATCCGTCAATGATTTGATTCTGATTGCTTTGAATTTGTAAGAATCGATAATCTCGGTTAATCTAGATCGATCTTGAATAGTACTTACTTAGAAGGATGATCTCTGTGTGTACGTTTCGAATATTTAGTCAACATTAATTTGTATTACAATGAAAAGAAAGAAGCAAAAAGTTATCGTCATCATCATTAGCTTATTCCATCCATAATCGCATGTAGGCCTCCCCAAGTTGTCTCCAATGAGCTTTGTTGTTTGCCTTTTGCATCCAATCGTGTCCTACTAATCTTTTTATGTCGTCCGTCCATCTTGTCTGTGTCTGTCCTCTGCATCTTTTGTGTTGTTTAGGCCTCCATTCAACTATACGGCGTGTTCATCTGTTATCATTTATCCTTGCGACATGCCCTGCCCAATTCCACCTTAATATACATATTTGTTGTATTACATCTGTCACTTTTGATCTTCTTCATATCTCGATGTTAGGAATACGATCTTGGAGTCTAATATTTAGCATTCTTCTCTCCATTGCTCTTTAGGTTACCTGGAATTTATTTATTATACTTCTATTTAAAGCCCACGTTTCAGTGCCATGTGTTAATATCGGCAGTACAGTTATTTTAATTACTTTGCAGTATTTCGATCTCTTGGTCATATCTTTCAGCGCTGGATTGGTCTAAGTTGCCTGTTATTGCTTTGATTATCGAACCTAATCCACTTATTAAGCCTCTTTTTTGTCTTATTTTTCTTGAGGGATTTAATAGAGTTATTTGTATAGATATTCTTTTCTGCAGGAATTGTGCTAATTTATAGGAACTGTAAAAGCTTTCTTTGTAGCTTTCAGCTATGCTGGTTTGGTTCTCAAAGGCGTTTTGAATACGTACATGATGATTTTCTAGTGTTTCAAAACCTTCAGTTAACTGTGTTATGTCAAACGCGGGTATAAATGAACAAGTATTGATTTTATTTTGGGCTTTTCCCAATTTCAGTGGTAACCATCCTGGTTTGTTGGTTATCTTGTGGTATAGAGGTGTCTCTAGTTCGCATTGTCCGTAGACGAAGTATCTGAAACCACATTCGGTTTCCTTAATTCTTTAATATGTTTCCACTTTTAGGTTTTTTCGTTCAATCATTTCAGTGATAGTATAAGGTCCTAAAAATGTTGTTGTTTTTTTTTTTATTCCTTTGTTGCGGATTTTGCTTGTACGCAGCTTGACCTATTTTAAATTCTTTATTTTGATCTCTCTGTATATTCGTTTATTTCTTGTTTTTTCTTTGTTACTTTCGATTCTGGCTTTTGTTTGGTTATATATTTGTTTTAGTTTATTCTTATGGTTTTCTGTGTAATCACTAAAGAAATTCTTTAGGGATCGGTATATTATTTGAACTTTTTGCATCAGTATGTCCATGAGTTCGAAGGACATGTATTCTGTTGAACTATGGATAGAATTATTGTATGCTATTAGTGGATAGTCCATGATGTTTTCGTTGTCATTGGGAAAGCTTTCGCTTAGTGATCGAAGATATTCGATAATGGTGGAGTGAAAATGTTCTATTACTCCATTAGACTTCTGATGTTGTGGGGTAGTAAAATGAATTTCTATTTTATGGAGATTTAAAATTTCTTTTATTATATCATTATTAAGTTCTGGTCCATTATCGGATATTAATCGTTCGGGGATTCCGCAGTAAGTAAAATATTTGATCACGGCATTGGTAATGCTGATTTCATTTTTCCCAGGTATTTGTATAGCCTGTGCAAATTTGGTGAAAGCGTCTACCAAAATTAGATATATTTGGTTGTTATAAAAGAAAGTCTCTATATGCACTGTTTGGAAAGGTTTCGAAGGCGTTTCCGTTATCATTAGGGGTGTATATGGCTTTTTTCTTGCGTTTGGCTCTTCAGCAAATTTTGCATGAGTTAATATACTGGGTTATACTTGTTTTCATATCTATACAGTAGTAATTACTTTTGATATGTTCCGGGAGTTGGTTTATGCCTCTATGGTTTAATTTTCCTTCATGGTGATTTTTAATTAGCATAGTTGGTTCTTCTTTATCTTCTGTGTGTTCAATAATTTTGTACAGCATATGATCTTGGGTCCTTTTTCTGAGAAGTGGTTTAAATAGATTTCGTTAAATTGCTTATAGAATTCTTCAGGGTAAAAGATATATACAGTAGGATAGTATAATCTTTCAAAAATTGTAAAATCAAAAAAAATTACTGTAGTCATTTTATGGTGATGGTAAATTTCTTGTTTTACGTCTAATTTCGGGTAAGCGTTTCGAAATACTAATATTTCGTTTGCTCTGTTATTAATCATTTCATGAATTTTTATTCCATCATTTGTAGTTTCAATTTGGTTAGAGTGTTGTTGTTTCTGATTTTGTTGAATTAGAGGGTCGTTTATATGGTGGTCTAATTTGTACTCGTATGTCCGACAATATTTTAATTTTTTCTTTTTTTTGAGTTTTGGTGTATAGAGTTGGTTTATGTCATAGGTAGAAAAGTTTTCGGCCATCTTTAAGGTACTCCAGTGTATCAAATTGTTTATCAATATCTCCGGGGTTGTTAATCATTTTCGTGATTCCTGATAGAGCATCTACATTAATATTCAACTTGCCTATTTTGTATATTATTTCGTAGTCACATTCTTCTAATTATATTATCTCTATCGTACCAATTTGTAATTAGGTTCCTTTAATTTGAATAACCGGACTAAAGGTCGATAATCTGTATAGATAATAAACTTTTTTTCGATTGGATGTAGCCTGCAATATTTACATGCCCACACGATTCTAACTAGTATTTCTTTTTCTATAGTTTCCGTTTCATTTAAAATTCTTGATGCGTAGATAATCGGCTTGTCTGATCCTATGGGGCCTTGTGATAAAGTTACATCTAGAGGTTAATTTGAGGCGTCTGTCGTCAGTATAAAGGATTTCGTAAAATCAGAATATTGTAATATGGTGGCATTTATTTAAATGTTTTTTTAAGTTTCAAACGCTGTGATAACGTTTGATCATGTATTATTTTTACATCTTTCTTTAAACATTTGGTTAGAAATTTGGTGATTTTGGCAAAGTCTTTTATAAATTTTCTGTATTCCTAGGAAACTTTTAATTTTCTTCCTTGTTTTAGATACTGGAATTTTTTTTATACCTGATTTTATCTAGGTTAGGTTTAACTCCTTCCTTTGTTATTACATGTCCTAAATAATGAACTTTCTTTCTTAAAAATTCATTTGTCAAGTTCAACTGTAAAATTAGCTTGTCTGAGTCTTTCAAACACTTTTTGTAATATTTCTATGTGTTCTTGTAACGATGTACCTATGTCGTCGAGATACGCTAAACATTCTTCGTTCTGTAAGTCTCTTAATATGTTATCCATAACTCTTTGGAATGTTGACGGGGCGTTTTTGAGTCCAAATGGCATTTTTTTAAATTCGTAATACCGTTTTCGGTTGGAAGCGATTTTTAGAATGTCGTCTTTTTCCATCCATTCGCTAGGTCTAGGGTAGTAAAATAAATTTTCCAAATTTGTCTAGGATATCAGCGATAGCGGCAAAAATTTTTATTTTAAAAGCAATCAACGTACGGAACACTAATTGCGCAAGTCCAACTTGCACTTGTCAGGTTATTTTATATGTTTTTGTATGTAGTTATAATCCCTAATTAAGTTTTGTATGTAGATTTATTCCAATTTTTTACAGATTTACCTGTATTCATAACTAGCATTATCCAAAAACATATTTTTGAACAATAAGTAATATTTTAAGTTTGAGGAAAGTCGTTTACTCAACCGTTCAGAAAAATCTGTAAATTTTTGTCATGAAAATTTACTAAACTTTAGTTAATTAATTTTTTTCTACTTAGTTTATAATTACAATTGATTGTTGCTAAAACGACAAAATTAACCCTGTTTTACCATCACTTTATATATTTGAAAATTCTGCTGATATTTTATAGTATTTCTACAATGTCAATTATCTTTTTACATGAACTTATTATATTTTAGATGTTTTCAAGTTTGATGAAAACTATGAGCAAAATGAAGGCAAATACAAAATACTCAGTAAAGATATTTTGCAAAGTGACAGCGAATCAGGTTCTGGATCAGGATCTGGGTCTGAGTCTTCAGAAGAAAGTGATGATGAAGAAGAAAAAGAAGGAACTATTATTGATAATACAGAGACCAGTTTAATAGTTTTAAGGAGGACAATATATTTGACTATTCAATCTAGTTTGGACTTTGAAGAATGTGCTCACAAATTATTAAAAATGGAGTTGAAACCTGGACAAGAAATTGAACTGTGTCACATGTTTCTAGGTAAAAATTTATGTATTTAAAACAAAACACAACCTGCCAAAAATTTGGCATCAGTGAAATTAACGGTCTTATTACATATTTCTCATTTTGCGATGATCGTGATATTTTTGTGTTATTAGAATAGTCTAAGATCCTACATAGCTATATTTATGAAAAAAACAGTTGAAGACTTAAACCTAATTTAGTTTGTGGAATCTAAAACGTCTGGTTAGCTACTTTCCTTTTGTTATATTTTATAATAGTTATTTTATAACAGTTTAAATATACATGTTAAATGAGGAGTCGATGAACTGTCACGGATTTTAGCTGATGCACTGGATAGAGATTTTAGTAGATGGCAGTATTGTATTCCAGAATACAAAGGGTTAACTAATCTTAATACTAGTGGCAGCACATATTTTTTAAATTGGAAATGTTTAATGGAAAAAGGCCCTAAAAATACAGGCCAATAACGTTAAATGACAATTTTTTCACATATTTTTCAGTAAAATACATCTATTACAGTAAAACGTTACTATCAATAATAATATATAAATTTGAATGCCCATATATTTATTTGTGCGTTTGTGGTTTTGTTTCGCAATCATACAGTTTGACAAATCTGAAGAAAATTTGGCACAAGTTATAACCTAACTTTACATTTTTTGATATAGAAAAGTAATTTTTTTCATTACTAACTCTTAAAATCAAAAGGCCTATATCTCCTTTATTTATGGAAACATTCCGGTGAATTTCTTCTTTGTTTATAAGTCAATTCTGATCCAATTTAAAAGGGTATATGTCTGTTTTGCAAAAGCAAATTTTTTAATTTTAACAGCTGCCATAAATAACAATTTATAAATTCTTTATTTATCGATTGAGTATGATCAAATTGAGTAATAGATATAAAAATAATTCTTTGCCATGAACTATTATTTTTTTGTCGACTTCAATAACATTTGAAATATATATGTCAAACAGTCAATTAGTTTTAAAAAGTCTTTTGATATTAACCTCTGGCAAAATTTAAATGTTGAATGAAATCCATAAACGTGCACTGACGCTTTGAATAACGATGAATATTTTGACGGCAAGAACATATGTTACTGTAGGCGAAACCCCGAGGACAGGCTAGTGTTACTGTCAATTTTCATTACACAATAATAGCTCGTATGAATTTTTTCCATACTGTATCAATAAACAACTCTCTCTTTTGACTCTAATACGTTGATATACAATTGAGATGTCACTGTTTATTTTTAGTTGTCTAGATTAACGCTCATCACAAACAAGATAAACCTATTGGCGATTGCTTTAAATAATACAATGTTTGAATATTTTTTAAAAAAGATTTAGCACTAATATTAACCAACGTTTTTAATTGTTTTACGAACGTAAAAAAATAGTTCAAACCACCAAAGTTCAAGAATTTGTGAAATAATTAAAATAGTTTTTTTTAATCTTTTTATGTATTGATGAATATATGTATGTATATCTTTTTTCGACCTTTAATAATTAAAAAAAAAACAAAGCGATTGCCTTAATAATATTTAATGACTTACTGTTCTTTTTAAACTTCTAAAAAAATTTATACAAACTCCTACGCTTTAAATAAACTTGTGAATTATAAATGGTTGTCGTGACTACACAAAATATGACATACATTTTCAATTGCTTCCTAATTCAACTTTTGAGTCATGTGAATTTATTTAGAAAATTTAGTATATTTTACAGTTCTGTTATCCTTATTAGAAGTTTTACAACTCACTCTGCTTCGAAGACCACCGAACAAGTAGGGAATTTTTTAAATGTTTTTGCCCAACTAGTCTGTACCCGCAGTTTCGTTCATACTAATATGTACCTGTTAGCGTTGAAGTTCGCGTGAGAGTTATTTATGGACTCATTGTATAACTAACCATTTATACATACCAAAAAGAAAATATAAATTATAAATTAAAAAGACATGATCTTCAGAATTAGAGAACTTCTCAAAAATTAATGAGTAAAAATAATTGTCTATTTTTATAACACATCCAGTACATATTTTTTGGTATAAAATGTGGCCTATAACACAGGTCAACATTTGATCTAAAAAAAAACACTCGTAGCGGTATGGTCCTCATGGGGTTTTTGGGGTCGCTGATTACGATGAGCGGGTTGGTTAACCTTCATCACATCAGATTCAAGGTCATTTGAAGGTCAAATAGAGAAAAAACCGTAGGAAAAATCTGAAAAAATTCATGCCTATGTTTTTGAGGTCCCTGAGTCCGAATCCGTAGTTTGTTTGACCTTACGCCTTTTCCCAGTGGTCATTTGAAGGTCAAATAGAGAAAAAAACCGTAGGAAAAATCTGAAAAATTTCATGCGTATGTTTTTGAGGTCCCTGAGTCCGAATCCGTAGTTTGTTTGACCTTACGCCTTTCCCCAGAGGTCATTTGAAGGTCAAATAGAGAAAAAATCGTGGAAAAAATCTGAAAAAATTCATCTATTATTTTTTCAGTTCATTCAGTTCAAATCCTGCATGATCTTATGCTCAAAAGATATACGGTGGTCATTTTAAGTATCTTTGTATATATATTTGGAGTTTTACTTTGACAATACAATGCTTTTTCATTCCTCGCGAAATTATTTATTCTCTTCTTTTTTATAAATTTAGCTGTCTCGCTTTAAACTCCAGTATTAAGGTGCAGTTGCACCCAGGGCACCTCCACGTGGTGACGGTGGGCAACGGAGTTGTCTCACTATCCGGCGAAGTCCCTGGGTTACGGCGTTTATGCCGTCATGGCAACTACTCCTAAAAAAATTACGAGACAGGGTTCCGGAAACCCAGAATCGGCGGCTGGTCAGGGTGGGAAAGCGGGCCCGCAGGCGTCGTCATCATGCGACCGTAGCTCTACATTGGTGGGAAACTTGGTCTCTGTAGAGTCAAAAGCTACAAGAAATTCGTCATGTTCCATTAAACTCGACAATTTTTGTGTTGTTTGTGGGGAGTATATTCCACAAAAGAAATTCATGTTTTTAGATTCGTTAAAAGTAAAATATCACCAAATTTATCATACTGATGCAAGCTCATTGGATAACTCTTACACACCAAAATCTATATGTCATAAATGCCGCAATGTTCTATATAGAATTAACAACCAGGTATTTTCTCGGCCAATGATATGGAGACTCTCAACAGACCATACCACCGACTGTTACTTCTGCTTAACAAACTTGAAAGGATACAACCGAAAGAATAAGGATTCTATTTCATATGCACGTGTAACACCAGTTCTTATTGAAACAAATTCTGATCATATCAAGAAGTGGTAACTGATGAAGATATGCCAGATGAAACATTCGAACACGAAGAAAGAGAAAATTTCAGCACAGAAGAATCAGATGTTGAGGAAAATTATATATCGGAAGCCGAAATATTTAATCAAAACGAATTAAGTGATCTGTGCAGAGACTTGGGACTCTCGAAAGATAGATCAGAGCTTTGAGCATCTAGGCTAAAAGAAAAAAATTGTCTATCCACAGGAACAAAAATTTCTGTCTATCGTTCGAGAGAACGTCCATTCAGAAAATATTTTACTAAAATGAATACTAGTCTATTGCCATAATATTGAAGGGTTAGTGCAAGAATACGGTATAGAATATACAGCAAGTGATTGGCGACTGTTTATAGATTCTTCAAAAAGAAGCTTAAAAGCTATCTTGTTATATAATGGAAATATTTATGCCCCTTTACCAGTCGCTCATTCTGTTGTATTAGATGAAGAATACCATAATTTTGAGTTGCTATTGCAAAAATTGAATTACGATCAAAACCAATGGGAACTTTGTGGGGACTTAAAGATATTTACAATATTACTGGGACAGCAATCTGGAAACACTTCTTATCCGTGCTTTATTTGTGAGTGGAATAGTCGGGCTCGAGATGAGCATTATGTGAGGAAAGACTGGCCGTTGAGACAAGAGTTAATTCCAGGTGAAAAAAACATCATAGGTCCAAGTTTGGTATCAACCAATAAGGTCCTACTTCCACCTTTGCATATCAAACTAGGTATTGCAAAGCAACTTGTCAAGGCCATGAGCCGAAACGAAAGTCCTGCTTTCATGCATATTTTTAAAGTGCTACCTAATCTTTCTGAAGCTAAAATAAAAGAGGGTATATTTACTGGACCACAAATAAGAGACCTCCTAAAAAATGATGCATTTGAGAGGAAAATGAATGCTAAAGAAAAAGCAGCATGGCAAAGTTTTAGAGAGGTGACGACTAAATTTCTTGGAAATCATAAAGACCCTAATTACAAAAATATTGTTGGAAATTTAGTACAAAATTATGATTGGTTCCCTGAAAATCTCGGAGATTTTAGCGAAGAACATGGAGAAAGGATGCACCAAGACTTGAGTGAATTTGAAAAAAGGTATCAAGGTGTTTGGGGGATAAACATGTTGGCAGATTATTGCTGGAGCCTGAAGCGAGAATCAAATAAATCTCATAAAAGAAAAGCAAGTCGAAAATCATTTCACGAGAAACGAAAGCGTTCTCGTTTAGAGTAGTACTTCAAACATGCTTTGATAAATACTAAAAGAAGCAAACTTTTATGCTTAATTCATATTAAATACTGACTGCGCGATTTCGAAAATCTACTTGGACACTCGAGACTCTTTACGAAGTATGAGCCGAATCATTTTTAGTAGTTAACTTACGCATTGAGGTATTATATAAAACAATATGAGAGTATAAGTAGATATAAGGATTACTGTACAAGTAAGTAATTGGGTTCAAAGGTATTGGGTATTAGAGTTTCTTTGTCGACAAGGATTAAGTATTGAAGTATACAGATTAAGGGTTACTTGATAACAAGGTTGTTCGATATTAGAATTATTAATTTAAAATGTGTTGGGAATTGAGTTATAAAACGAAATTTAAACATAACATAGCGCACAATGTTTCATTTATACCTCAAGAAACACAGTCGGGATGGACTTTAAATTTACTAGATATATGGAACGAACATCGAGAATACAAAAATTAGGTCAAATTTTTTTTTAGATTTTAAAAGTCTATTTTACAGTCACAAAACTAGTCAAAATATTTTTATATAGTCTATTTTTGATATAACAATATTTTAAGTTTTACTAACAAGTACCTTTAAACAGTATTAAAACATTTGCTTGCATCAGTCTACCTGCCATTATTTAGCTTATATTTCACATAAAAGACATTTTTGATTGTGATATATTAACGTAAATGTAAAATGATATGTATAAATATAATCAATAAAAATGTACTGTAAATTAACCTCTGTATGCTTCGCAAGTGTACGATAAAAACAAAATTAAATTTAACAACGGAAAATGACCATACATATTTTTCAAATAAACATAAACTGATGATGAAATGACCTATAATGACCTCTGAAAGGCGGCTTGAGTCAAACAAACTACGGGTTCGGACTCAGGGACCTCAAAAACATACGCATGAATTTTTTCAGTTTTTTTCCACGATTTTTTCTCTATTTGACCTTCAAATGATCTCTGGGAAAAGGCGTAAGGTCAAACAAACTACGGATTTAGACTCAGGGACCTCAAAAACATGCGCATAAATTTTTTCAGATTTTTCCTACGGTTTTTTCTCTATTTGATCTTCAAATGACCTCTGGGAAAAGGCAAAGGTCAAACAAACTACGGATTCGGACTCAGGGACCTCAAAAACATACGCATGAAATTTTTCAGATTTTTCCTACGGTTTTTTCTCTATTTGACCTTCAAATGACCTTAAATCTGATGTGATGAAGGTTAACCAACCCGCTCATCGTAATCAGCGACCTCAAAAACTCCATAAGGACCATACCGCTCCGAGTGTTTGTTTTTAGATCAAATGTTGACCTGTGTAATCTGACCAGCGCGGCGGCGGTCTATTTCATCTGCATTAGAGAAAAAGTCTATAAATGATTTGATTGAATAATACTTATTAATAACTTGTGGCCTGTTAACTTCGCCCGCACATTGAGGCGCTATTAATATTAAAAGAACTGAAGAAATTAAACATACACTAGCTCAGTTTTTCTTGGTAGAGTAATATGGGTAAGAGATAATTTTTGTACGTCTTTTGGAAATAGTCTCTATAGTTGTTTAAAATTTTTGGTTGTACAAATTTTGGGCACCATTCATTTTAAAATAAAAAGGCAGCTAAAAAAATGAAAAAACACTGGAGGGTTATGTAGTTGTTAAGAAAAATTTTGATATGGTACAACCCTTTTGTCCCGAAAAGTAAAATAGGTGGTACGGTGAAACACTAGCCCTAAACAAGAAAAAAAAGGTCTATGATGGAAAAAAGCCATGATCTGTGTCATCTGGACCCTTAAATATTTCTCTCCCTTCCGCATAAATCACGTCTTTAAGATGGCCACTTCCCGGATACAAATGTCCAGCCAATCGACGCATTAGAAACGAATTAAATAAATCCGGTAATATAAACGGCTTAGAAATCCGAATGAACTACACTGCTTAAAAGCTAGTAAACACTGCTTCATATAAAAATGGAAAAAAAAATGTAAATTATAAGGAGAAAACAGTAACATAACATGAGCTTAAAATCTAGGAAAAAATGAATGTTACATTTACCCCCTTCCAAAGAGAAATAGACTACACTAGTCTATTAAACTAAGCCTATCCAGGTAAATAGTACAAAGTGGTACACTCTATCACTTAATACTAAGGTCAAAAACTTAAAACAAAATTACAATCTTCGAACCTTACTACTAGACTTAATTTAATTAAGCACTAATATTAAGCACAATAAAAACCAAATGAAACCATTGCTTGAACACAAGAATCTTACGACTAGACTTAACTTAATTAAGCATTAAAGTTAAGTACATTAAAAAGTAAATAAAATCCTTGCATGAACATCAGAAATACCTGTCCACAGTAACAATAGTGGTCTTCCTATATAAAAACAATAGCTCTGTTATTGTTACCAAAACAAAAAAAAAAAATTATAACTTTATCTAGACTCCTGTCTGAATCAAAAAAAATTAAACTGAAACAAAATATGAACACCCCCCTTAAAATAGTTTAAGGATTGTCAGAAAATTTTCTATTTCAGTAAAAGAAATTTTAGAAAAATTCTTGCATAAAGAAAAAATAAAAAATACTAATTCTAAAAGGAAAAGTCTTGTAAGACCATTTAGCACAAGGCTAAGAAAAACATCTGGATAAATCTCCAGGAAAGCGCTCGGGAAAATCGCCATTAACGTTCTAACTTACCGATAAGAGAACATTCCAAATTAGTATCATTACTAGTCGCATTCAGAAAATAATCACACTATCGCGCAATGTCGACGTCCTAAGACATCCAGACATGCAAAAATCGCTAGAGAAAAACGCTCTGGTTGATCGCCAGAAAACACGTCAGCTCATCAGCAACAAAATACTCTGGTACATCGGCAGAAAAAACATCGGCTCTTCGCCAAGAAAACGCTCTGGTACATCGCCAGAAAAACATCGGCTCATCGCCAAGAAAACACTCAGTAAATAGTCCTCGACTACACAAAGTCCACGTTCTAAAAGAGTAATCTCGCTACTAACATAGTGACTAACTATAAAAGCTAACGATATCACTATAAGCACAGCGAATAGCTATAAAAGCCAAAATTCACCCTAAACGCAGTGAATAGCTATAAAAGCTAAAATTCACCAATCTGAATGATCCTGCTTCAAAAAACAATGTTCACAAAGAACAGAATGATTAGTTCGCGCGCAACTAACATTCAAGGAAACATTCCCAAAATAACTATATGAAACAGCAAGTCTCGAAATAGGACCTCCCGAAAATCACAATTTATATATAGGAGTCCATAAGCAAAACCACTCAAAATTACACATTTTGAGCGCATGCCCTCGGGCAGCTAATATTTACAGAAATATATACAGGAGTTCAAATCCCAAGCTCTTGGTTATGACAACTCCATATCGAGCTTGGTGAAAGCTCTTAGCGAAAGCTAAACAAATCTTCGGCACATCGCACCAAAGTGGCAAATCTACCTAGGAACATGAGCCGGAAAAAACGCTCTCCGTCATTCTTCAGGGTGGCTACACAGAGATATAAAACATAACCAGCATTGCGCTTCTCCAAATTGCATGAAGAATCCTCTTGTACTGGTCTCGCCCTAGAGCAATAACGAAAAACATCTAGTCCATCCCAGATAACAGGAGATAAACATCTCACCACGATATACTGAAAGGCGGAGAGAATAAAATACGGAAATGGTGACCCTGGTGTCCACCAACAAAAGGGAGTAGATTATCGCATCCACTACAAAACTAAAACGGTGTCTACCACACCACCATAAGTCAAAGAAAATTAATTAGTAGGGTGTCCCGAAACACACCACTGCTAACAGCCTAAAAAAATAAATAACTTCTGGGATACAACCTAAAAGGTTCGCAAGGTTAACTTAACCGAGCTTCTAAACTGAAATTTTCCAAAAAGCGAAAATGAGCTTAAAAAATCTAATCGAAGTGAAAATTTCTTAACTTTTCTGTGGCAAAATTAAAAATATTGAAGATGACTTTTTCCAACAGAATCAGGAACAAGAAGAAAACATCGTTGACAGTGAAAATATTCGATCATGGTGTTAATCGTCTCCGCAGATAATAGTCTCTAGAAGAAACTGCTACAGGTATCAGGCATAACCGTTTTCTGACAGGCCAAACTTCTAGAATTATTTAATGAAAATCTAAAAATTCGGTTTGGAATCTTCCTTCACTGCGTGTAGCCTCTCTTAACCAGGTTCTCATCTCGGTGTCAGATTTTGATCACTTCTTTGTGAAACGACTGTCCTACTTTGCTTTCATCTCCTGTAAATGATCGGCCTTTAGTTCTCCTGCAAGACTTCAATTTCCCATCAGCCTGATAGTAAAACAAAAAATTTAACGTGTATGCAAAATAAAATCATAAAAAAATTAGTGACTCAAAGGTAACGTTTATATGACCCTGAAAAATAATTAAAAAATACCCTCAGCTTGTTAGTTCAGAAGAAGATCGAAATAAAAAAATAATCCAAGTTTTAGACTTACTGGATAAACCAAAATCAATCTACTCGTAATTGCACCCAAAATAAAAAACACCCGCTAGGGTAACAAACTTTGAAATTGCTCATAAAGTCTCCTGACTTAACATCATACCACACGAGCTACATTTTGCGCTTGTCCAAACTCAAGATCACTTTGAATTGCCTCTAATCAAAATTTCGCTTCCAAGTGTCATGAACTGGATATTATTTGAGGTCATAAGCAAATCAAATCTCGCGACCACCACCATGACATACCAGTCATATGATAAATCCTGAGTGTGACTTTTCGCAAGCTCGCAAAAAACTAAGTCGATGCTAAACATCAACCACAATCAACCTAAGTTTGGATATGACCAATACCCAAAACCTTAGCAAAAAAAAACAATAAAAGTAAGCTATACTCTGCTCAACTTTTATAACAGTCAAAGAACGAGGTCGTCACCTCAACAGGGCAACATCAAAAAAATAACAATCATATTGGGCACTTAAGATAATGTAAATATAAATTATTCTTCTTCTGCCAAACTTTCTTTAGGGTTAGGTCCATTGAATGGTTTTAAGTCTTTAATATGCCATTGTCCTACTTTAGTCCCATTTAAATTAACCAAACCATAAACTAAGTCTGAAATCTTTTCTCTTATCACGCAATGCATATATTTAGGTACCAACTTAGATATGAATTTATCAACTGCACTGGAAAGAATTTTATTTTTCCGCCAAACATGATCTCCTATATTAAAGGAAAAATCCCTTTTTCTAGGTTATAAGACTTACTGTTCCGTTCATAAGCTTTATATATCCTACTACGCACGTCTATGAAAATATCTTTTAAAGCCTTTAAATTTTCCGCGTACGCATCCCTGTTACAAGGAATTATTTCGCTGTCAACACTGACATTCAAATTTAAAATTTTAATAATACAATCCAGTAGAGGTATACTCTGCCGTAAACTAAGAAAGACGGTGTAAACCCGGTTACTTCGTGTTTGAATCTTTGAAATTCCTTTATCCCGAATTATCATATGAATCAACGATTATTATGTTCTACGAAATTATATTGTAGAAGGCACACGGGATTGAAACGGATGTTAAAACTATATGTCTCACTTAAGCTCTTAAAACTCTCAGAAGTAAACTGAGTACCGTTATCGCATATCAAAAGCGATGAAACTCCGTGGATTAGAAAAACATCGTTTTCTAAAATTTTCAATAAGCATTCAGCTTTAGAGCTTTTCAAAGGAAATAACACGTATATTTTGTAAACTAGCAAGAAATTACGAAAAGTCATTTATTTACCTTTTTTGAACGTCGAAATGGGCTCACTAAATCGGCAGCTATGACTTGAAAAGAGTAATTAACTGTAAAATTTATATGAGAATTAACTTCGCGTGACTGCGGATACCACGAGTTATCATTAAAATTTACTAAAATTCCGAATTTTTGTGCAAAATCACATCCCAAAATGTGACAAAGAAAGGTAAAAACTATAACCATTGCAGACCAGCGGCAACTCGACCGTACTTCTGCTGTGGTAACACTTCTATTTTAGACCTGGCATATTTTTATACCCAAACAACTAAAAATTTTAAAACCATTCTGACCTATTACTGATGTATTTACGCTAGAGTCTAGAAAATGCAGATAAGTCAACACCTAACAGATTTATCTTTATATGCGGCCTGTTATCTAAATACTTATGCATGAATAAAAGAGACATGTGACTATTTAGAGAGACAGGAATTTTAACTAGAGAAAGAGAAAATTTATTAGACTTAAAAAAATTAGAAACTCTTTGCAACCATTTAGTCCAATCAGATTTATGGGAATATTTTTTGGTCGTCTACGTCTCTAGAACCTTCTAGACTAGTGACCTTACTGTGAAAAATTAGCTTGAAATGATTAATGCATAATTTAGAGTTCATATTCCAACAGGTGATTGACTTTAAAATTGGAAGCTTCCATGCCAATGGATTTAAGAAAAAAAGATTTAAAAGAATTGTTTAAAAATCGAGAAAATATTTTTTCTGTGCTCCCTAACAGTCAAAATAAGAAGTATGTAAAGACAACTAAAATATGTAAACTTCTTTACCAAATATCCTGAAAATTTTCAACAATTTAGAAAAAGTATTGCCTTGTATTAAAACTTCTTTACTAAATATTTTAAAAATTTTCAACAAAAAAATCTCTAAATACCTGTAAAAGCAAAGTATTTTCAACATTCATGCAAAACATAAGTAGACAAAAAATGTACAGTTTTTTGCTAACACCGCATTTTTGAGATAACAAATAAATTCCCAAGTGCAAAATTTGAGTAGACTAGCGCATCCGCCAATCTGAACTATAAAGGTAGCTTTTAACAAGTAGGAAATTTTTAAATTAGGGTCAATTGACAAAATTCAAATATCTATAACGCCATCAAATAAATTGAAATAATTAATCCTTCAAATTTCCTGCTTTTGTCTTATAGTGTAGTTTCGTTTAATAAACATTATGAAATAAAGAAAAATTATATGGAAAGTTAAAATTTTTACTTTGTTCAAAAGCTAGTACACTGAACCCCGTAAAAAATAAAAGAAAATTCCAAAGCCCCAAGACGTTGCGACGCCATTTTGTGGCCTGTTAACTTCGCCCGCACATTGAGGCGCTACTTGTGGCGTTCCCCTTTCATAATTTCTGAGAATGGATTGAGTTGGTGTTAATATTAAAAGAACTAAAGAAATTAAACATACACTAGCTCAGTTTTTCTTGGTAGAGTAATATAGGTAAGAGATAATTTTTGTACGTCTGAAAAGTAAAATAGGTGGTACGGTGAAACACTAGCCTTAAACAAGAAAAAAAAAAGGTTTATTAATGACTAAACTAAAAGTTCTAACTTTGCGATTCTGTTATTACAAAAAAAACCTTAGCCTAATAAGTGGTATGGCTAAATAAAGCCCATAAATCAGGATTTTTACTTTTAAAACTTTGCTACACCCGATTTGAAGATTCGTGAGGTTCACTTCACGAGTTATCAGTTCTATACGATGTGAAATACACTTATCTGCGGGAAAATAGGTCTACGGATGGATATTCTGGTGACTTACGGTTTTCCTACGAGCTTCTAGGCCTGTCCCGGAGGGATGTTTAAACATAGATGTTTCCTCCTTGGTTACTTCAGTTCTCTTTCGGCTACTAAACTTTTCTTTGGCCCCTAAAGGTCTGGGAATAAACTGGATTCAAAGAAAAAAGGCCTTAAATTGAGCACTAATCACTATTATATCAGTTTTCACACTCTATCACTATTATATCAGTACGGCTACATGATGGAAAAAAGCCCACTACGGCTTCATGTTGGAAAAAAACTTACTACGGCTTCATGTCGAAAAAAGCGACTACGGCTCAATGTTGGAAAAAGCCACGTACTCGATTTGGCTCTATGATGGAAAAAAGCCATGATCCGTGTCATCCGGACCCTTAAATATTTCTCTCTCTTCCGCATAAATCACGTCTTTAAGATGGCTACTTCCCGGATACAAATGTCCAGCCAATCGACGCATTAGAAACGAATTAAATAAATCCGGTAGAAAACCCGTTATGCACACTGTAATATAAACGGCTTAGAAATCCGAGTGAACTACACTGCTTAAAAGTTAGTAAACACTGCTTGATATAAAAATGGGAAAAAAAATGTAAATTATAAGGAGAAAACAGTAACATAACATCATCTTAAAATCTAGGAAAAAATGAATGTTACAAACTTTTTGGAAAAAGTTGGCAGTGTAGAGACAGCTGCTATTACGATTTTATTTTACATATGGAAATTAGTTCACTATATACATATACATATCAGTTTACAACGTTCTCCAACCTCCAATCACCATCTCTTTCGGTCATTTCATAGATCCTCCAAGCTTCCTCCTCAATTTCCCTGTCTAGCCCCTATCTCCAACTTGTTCTCGGTTTACCTTGTTTTTTTCTTGCCTTCTGGTTGCCATTTTAGTATTAGTTTTGGGATTCGATTTTCGTCCATTTTTTGATGTGCTCAAACCATATAAGTTGTTTGGTTAGAATGTCGTCTGTAATATTGCGTTTGATTCCCATGATTTCTTTAATACGTTTGTTAGTGACTCTTTTTCTTCTGGATATTCCTGCTGCTCTTCTCCAGAAGTCCATTTCCGTTGTTCTCAGCGTGGCTAATGCTCTTTGCTTCAGAGGCCCTACTTCCCAGGTATATAATGTAATACTTTTCATTGTGGTTTCATATATCCTCTTTTTGTTGGTTTTATTATAGATTTATCCCATAGAATTCTGTTTAGCAGTTTAATGGCCTTTCTTCCTACCGTATTTCTCTCTGTTATTGCCTTATCCAGTTTTCCATCCTCCGGAATTTTTATACCCAGGTACTTGTAGTCGCCGCAGTGTTTCTTCATGGTTCGATCGTCCAGTATAAGATCTTTTTGTTGCCCTCCAATATTCTGTCTTTTTTATATTAACTTCTAAATCCCAATCTTTGTATTCGTCAAATAGTTTTGTCGTCATGTAGTACAGGTCGTGGCTATCTTGGACCGTTACCACTTGGTCATCAGCGAACCATAGCGTGTACAACATGGTGTTAATTAATGGCATCCCCATTGGTCTACATTTCTGTTTCCATCTTTTTAATATACTTTCCAGATATATCTTAAAAAGGTTGGTGATAAACGGCATCCTTGCTTCAGACCTTTTGACGTAATAAATCCTGGTGTTATTTGCGTTCCTGTTTTAATTTTTGTTATGGGTATAGGGTATAGTGTTTTGGCAGCTTTAATTAATTCTGTGTTAATATAATGCTACAATTTCTGCAGAGGAACGCTGTTATATGCTTCTCTTAAGTCAACGAACAATAAGTGGACTTCTTGGTTTCATGCCATCTTTTTTTCTATTATTTTAGTTAAGAAGAAAATGTGGTCTATTGTGGATCGTCCCGTGCGAAAGGCAGCTTG
The DNA here is from genome assembly GCA_019049505.1 of Pachyrhynchus sulphureomaculatus. NCBI lineage: Eukaryota > Metazoa > Arthropoda > Insecta > Coleoptera > Curculionidae > Pachyrhynchus > Pachyrhynchus sulphureomaculatus. The sequence continues at coordinate 152,405,628 of CM032447.1, forward strand.
TTCTTCTGCTTCCAAATCTTAATATTCCTTCTCCGTTTTGTTCTTTAAAACTTTTCCATAGATTCTACGCATGCATGTCGTAACTTAATTATTTGTGACCCCTTTCTTATGTATAATGGTTAGGTATGGCACTTTCCATTGCTTCAGGATTTCGTTTGTAGTTATACATTTCTGAAATAGTTGTCTAAGATGTTCGTATAACTTGTCTGTTCCATATTTGAACAAATCTCCGGGATGTCTCCAGGTCCGGGTGATTTGTTATTCTTTAGCTCTTTACATACGGTTTTTATTTCTTCTACTGTTATTCTTATTGGTGAACCTACTACTGTAATTCTATGTTCATTTGGTCCCCGGTCCTCTAGAAATTTGTCTCTGTCCTCTACCAGTAGCTTTCCGAAGTATTCCTCCCAATCTTGAGGTTTTATGGTTGTTATTATTTCTTTGTTTTTATCCCTTCTTAGGTTTTTTTTTATCACTTTCCAGCTTCCCGTGTTTCTGGTTTCTCCTAAATAGGTACTACACAGTATATATCACCACTACACCAAGCACTTTATTTTTGCACTCGACGCGCGTTTCGCTAACCATGTTAGCTTCATCAGGAGCGATCATCGCTCCTGATGAAGCTAACATGGTTAACGAAACGCGCGTCGAGTGCAAGAAAAAAGTGTTTGGTGTAGTGGTAATATATACTGTGTAGTATCATTGTGCCAAAGATTCCACATTCCCAACTTAGTCCTAAATAGGTATTTATTTCTTGACAGTTCCTTTCCCAAGAGTCGGTTTTTTTTCCTAGATATTTTTCTTCTTTTGCATTTCTTTATACTTTATTTTATCTTCAAGTTTTTTAGTGTTTAAATATTTTTGTTGTAGATTCCTTTTGTGTTCTATATCATATCTATATCGTTTTCGATTTTGGTGTCCCACCAATGAGATTTATTCATTCCATTTCTTGTATACTACCCCAGTGCTTCAATTGCCGCTTCATGTAAACATCCTTTTAAATGTTCGTATATTTGTTCGACGCTGTTGGAGTATTTCGCCTTTAGCTTCTCATCTATTCTTTTTTTAAATAACTTTAGAGTACCTTCATCTTCTAGATTCTTCATTTTTCTAATTTTTCCTTTTTTTTTTTTTTTTTTTCCATTTTCCTTTATGTCCTCCTGTCGGTCATTATCTTGTTTTTTGATAGGGTAGTTTATTTTCGCGCGCAGTAAGTAATGGTCACTACCCGATGTTGCACTTCTTTGGACTCTCGCGTCCTGTACTCCAGCTTGTTTTTATTTCATTACCGTATAGTCGATTATAGATTTTAGATTTCTTGTCTCTTGCATCCACGTGTATCTGTGTATCCGGTTGTGTGAAAAGTATCCATTAAGAATTCTAAGTTGGTTCTGATCGCATAGATCTATAAATCTTCCACCGTTATTATTAATAGTGTCCTCTCCGTACTTTCCCACCACTTTATCTCTATATATCTAAATCTTAGTTCACAAAATGATTAAACTTTTTGGCATATTTTACTCGAAAAAAGGTATAATGTCATTATACAGTATGTTGAAAGTACTATTCTATGTTTATATTAATACTTTTCAAACTGTAAAAATCCACAGTTTTACCGACTTTAAATTAGATTTTTCTAAAATTTATGACCTTGTTAATCTAAGATCATATTTACTTTTAGTAAGTCAACATCGTTTAAAAGAGCTAAAAATTTTAATTTCTTCACGCATTCTAATAACTTTAAAAAAGTAATATTTGAAAGAATAGTCAACACTATTATTATCCCTAATCTCTTACCTTTAGTTTATATTTTATTGCAATTTTCTATGCTTTTTACTTTCTTTTCAGATTGCTGTGCTGAGCAAAGAACCTATGAAAAATTTTATGGTCTACTCGCCCAACGATTTTGTCAAATTAATAAAACATACATTGAACCTTTCCAACAAATTTTTAAGGATACCTATTCCACAACGCACAGATTAGATGCAAACAGGCTTCGAAATGTCAGTAAATTTTTTGCCCATTTACTGTTCACTGATGCCATTAGTTGGGAAGTTTTAGAAATTATGAGAATGAATGAAGAAGATACAAACAGCTCAAGTAGGATTTTTATTAAAATTTTGTTTCAAGAATTAGCTGAATATATGGGGTTGGAGAAGTTAAATGCAAGACTCAAAGATCCGTAAGTAGTTAGTTGTTTATGTGTTTAATATTTATATAAAAAATCTTATTAATAAAGTTGGAGATACTTAGCAGTCTAAATGTGGTTATTTCAAATGAATAAAGACAATGAACACAATATGTCTTATTTCTCACAAAAAAAAAATAGTAAAAGATGTTTTTAATTAATTAGTAATTATAAAGGGAAATTGTAAAATATGTTTTGGATTATACATACTACGATATACAGGACGTCCAGAAAGTAATGAAACTGATTTCGGAATGATCCTATAAAATTTCGAACTTTAAATACTTTTCAGATCTACGGAATTCCATTATAATCAGTAAAATCAATTACAGAATAATGTTAGTTCGGAGAGCACGAGACTTAGAACTTTTCATCTTTTAAGGCCAATCATTTATCAAGCCAAATTTTCACTTCGTAAGAATGTAAGTTGTTCTGCAAGTCCGTGCTGCCATCGATCGAAATAAGTGGTAGTCTGAAGGGGCTAAGTCCGGTGAATACGGCGGGTGGGATAGAACGTTTGATGTTTTCCAAGTAGTTTTTAATACATTTTGCCGGGCCGAGCATTGTCATGTTGAAAAATTACTTTATCGTGCCTTTGGGCGTATTCTGGTCGTTTTTCCTCTAATGCTCGGTTCAACTTTATCAACTGTTGTCGGTATCGATCGCCAGAAATCGTTTCACCAGGTTTCAGCAGTTCTTAATACACAACTCCTCTACTATCCCACCAAATACACAACAACGCTTTCTTTCCCTGTATATTGCGCACTGGTTGGGATGTTGAAGGCTGGCCTGGGTCTACCCAAGTTTTTTGGATTGGAGCATGTTCACCATAAGCTTCAACCAACAATTGATAACTTTCAGCAGCCGTTTTCTTCAAATGAAAGACGGTTATTAAACTTCCCTGCAAAACGTCTTTTGGTACGAAACAAGACATATTCAGCGCTATGAAGAACTATGTTTTTCGCACAATGACAATTAATAACGAACTGGCTTTTGATGGCTTATGTTTATCTTCCAAAACGCCATAGATGTCACTAGTCTATACCAACAAGTGTATTAGTAACGCCATCTCTTAGCAAAATCAATATTATTAACCGAAACACCTATTAAAAAACGATAATATGATACAGGTTTAAAAGAATTAGGTTAATAAAACTGAATTTAAAATGTTTTTTTTTATTTCCCAAGATTTTCGTAAAAACCAAACGGAATTAATCGTTTTTGCAAGCTTATTTTCATCAATACACTGAAATCAGAGTTTCATGTTTTAAGTACTATTATCACGCCAAAATATATATCTATTTATATATATATATATATATATATATATATATATATATATATATATATATATATATATATATATATATATATATATATATATATATATATATATATATATATATATATATATATATATATATATATATATATATATATATATATATATATATATATATAATATATATATATATATATATATATATATAGATATATATATATATATATATATATATATATATATATATATATATATATATATATATATATATATATATATATATATATATATATATATATATATATATATATATATATATATATATATATATATATATATATATATATATATATATATATATATATATATATATATATATATATATATATATATATATATATATATATACTACTGTCATCAAAAAATAGTAAGACTTTTGATATAAAACGCAAACAGGTTATTTATTTTTCCAAATTTATTTCAAAGTAATCCCCTTTGGATACAATGACGCACTTTTGATATGCCAACGTTTTTTCCAGTCTTTGAAACAGTTGTTGAATTCCATTTTTGTAATGGCCTTTAAAGCCTTCTTCGATTAGGTTTTAATCTCCTCAATCGACTCAAAACGATGTCCTCGAAGCGGTTTTTTGAGTTTAGGGAATAGCCAGAAGTCCGACGGAGGTAAATCAGGCGAATAGGGCGATTGCGGAATGATATGAGTTGAATTTTTGATGAAAAAGTCGCGAAGAACCAATGGTGTATGAGAAGGCGCATTATCGTGATGAAAAAACCAAGAGTTATCGGCCCATAATTCCGGTCTCTTGAGACGAATAGCTTTACGCAAACGACGCATAACACTCAAATAACACGACATAACACTCAATTAACACGATGCTCTTTATCGAAAAAATTGAGTGTTTTTGGTACCAAACGAGAGAAGACGCGTTTGAGGCCCAAGTTGTCTTTTAAAATCGATTAAATTGACCCCAATGATAAGTTGGTGATGTCAACAAGGTCTCTAATTGTCACTCGACGATTTTTGAGCACCAAATCCTTGATTTGCTTGACGTGGTTCTCATCGGTAGATGTTGAAGGACGACCAGGACGTACATCGTCCTCCACACGTTCTCTGCTTTTCTTAAACAATTTATACCAGTCAAAAACACTTGCTCTGGATAGAGCATCATCACCAAATGACTTTTTTATCATTTCGAACGTTTGGGAAGCTGAAAAACCATTTCTAAAACAAAATTTAATGCAACTTTTTTGCTCAATTTTTTCACTCATGTTAAAAATCGAAAAACGCACTTTTGTTATTGAACGAATGCGAGCGAATCTTATTAACTACTGACGCTATGGTCTTAAAATTTGACACAGATGGCAGTTAAGGTCCTACCAACCTAACGAAAAATAAATTAATCCGATTTGGAATTGTCCGGGCGATTTAAATTTAAAAGTCTTACTATTTTTTGATCACACTAGTATATATATGAGGCTATGAGCGCAATAGTGGCCTAACCCCCAAGCATCCCTATTGGAGATAAATGCAACTTCTTTTTTTGTAATATTTTTTGCAAATTTTTCTCAGTAATAAGTTCTGATAATCAACAATTTTGTTTTTCTGTCATAAATAATTGCTATTGTTGTAATTTTGGACTACTTAAACATTAAATTTTCAATAGAATAATAAGGAAGTGGGTTAGGCCACTATTGCGCTCATAGCCTCATATATATATATATATATATATATATATATATATATATATATATATATATATATATATATATAATATTATGGAAAAAATTTAAAATTTTTTATTGTATTCTAATTAAGCGAATATAGATTATTTTTAGAGTTATTAAAAGCAGGATTCTTCGTGATAAAATATGATAATCGGTATTTAACTGATTTTACTTTCAGAGGAATAAAATGTTTGTGTTTAAGGAATATCTATGAATGAACAACTTCTTTAATGGAAGATTTTTAGATTTAGTTACAGGTGTTATTAAGTTTTGTCAAAAATTAATCTCTAAAAACATTGTCCATCATTTCCGTCCATCAGTTTTTCTTGAACGAGACGAAATATTAAATTTAAATTTGGTAGACATGTAATACCCGAATAAGGAGTGGGGCTTAAAGTTTTTCGGCGTTATAGTTTAAGGGGAGGTGGGACAGAACATTTTATTTATTTGCTATCATTATGAAAATTTTTCTTAGTTTTTAGCTGAGATAGTGAACATTATTTCTAGTCAAACATATAGGGGTTTAAAAGAGTGAGAAATATACGAGAGATTAAAAGGGTGAAGAGAATGTCGGAGGGGTTGCTTCCTATTTATCTTGTTATACGTCCTTTTCCGGGTTCTTGGAGTCAGAAAGGAATCTAAAAAAGTTTATGTTTTTTAATTATTTATGATTAAGCATGTTAGCAGTTAATGAAGGGTGGTAGGGTGTTTAAGGAGTTGGTTTATATAGATCATGTTATATATCATTTCTAGGGAGCCGAGGAATCCGAAAATAGTGTTTTCTTTTATTATTCTCAACACTCGGCGGACATTCACATTCCCTTAACAACGGATCGGGCCTCTGAGGCCCGTTCTGTGGTTTAGTCGCAAACACACAATTTTTTTAGGATTAAAAATAATATTCACACAATTTGTTAAAAAATTATTATTTATTAATATTTATTTTATTAAAATATTAAATATTTTGTCCTTATTTACAAAAATTTCTGTTCTGAACAGACGTTTTTATTACATTTTGTACACACACATTTTGATATTCTGTTTTTCTTTCTTGGGCATATATGGCACCTTCTTGTTTTTGCTTCACCTGAATAACCAGTTTCTTCCATTGTTGCTTGCTCTGAGAATTCTTGTTGAGCTATCTCCCCTAGTTTTTTTGCAAGGGCTATCAAAAACTTCCTTCTGTTTCCACTTCTACTGCCAAACTTGTCACTAAGACTAAACATGAACACCATAAAGTGCACGTATATCAATCATGTGTAAAAATACACACCGACCACTTTTTATTTTTACCGAATAATGTCGTAACATTTGGTCGGCTTTGTTCACTCCTGCTTTAATTTCATTCTAGGTAGTGTTTACGTCTGGCTTATCCTTATTTTTTTTATCAACACTCTTTTGATTGTGCATAATACTCATAAGAGTAACAACTTTGTTCCGTTTTGGGCAATATGAAACAATCATAGCGTCGTTTTGAAATCCAAATATTGAAGAATGGGCTGTACGACCTTTTGTAGCAGTAAATGCTAGTGGGAGTTCAGGTTTGTTTTTTTAAATAGTGCCCACCAATGTTAGGTTCATTTTCAGAAGTTCTTCTGCCAGTGAAAAACGGGAAAAATTGTCGCAGGTAATATTTCTCCCACTTTTTATCTTCTCTCAAGTGAGAATTCCAACATTCAAAAACTTCACTGATAGGCTGTACCTTATCAGGAGTTCTCTGTTTTCTTCTTTTTTCTGCGTCGTCAAACCTCATAATGTGTGAAATATCCTTGAACCGATTCCGGCTCATTATCTTACTATAAATTGGGCGACCATCTTGTCGACTAAGCATCTTCATTTTTTGATTTGTAGACCCCATCAAAATAAGTAAAAGGATATATTTTTTTAGTTCTCCAACGTTTAATTCTTTCGATCTATTTTTATTTACCAGTCGGGCTTCTTTATTACTTTATACATATTTTTTCCAAAAGGGCTTTCTTAAAAAATAATAAAAAGCTGATTGATAGCTTCTCTCAGCCCATCGGGTTGGACCTTCCGTATTGTTCAGAACATTATGTCCACCTTTTCGCCCTCTGGGATCAACAAGTGGCAGGGAGCACCAAATTTGCTCTTCATTTTTGGATATATACCAATATTCCTCATTACTGGTATCAACAGAGGTAGAAGGTAAATCATGTACACCAATGTCCGTGGCTTCAGTGTCATTTTTAACCGAGTTCGTCTCCGATTCCGAATCACTAGAAAGTTCTTCCCTTAACATTCTCTCCATTTCAACAATAGTTGTTAGCCTTCTTCCACTTGACATTATGTAAGAGCAAACACAGGTAGTCAGCTTTACTCGAACACTATAGTTAAACTGATTTATAAACGTATATAATGAATTGTTTGCCACAAGAACGTAGTCTGCCCCCACCATCCATCCCTACACACAATCAAAAGTCCACCGGTATCGTAAAAGAGAAAGGAATTATGTATTGTCTGCTAACTGGCGCCTCTCCCTGACATATGCAGTATGATTTTTATATAACAGGGCCTCAGAGGCCCAAACGTCCGGAATGATATTTAAGTTTATTATAAGTAGAACCGTGCAGTCTGAGGTAAATAAACTTCCACAGTTTTAAAGCAGACATGGTATTATTAAATGTCAATAAATCTTGACATTGTATCATTTACACGAAAGCCTCCGCAGAGTGGTAATTATGGTCAAACATACAAGGGATTAATGAGATACGAAATGGGGTTCAACGTATTGCTTCGTATAGGTAGTGTTATATGTTCTTTCCATGATTGTTGGAATCGACAAATCTGTAAATGGTATTATTTCTTCCCATGCTAAAGGGATTCGTAAAAAAATTCACCCTCCGAGATTTTTGAATTTATTCAGTTTCTGGGGTTATTAACTCTAGAACGAAATAAGATATTGACTTTAAATTTACTATACGTATAATACTTGACGAAAGAAAGGAATATCGTTTTTAAACAATATTATTTCAAGGAAAGAAGTTGGAAGGGTTGCTGTATAGTTTCAATAGTATTATGAGAGCTTTTTTTGATTTCTAGTTGTAATAATGAGCAAGCTTTAAGCATGTTTATTTATTATCTTACATATAAGGTTTTAGAAAGGTGGGGAGAATTGGAGGGATTAGTTCGTATGTATCGTGCTATACATCATTTTCAAGGTTCTTGGGAGCAGCGAATTTAAAAATAATGTTTTTTTTTTTATTGTTTCCAATTTTTTCTGTTTAACTTTTTTTTTATTAGTATCTCATCAATAATAAATATAATTTTAAATACCAAGTTGTAATGCTTTAATTAACTTTCTACTAACTATTCTTCAGTATAGGAAAGTCTTAACTAAGTAATTATTTTAGAACTATTTTAGAAACACTGTTCTAATAGCGAATACTAGAGATCTCTGAAGATTTTTCGTCACTCCAATTTAGCATGGTCTGTTCCCAAAAACCACTATTTTTCATATAATGTAGTATGAGAATAATACGATTGATAGAAGCAGTAGAAATAGTAATACCAATAGTTCATGTGATTCGAACCGTATTACCGCAGATCATACCCTGAGCACACCTGTTTTATCTATTAATTTCTACATTTCCTGTTTAACATAAACCTTGAGGGAAATATTTAAGGACTTCGTGATAGTACAGTTGAAGTATGTTTACTAGAAATGGCTTTCAATACATCAAATATCGGTCCCCCTACTTGCAAGTGGAAAGGACACTAGCCACATAGTGCTGCAAACTATCTCTTTTTGGCGAAATACCATAAGATGACATGCTACATGACATGCAAATTAATAAATGTCTCTAAACTGACCTTGTGGAAATCGAACCTGGGTAAAACATAAAATTTACCACAATAATATTAAGAAATCATGCGGCAATGGTATGACAGATTTTTTTTAATTCTTCATATTTCTCGAAGGTGTTGAAGGAATGATATAGGGAAAACGGTGGGTTATAATATGTTTAATAAATAAAGTGATTCTTAACAGGCTTCTTAAAAACAGTAACTTTTTGTTTTGTAAATTTACAATAAACACATAATTTATGAAAGTCAATCTTATCACTCTTTATAGATTTCCCTTAAAAAATGATCTGTCTTTTGTATGTCTACAAGGCAGAAAGTTATAATTTTTTTTGTAAAAAACCCTTGTTAAGAAACAACTTAACATTTAGTAATATTCGGTAATACGATGCTTTTCATAGTTTTGACGGGATACCCATATAAATTTTTATCTTAATTTTTTCTGAAGTGTTACAAAATTAACACGTAGGAAGTGTTATAAAATTAACACGTAGGCTGAAAAGTTTTTGGTCTGACACATAGATGTCACCCCTTAAAAAAATCCATATGATTTTTAGGAAGTATCAACCTTCAAACGATACGTGTCAAAATTTCATGACATTTCGACGATTAGTTTAAAAGTTACAATGGTTTTAGTGACGCTACTTTTGATATTTTCAAAACACTGAGAAAAATCGAATTTCGTGTGCTGGTTAAACACTGTTTTTTGATGGGAAAAAATACCGTTCGAGCAAAGCAATGATTTGATAAGTGTTACGGCCCCTCGAAAATCACTCATTTACTGGTATGCTGAATTTAAACGCGGTTGTACAGATACAAATGATACTGAACGCCCAAATGAGGTGGTTACTCCAGAAAACATAAAAAAAATCCACAAAATTGTTTTGGATGACCGTAAAGTGAAATTGCGTGAGATAACTGACACTCTAAAGGTATCAAAAGAACGTGTTGGTCATATTTTGCATGAACATTTGGGCATGAGAAAGCTCTGTTCGAAATGGGTACCGTGTTTGCTCACAGTGGACTAAAAACAACAACGTGTTGATGATTCTAAGCGCTGTTTGGACGTGTTTAAGCACAATAAAAAGGATTTTTTCATGCGATATGTGACAATGAATGAAACATGGATCTACCACTACACACCGGAATCAAATCGGCAGTTAACTGAGTGGACAGTAGCCAGTGAAAGCCGCCCGAAGCGACCAAAGACAGGTGGGAAGGTTTTGGCCTCTGTATTTTGCATGGAATAATTTTCATCGACTGTGCTGAGAAGAGAAAACCTGTCAATAGCGAATATTATATGAAATTATTGGTGCGTTTGAAGGCAGAAATCGCAAAGAAACGGCCCCAAAGGAACAAGAAAAAAGCGCTCTTTCGTCAAGACGATGCACAATGTCACAAGTCAATGATTAGGATTGCGAAATTGCATGAATTTAAGTTCGAATTGCTTCCTCATCCACCGTATTCTCCAGAGTTGGTCCCCAGCGACTATTATCTATTCGCAGACCTCAAAAAAATGCTCGCGGGAAAGAGATTTAGCTCCAATGAAGTAGTTATCGCCGAAACTGAGGCCTATTTTGAAGGCAAAGACAAATCCTAATACAAAAAAAGTATAGAAATGTTAGACTGATTGTATCGCTCTTGAAGGGGACTATATTGTTGAATAAAATCAAATTTTGCAAAATTGTGCTTTAAGTAGGTAGACCAAAAACTTCAACCTACGTGTTAAGTATAAAGAGGTAACCTAAAAAAATTGAAATCAATACCATCAATACCTAACATATACCATCGTTTTTCATAAGTCATTTTAAAATATTTCTAATATTGCTTTAAAAATCATTAAACTACTGGACAATTAAACAAACAAAATTTGAATCCTCACGGAACCCTTCAGTGTCTGTCTGCCACGCCCGATTTTCTCGGAAACTATTTGACATAGAAGGTTAATATTTGGCACAAATATAGGAAATGATGGCCCAATCAGAACCGCGTAGTTTTGAAAGTTAAATTTCGACTTAAGGGGTTAGTTTTGGGTGGTGAAATCGGAAGTGAAAAAAAAATGTTTGCCAGGTCATCAAGCTTTTCTTTATATTATTTTTAAAAAATGGGCAAAAATCGCTGTTCCCCACCCTCTCTGTTTAAGAGTACTGGTCAAAAAATTTCGAAAAAATTCTGAGATATTCTCCATAAAGTGTAGATTGACCGACCATTTTCACGAGTGCACGTTTGATAACTTATCTGGTTTATAAAAAAAATTTGACTTGACAATATGATGGAGATTTTTTCGTGGAAAGTTGTGAATTTAACCGGGACTAAAAGCTACGAAATAACTATACGTATTCGGTGCAATCAGTTATATACTCATACTTTTCAGTACATTACTACTTTAAGCATTCAGTCAATCCCAGATAAAATAACTTTCCATGATGACTGGTGACCAACCGATAGGCACCGAGACAAAAAAAAATTATTTTATTCGTTTATAATTAAACAAATATTTAGGTAGTAAATAGTTCTTTTAAAGTTTTACTACAAAGATGCCTCGGTTTTTATATATTCTTGGTAATCCTTATATTGAAGATGAATGTGTGACTGAATTTCATAGAATATCTCAGCAACCACGGTACTAATTGTCCAAGTCCGACTTGCACTTGTATTTTTTTTTAATTAGTTTAAGGAGTTCACTCCACTTGGTAAAATATTAATGTTAACGCTTGGTTGCATAAAAATAAAATAAACGTCAATTTAATTATTAGAATTCGGAATTCTTTAACTAACTATAATGAGCTTTACTGATTTTTAAATCTTTTTTACAGAGTTTTTATATATATATATATATATATATATATATATATATATATATATATATATATATATATGTATATATATATGTATATATATGTATATATATATATATATATGTATATATATGTATATATATGATATATATGTTATATATATATATATATATATATATATATATATATATATATATATATATATATATATATATATATATATATATATATATATATATATATATATATATATATATATATATATATAAATAAATAAATAAATACACACCAGGTGTACATGTATGAAATGCGGATTCCAGACAACAGATGTAGTTTGTGCTATAAAGATTCGACACTACGCCATTTTATTGTGTCATCAACAAGTGATAAATCGGAAAAGTGTGTGCTTAGTGGTGTTGTGTTCAATATGTCGAAATTTATACCGAACAAAAAGCATTCGCCGACAGCATTAATTTTTTGTTTTCATTTGAAGCAAACTGCTGTTGAGTCATACCGATTACTTCGAGAAGCTTATGGTGAACATGCTTCATCGCATGATACGTGTCAACGATGGTTTCGGCGTTCAGAGGTGGTGACTTCGATGTTGCAGACAAGGAACATGGAAAACCGCCAAAAAAATACGAAGATGTGGAATTGTAAACATTGTTGGACGAAGATGATTTTGCAAACACAAAAACAACTTGCCGAGCAATTGGGCGTTAGTCAACAAGCTGTTTCCAATCGGCTACGAGAGATGGGAAAGATTCAGAAGACCGGTAGATGGGTACCACATGAGTTGAACGACAGGCAAATGGAAAAGCGTAAAAACACGTGTGACATTTTGCTCGCTCGGTACAAAAGGAAGTCGTTTTTGCATCGTATAGCTACAGGGGATGACAAGGGGATTTATTTTGAGAATCCCAAGCGCAAAAAATCATGAGTAGACCCAGGCGCACCATCCACATCGACCGCAAGACCGAATCGTTTTGGCAGAAAGACGATGCTCTGTGTTCGGTGGGACCGGAGGGGCGTTGTCTATTATGAGCTGTTAAAACTTGGGGAAACGGTTAATACTAAACGTTACCAACAACAATAGACCGATTTGAACCGTTCGCTGCTTCAAAAAAGGCTAGAATACCGAAAGACACAAAGTCATTTTTCTTCATGACAATGCTTCATCACATACGGCAAAACCAGTTCGCGACACGTTGGAAGCCCTCAGCTGGGAAGTTCTACCCCATGCGACTTCCTCACCAGACTTGGCTCCTTCCGACTACCACTTGTCACGCACTTGCTGAGCAGCGCTTTGATTCGTACGAAGATGTGAAAAAATGGAAATTTGCTTATGTGTTTTTTTATGATTGGAGATTTGTAAACAAATGTAACATCTTTTATTTTACATTATATATTATATAAATATATTCGTCGATAAAAGTATAAAATTAGTAATATAAAAAGCATCTGGCAGTATTAAGCAGTGGCCAGGATAGAATCCAATATAATTACTTGAAGATATTCAACGTAGAAAAACGACTTCTAATAAATAACTATTTTCTTTATTTACAAATTATTTCAGCATTATAAAAAACTTTAATAGCTGCACAAAACTAATTAATTAAAAGTTATGAGATTGATTTTAAAAAATATGTAAATTCGTATTGTAGTAATAAAATCTAACTTTCAGCTCAAATTTTCTAAGATTATGTTGTCAACTATAACTGAAAAATTTGATACTGCCAATTTAGCATTAAGAGAGTTTATGTCACACAGTTTTTAGTTGTGTCAATTCTAGTTCTACCATGAACTAAAAAAATGACTTCTCCCCCACCTTGATTTTCATATAGATCAAAAGGAGGCATCTTTCCGTTTAGTGTTTTTCTCAGATCAGTATTAGAAAACGCGTAAATGAGTTACGCTCACAACATTCTAATTTTATATGTATCTAATCAAATGTATCTTTACTTAGAGGTCTACAAGGGAACTTTGCTGGCCTCTTTCCAAGAGATAATCCGAAAAACACTCGCTTTTCTATCAACTTTTTTACTTCTATTGGTCTTGGTGGTTTGACTAATGAATTGAGGGAACACTTGAAGAATGTACCAAAAAATTTACCAGTAGTAACAAAGGAAGAAAGTAGTATCAGTAGTAGCAGTTCTAACTCTAGTTCATCCGAGGAGGACAGTAGTAGCAGTAGTAGTAGTTCAGGTAAAAAAATATTTTTTTATCATATATTGGTGAAGCTTTAAATTATATTTTATGTGCTAAGATTCCAAAGTAACAGTGATAATTATTTGGTACAATGGGCTTATTTTGTTTTATTATGAACTTATTAGAAAAACTTATACAAAGTTTAGTTTCATTTCACAATCATATTTTTCTGCAATATTGTTAAAATTAAAAGACAATATTGTCTTTTCTGATACTTTTAATCATAATGTTAATAAAAATGTACAGTTAATTGATTCATCAATATAGTCTCCTTCAAGAGCGATACAATCAGTCCAACACTTTTCTAATATTTCTATACCTTTCTTGATTGGAGCCAAAACTCTTTCCCCGAGCATTTTTTTGAGGTCTGCGAATAGATAATAGTCGCTGGGGGTCAAATCTGGAGAATATGGTGGATGAGGAATCAATTCGAACTTCAATTCATGCCATTTTGCCACTGATGCATTGTCTTGATGAAACAGCACATTTTTCTTGTTCATTTGGGACCGTTTCGTTGCGATTTCTGCCTTCAAACGCACCAGTAATTTTACATAATATTCGCTGTTAATGGTTTTACCTTTCTCAGCATAGTCGCTGAAAATTATTCCATGCGCATCCCAAAATACAGAGGCCAAAACCTTCCCAGCCGACTGTTGTGTCTTTGGGCGCTTCGGGCAGCTCTCACCGGCTGCTGTTCACTCAGCTGACTGCCGATTTGATTCCGGTGTGTAGTGGTGGATCCATGTTACATCCATTGTCACATATCGCATGAAAAAATCCTTTGTATTACGCTTAAACGGGTCCAAATAGCGCTTAGAATTAACAACACGTTGTTGTTTTTGGTCCACTCTGAACAAACGCAGTACCCATTTCGAACAGAGCTTTTCCATGCCCAAATGTTCATGCAAAATATGACCAACACGTTCTTTTGAAAACTTTAAGGTGCCAACTATCTCACGCAATTTCACTTTACGGTCATCCAAAACAATTTTGTGGATTTTTTATGTTTTCCGGTGTAACCACCTCATTTGTGCATCCAGAGCATTCAGCATCATTTGTATCGGTACGACTGCGTTTAAATTCAGCATACCAATAAATGATGAGTGATTTTCCAGTTCCCGTAATACTTATCAAGCCATTGCTCTGCTTGAACGGTATTTTCTCCCATCAAAACACAGTGTTTAATCAACACACGAAATTCGATTTTTTCCATTGTTTTGAAGATATCAAAAATAGCCTCACTAAAGCTACTGTAACTTTTAAACTAATCATCGAAATGTCATGAAATTTTGACATGTATCGTTTGAAGGTTAGCACTAAATATCATAAAAAATTTTTTGGAAAGGGCGACATCTACGTGTCAGATCAAAAACTTTTCAGCCTAGGTGTTAAAAAAATATTCTAATAAACATATAATTAAAAATGTTAAAAAGGCGGCATACCACTGACTTTCAATTTAAATAACAATATAGACGTCAAGTCCATTTAAAATAAAAGAGATACTATTTTTTTTCAAATTGTTAACTTTTTTTGAGTAAAAATGGTATACAAAATTGTATATATAATACAAATTCGCAGAATTATTGTCCTACTTCCTTACTAAGATACTATCAATTGAATGTAAAGTACCTTTAAATGTTAATAAATACTTTCTGATGTAGGATGAAAACACGACAGAGGTTACATTTTGAAAATACAGTGACGTAGTTAGTAGAAAGTACCATGATAAATTTGAAGCTACCCCCTCTAACCCATAATTATGTTTAAAATGTGTTCACTTTCTAAGCCAGAGACCAGGAAATATCCCTATTTTAAGAAATTTATCAAACCTCGCCACTTTCACTTCCTTCTCCTTATTCTCGCAAAACGGTAGGATCCTTCCCTACTGAAAGTATTATAACGATATTAAATTTGAAATTGATAACTAATTTTATCCACGAGTTATCGCAGAGGCAACTCAATAGACCAAGGAAAATTAAAAATTGTTTTTTGTAATATAATAGAAAAAATGCAATAAATTGTAATAAACATAAAAAATATAAAAATCTCGAAGGGATGTTTTTTCATACTTCCCTTACTAAGCGAAATCAAAACAAACCATCATTGTTATCGCCAACTATTTGGGAATGAGGACATAGTTATTTAATCAGTTTGAGAAACTGAGGTTTACAATTTTTTCAATTTTTTTTAGGGGATGGGGTTATAACTAGGTCAATGTATTCTCAAAATGGATCATTTCTTTTTTTTTGTAATCACGTTAAGGTTAAAAATTCCAGAAAATTCCATTTTGAAGTTATGATGTTCTTCAAGCCTCTCCTAATAATGAACTAGGACAGTAATTATGTAAATTTTTGTTATGGAGTCTGTATTTTAAAATTATTTTAGAAAAAAGTAAATAGTAATTTGAAAAAACTTCCCTGTTGCAAATTGACTATCGTTGAAATTTTTATCAAAATGTAAACAACCTGCATTTTTAATTACGCCAATGTCTATAACTATGCCAGTGTAAATTGCAAAAACTGTTTAAATCTAAAAGTACCTTCTTCTTCAAATTAAAAATGTTATTTTCATTAATTATCATTTGGGCCGTATATGTCGGTAACGATGCATTTGCAAACATGTTCCTTTCATCTTATTTTGATGGGAGGAATATGATTCTGAAAAGATATGTTTTAATTTTGAAATATTCTTTAATTAAGTATTCATGAATTAGCAAGCAAATTCAGGGTATGTTTTTCAATTTCAAATTTAACCTGCTTACTGATGCAACCAAATTCATTTGTTGATATACGTTCTTCTTAAGCTGGTTTCGCCAGAAACTATGAAACACAGAGACAAGTTTTTAATATTCCCAGATTCCTATCTGTTGGCTCTATTTAAAACTCTAAATGCATCTAACTTGAGTTATAGCGTTTTTTCGATGAGGCTATAGCCTATAATTTAAAATAATTTCTTACTGTCTGCGTATGTTACGTAAGAAAACAACTACAGAGAGCATAGTTTGTTATTGCTTTACGCACTAACGCAAATCGTCGAACTTTGTTGAAAAGTTGGTTAATACACTTGTTTCAATCTGTGTAACACAAAAACCCCAAAAACGCTGACACAAGTGGACAGATTTACTTTTTATGTCAAGAAAATCACCTTAAATAAGAATGTACAACAATTTTTACAATTTTCTTCACGTTTTTTTTTAGAATCAAGTGATGATTCAGAGGATGAAAAACCGAGGAAAAAGAAAAAAGAACCCACCAATGAAAGATCTAAAGACGATTCCCGACGAAAGCCACGGAAAGAAATTATGCGGAAGGAAAAAAAGAGTTTCTGTATCTGACAAGGAAGAACGAGATGAAAGACGAAGAAATGAACGACGAGAAAAATCTAGAAAATCGCCAGATCAGAAAGAAGTTAGAAAGAGAGACTATAATTCACCAGAACGCCAAAGAGACAGAAGAAAAAAAAAACATTCTAATTCACCAGGTCGCAAAGATGAGAGAACAAATAAAGACTATGAATGGGTTAAGAGTCGACATCAAGATAATATTAGTCAGCTAAAAGACAAACGAAAAACATTTGAAGAGTCCAAATCAAGAGATAGAACTAGAATCAAGGAAGAAAGGAGGTCTAAGTCAAGAGAAAGGGTAAAGGTAAAAGATGAGTATGACAGGGAAAAAAATAAAGAGCATCGAGACAGAAAAAATCGCGACAGACAGAGAAGTTAAATTTTAGTATTCTGTTAACCTTGTAAAGAAAGACAGTTTTGTACAGATTTGTATGTAAGAAAATTAATAGGAAAAGTGATTGTATTGAGTTTGTAGAATATTAATGTGTTAGTATTCAAGAAATTGCCTTGGCTCATAAACATTTATACCGGAACTATGTGTAAAAGTAGACTTTAGATTTAGATATTTATCACATTTAGTATATAAATTAAGCAGTGACATTCTTATTCACTTAAAAGTTGCTATGTATTCAACTATACAAGTCGCTTACATTTTTGTAAATATAGTTTCTGCATTATGTCGCACGTTCTTTACAACTTTGAAAAATTACTCGAGTTTAAAAGAACATAATGTTCAAAATAGAGTTTACTAGTTTTAGAGATCTTTTAACAACTGATTTTAGTAAAAATAAGCAACTATATTTAAATTCGAAAATATTTTTACAAATACCAGTTCATAAAAGGTTCCAAATACAATATTTATAATATTAACGGCGAGTTATTTTCAAAATTGTATAGAACGCGTAATATTTCATTCACTTTCGGAAACACCACCCTTCGAAGAAAGTTGTATTTCTTCTAAACAAAAGTCTTCATTGGACTTATTAAACATAACATTAAATTGTTCCTAGGGAAATCTTTGGTTAGTGTGACCAAAAAATTTAACCTTTTGAAGCTTTAAGTATCTACTTTTCTAAATAGCTCAGTTGCCAGGGGTTTTGAGCTTTCATTAAATGTTCACAGGCTGTATTTTGGCATACAGGTAGTTTTATGGACGTAGAATATGATCAAAAAAAAGTTTGCTAAAGTTTAATGTACGCTAAGCCCACAAAATCCAAAGTAAAATGAAAAATTCGGTTTTTTGGTAACATCTCGAAAACTAAAAAAGATATCGAAAAAGTAATAGCACCACGTGAAAGAGCAGGAAACGTTACAAAACAGTCAGTATATAGATTTTTTATTAGCGTAAAAGTTTATTAAAAATTCTGATAGGTGATTCAAAAAGTGTAGCACGCCAAACAGGTTAATTTGAAAGAATACGCACACCGCCCGAAGGGTAATTGATATTACTTGTTTTCAGAGTGAAAAAAAAAACTGAAAGATAGCTTTTTGAAGAGGAAACTTTCAGCTTTCCAATGATACTAATAGTTTATATTTTTGTTGCTTTATAATTTGTAAAACTTAAAATTTTTGTTTGCATGATTTTAACGGGCATACAGCAAATTAAAAATATTTAATAAAATATAGAATTGAAAAAATATCCTTGTGCATATATCATTATTATACCTTAAGTTTCAATATAAGAATAATTGAAAATACCCACATTGTCTGTGTTATTTGAAAATTGAGTTTTAAAATATGAAAATTTGCCTGCTGTAGTGCGCTGCCGGCAATTTTACGTTCAAAGCAGTATGAAATGGTCAAAATTGTTATTAGAAAATCATTAAAAACTTAAAAAACTTGCTCTTTTTT
Organism: Pachyrhynchus sulphureomaculatus; assembly: GCA_019049505.1. Classification (NCBI taxonomy): domain Eukaryota; kingdom Metazoa; phylum Arthropoda; class Insecta; order Coleoptera; family Curculionidae; genus Pachyrhynchus; species Pachyrhynchus sulphureomaculatus. The sequence continues at coordinate 152,424,863 of CM032447.1, forward strand.
TGTAATTTTGCTCTTAACAAAGTGTTCATGATAAACTTATTTTTTGCTTATTATTAATCGTACAACTGAAACTTAAAATAAGCAAAAATATATTTAAAGTTAGAAGTGAAAGATAAAAGTCTAAGTTTTAAGTGTAAAGTATTTATATTTCATTTAAACATCCAGGTACAAAGAAAAACAGTTATTGAAAACACGAAAATTCTAAATTACTCCAAGAAATTAAATGAATTACGTACTCTAGCCATCATATTGGATCCGCTATTTTGAATTTTTAAAATCTGTTATCGGATTCTTAATCAGCACCCCGAGAAACCTCTTACTAGCCAATTTTAAGATATTAGCGGTATACAGAAACGTTAATTTAATCATAAATGAGGTTGAAAACATGATTCCCACTACAGCTGAAGGTATTAAACCAGCCATTTTATTTTAAATATATTTTCTTAGTTACGGTAAAACTAAAAAAATAATGTATATACTGTTTTATGTATATTCTTTTTTTTTGTCTAAAATTTCCCATTCTTTCACGTGGTGCTATTAGTTTTTCGAGATATTTGTGTAAAACCGAATTTTTCATTTTATTTTCGATTTAGTAGCCTTAGTTAAGGTGGGAATGTGGAATCTTTGGCACAATGACACTACTCAGTATATGTCATCACTAGACCAAACGCTTTATTTTGGCACTCGACGCGCGTTTCGCTAACCATGTTAGCTTCATCAGGAGCGATGATTGACTAAAGCTAAACTACAAATCTACCCTATTTATCGTTAGCCTAACCCTTGAATTACTCAGGCGGCACTAATAGCATAGGTAACGCCATCACTTCCGGTCAAGTAACCAGTAGGGGGGACTATAAGCAATAGGTCTCTGTCTTTATTTAAACTACTTTTACATTCAGGGGTTAGCATACACATTAGAGCAGCAAACATTTTTTTATCGTATTCTACGTCAAAAAAACTACGCGTATGCCAATGCCAATGCAGCCTGTTAAAATTTAATGAGAGCTTTTCGTCAGAATTTGCCTCTGACGACTGGGCTAAAATGTTTAAGGACATTTCTACCAGGTTATGTATAAGAAGTTTTAAGGTTTTAACTAAACTTTAATTTTTGTATGGGCCAAGTAAATTATTACATTTTTCTTAAAATACAGGAATAGTTTTATCATTGTTGAGTTTCTCAGAAAATTGTAGATATATCTCATATTAAACAATTTTTTCCTAAAATTTAGTTTCGATTAGTTTATTAATTTTTGAAATATTTGCATCAGAAAATTGCAATTTTCTAAACTGAGAGATGGGTTGCATGTTACTTGGTTTTTCATGATCGATCACATATACTATCGGTTTACTACCTGGTGAACCAAAACTCCAAAAATAAAGCTCCAGTTTATTCAGAAGTTTACAGGAAATTATCTGTAGGTAAATCATAGAAAATTGAAACATGCTAATTATTTTTCAAACAATGCACCCTCTAGATGGCGCTGATCACTGCGATTTTAAGTTGGTTATTTTACTAGTAATATTATCTGTAAGGTTCTGGTAACTTACCGGTAAAATTTGGGTCAAAATTACCGGTAAAATTACACAGTACTTAAAATTAAATTTTATCGAGAAATTCACATTTAATAACTATATTTTCCCTAATCTTGGTTCCTGAATTGCATTTATATGTATAGAAATATTATTCTTGTTAAAGATCTAAGAAAATTCACTCTCACCGATAAATCGTACCGAATAAAATAACGCTAAATTTTCAAATTGTAATGTGTCGATATATGACGTCTTTTACGCACCGATAAAAATTAAGATTAACGAACTAGCTTGCTAGAATTATTGTGCCGCTATTTAAACCAACTTTATGAACATGTTCTCTAACTTGTTATATAACCTGAAGGACTAAGTGATTAACACTTTATATATAATTAAATTCAATGACGGGGCTTGCAGCGTTTCAAAATCTGCTTTCTCACCATCACTTTGCTGCTGTATTTCTATAAATAAATAAACCTAAAACTTTTTAATGTTTCTTTGTGTCTTATCAAATTTCATTATCATCAGTGATGATCGGTTGTATCAATATATTACTAACATATTATTGCTTAACAGATAACGACACTTCGATTTTGTGAGTGACCGTCGTATATAAATTGTCATGAGGTTAAATAAATGACTAAAACTTTTAACACTGCTTTATTTATAGACTCTTTATATATAATAGTAATATACATTTAAGTTTGTATATTCATATTGTATTTTCGCAATTAAAAAAAAAAAATGTATATTATAACTTTATATTTTAAAGTTCATGTATAATTTTAAATAAAAAGATATATTACAAAACACCTTTTTCACATTCGATTTGTTTTTCATCTACACGCAATTTTAATGGTGGACATTTTGTTTCCAACAATTTTTTAAATGTATCCACACAAACCAAACCGGTTTTATCCATTTCCACGCCCATCTCCCAAAGTTTTTGGAAATTGTCTCCAGGAAAATTGTAACCAAGTTTTCCAAAAAGTGTTCTTATGCTTTTAGGTGATCTTGGCTAAAATTAATAAATATTACTAACAATTAAACATGTTATTGTACAGGTCCACTAAGTGAACCGATCGGCTTAAAATTTTCAGAGAAAATATGCCTTTTGTTATAGCCGAAATACCCTCAAATTTTGGTATAAAAATGTTGAACACGGTGGACACAATTGAATTTGTTATTTAAAATTTGAATTGCTCATCATTCTATGCCATTTGGGCCAAAATGGATCTTTTTTTTTTTCAAAATTTTTAAGTCTCGACGCCAGTTTTCCGATGCCATTAAAAAAATTTTTTTTGTAGTCATTTTAATCGTATTTTTTACATTTTGTTTATTAATGAACGTTTTTTGGTCATTTGGAAAAAAAAAAATTTTTTAAAGAATCGTGAGACCTTTATTTTTTTTAAAAAAAAATCATTTTGTTGTTATTTAATTAATAAAGAAATGTAAAAAAAAAACGGTTAAAATGACTCCAAAACATTTTTTTATTGGCATCGGAAAGCTGGCGCCGAGACATAAATTTTGAAAAAAAGATTCATTTTGGACCAAATTGCATAAAATGGCGGGCAATTCAAATTTTAAATAACAAATTCAATTGTGCCCACTGAGTTCATTACTTTTGTACCAAAATTTCAGGGTATTTTTACTAAGACAAAAGGCTTCTGAAAGTTGCAAGCTGATCGGTTCACTTAGTCGACCTGACATTAAAATGAAAAAAAAAAAGTTTTTTTGCCTGTTTTTCAATTTTGTTGGTTATGTACGCACTTGAGCGATTTAAAACTAATGAGGATTTGTTAAATTATCATTACAAAAAGTTTGTTTTTTTGTGTCTCGATCTGACTTATATAACCGGAGTTATTAACATTTTAAGCTCAAGAAACGCGTTTTGAAAACTTAAATTGTTTATAAACAAAAGAGCACAAGTTTTTCGAGGTCCAAAACTCAGGACGATATTCTTGGTGATACCCCAGAGTTGATAAAATAATATTTCTGTATCTAAACTATGCCTATCTGATCATTATTTTGACCTCTTTTTACTGCACTATTGGGGGCGAGCAGATACAAGCAATTAACGTGGGGAATATGACAAGGTATGTCACACTTTGAAAATCTTTTTATGTGTGAGCTGGAAAGCCCTATACTTAGAAAAATATATATAATTTTCACCTCACCAAGAGATGTACCAGGAAAATTCACCCTACAAGATTTTTAAATTTCTTCACGTTTCAGGATCCCTGGACCACGAAACACATTGTTCCCCATTTACGCTGGTCTGTCTATCTGTTGATCTTCTGCTTCCAAGCGAAATGAGATATTGATTTCAAATTTGTTGTATGTATATTACTTCATATGTAGAAGAGATTTATAATTTTAAATCGATATTTAGTGGACTTTCCATAGTATAGGAATTTTTGTTTATCTTTAGTTGAGATAATGAACAAATTTTGAGCATAAATATTCACAGTTACACATATAGGTGGCGACAGAGGGAATTAGAGGGGGCAACTTCAAATATATCGAATGTAATGAAAGACTATTTTTGCCACTAGTTTCAACTTTTTTCACACTTGATGCATGGCTCGTCTCGTTGCACAGTAACTTCGTCCGACGCGTTCCGTATGTAACTAAATACTGATTTCTATTTATTTCTGGACCTAAGGTATTTGCTAATCAGGCCCATAATTATAAATTTATATCATAGCAAATCCCAACCTGAACTTCCTATAATATATATTTATGATTATGTGCGCAATTAGCAAATACCGTAGGTTAGAGCTTAAATAGAAATCAGTATTTGGTCAGATACCGAACTGATCGGACGAAGTTACTTTGTAACAAAACCTGTCACGTATCAAGTGAGAAAGAAAGTCTTTCATTACATTCGTTATGAATTTCCATCAAGTAGCAGTTACAATTCAAAGTTCAGTGTTATTGTCGTTTTCGGGGATTTTAGAGTCAGGAAAGCTACAAAACAGATTATGTTTTAATGATTTCATCTGAAATAGCATGTAGAAAATACCGAGACGTGATCAGTAGACTGGCCCAAAAATATATTTAATATCATTAATTCATCTTTTCTCTATTTTTGGTTAAGGAAAAGGCTAATTGTACAATTTAATTCCCACAATAAGCCTTTAAAAATCATACATATGGAACTATACAGTGGTGACTTTTTTTATGCGTTGACTTAAACGGCGTTCCGATTTCTGAAAATAGGCTTGGAACGTCTTTTCTGGAATATTTTTGAGTTGCTACCTTACGTTATGTTAGATATCAGGTACGTTATACAATCTTCATCCTTTCAGCGCAGCCTTTAATTTTGGAAATAGCCAGAAATCAAAGTCAGCTAAGTCAGGTGAATAGGCTGTATAGAGTAGGAGGCAGTGAAAAAAAAACGTCATTTTGTTATGAAAGGGCGGTACTTCGTCGTTACCAAAACACCTGTTTAAGTTATCTATCTTAGCGTCTGGCGAGCTATGGCGGTTGCGTTAGCTCAAAGGGCCATATGTAACCGAGGTAAATACGTAACATTGTTAAAGATATTTTGTGTTTCTAATCCATACTTGCATTAGTTATGTTATAGTAACGTTGCCAGATCAATATATAGTTGCAAAACCTATGCCAGCTCTATGTAAAATTGCAAGGTGGGAGACCTCATTTACATTACAATGACAAAGTTGATTTTTTATATGTTGCTCTACACTCATCAAATATACTGTATTTGAAATGACAGACCGCTATCATGTTGGTTATACTCCGCCAGACGATGTCAAACTTGACAAACTTCAATTCCTTTGATGCATATAATTATGATGAAAAGTTTAGATAATTTACAGTTAATTTTATTCTTAAACGTTCATATTATTGTATGTACTGATACTAAAACCTACAGAAAATTAAAACAATATTTTTAATTTTTATATCGCTTGCTATATGCAGAATACGGAGAATAGAAGGAACACAACAGCTGCCGGTGCAATTCTTTAGTTATTTAGGGTCTTAGGTTAATTCAGGTGAGAGCATTTGCAAAACTGATAAGTCTTTATTGGTTAAAGTAATGGAAAAGAAAAAATGACACACAAAAACATTAAGAACGAACCACCCAATAAATATGATGTTGTGATAGTTGATGGTTTTTACTTGTTCCCTTCAATAAAGGACATCCCAAAAACGTTCGAAAACATTTCGAAGAAAATTCTAAGTGCTTTGGGAAGCTTTGATGTTGCTAGAGCTGACATCATACGTGACCAGTATTTTTCGCCATCAATTAAAGACAATGAGCGTTTACGCAGAGGCGAATTTAATGATTACTTTGTAATTACTGGACCAGATCAGGTGAGACCTAAAGACTTTTCGAAAGAATTACGTAACAAGAAGTGTAAACAAGCCTTCGTAAAATTTTTAATCCAACACCGGTCAGAAAATGAAATGAAACCATTATTCGGCAGTAAACAGATACTTTTAAGCTATGACGTTTGTTATTCATTTCAAGTTATAAATGACGTCGTAATAAAAATGTAGATGAGAATCTTTTATGCTCACAACACGAGGAAGCGGACACTAAAATAATTTACCACATCTGTAAACTTTGTAAACATCTGGATAGAGCTTGGACTTGATAATTATAGACGCTACATTAATGTCAATAAACTATACCATCTACTGGGAGACTCCATCTCAAAAGCTTTGCCTGGATTTCATACTCGGACGGTACGTAATCATAATCTAGCATTTTTCTGTAAAGGCAAAAAAAGAGCATTAACAATACTTGAAAGCTCAACAAGATTGCAGGAAGCCTTCTTCAAACTTGGTAATCAGTGAAAATGAGGGATGAAATATTTCCAATTTTAGAATTTGTTTGTCCCGTCTACAATGTTCGCCACAGCGTGTTCTATCTGTTTATGAAGACATATCAAGTGAAAAACTTAAGTGATGACTTCTACTTTAAATGCAAAGGCTATGATGTTTGAAGTTTACCACTGTGCAATGCAGAATTGTTTCAACAATTATTGCGTGGATATTATGTTATATTGCAAGCGTATGGAGTGCCGACACATTTATTACCTGATGAATGCAGCTGGATAGAAGAAAACGGACTATATGACATCGTCTGGTTTAAAGGGGAGCAACTTCCAGCTAAGTGACGTCATCATTGCCGATGGTATGTTTGTCTATATGTATAATGACCCCCATTCTGACGTACAGAACTGAATTTTATTTAAGTTGAGTTCATCTGTTTCTGTTCATTTCAATAAGAGAAAGACAGAAGATAGCATTATAGTATAGAGTTGTCAAATAATCCAATGCCCCTAAACTTGAAAGAGGCACGTCAAATGTGACAACTTTCTGCCAAAATTAACTCTTCTCCCTTTTTCTTACTGTCAGAATTTCGTCAGTTCCTTAGATCAAACTACCACCTCGTCTTACCTTTGACAATCCATCCAGAGAATGAAAGGTTCCTCAACTCGTTCAATAAATATAATTCTTGACAATAAGATTCCAAAGGATGATCCGACAGAAATTGCTTCTTTTTTCCAACAAAAATCCAATCATACTCATTTTCCATTTCCGGAAGCTACCACCTTCAACTTCAATACATCAACTTTACACAAGTATAACAATCCATTCTCAATGACAGAACTAAATAACTCTTTCAAACAATCAAAAAATTCAGCACCGGGACCGGACAAAATCCTGCTTTCTATGATTATTAACCTTCCATAGTCCATCAAAATCATTCTATTAGATTTCTACAATCATTTATGGAAAAACAATCTTTTTCCAGAAGCATGGCTCCAATCTACAATCGTTCCAGTCCATAAGGTGGGAAAACCGAGAACCATGATAGAAAGTTATCGTCCGGTCTCCCTTACCAATCATTTGGGAAAGGTGATGGAGAGAATGGTGAATGGCAGGCTCTCATGGTATCTTGAATCCAAAAAGATTCTATCACCTTATCAATTCGGCTTTAGAAAATATAGATCAACTATCGACCATCTATTATTACTTTCACAAGAAATCATCCAATCAATTAACCGTAAACATCACCATTTAATAGTTGCATTGGATTTGACTAACGCGTTTGATCTCACTGATAAAAATGTCATCCTTCACAAATTAAATGACCTAAGTTTCGAAGGCTCCCTTCCAAAGTACTTACACAACTTCCTCAAACAGAGGTCCTTCACAGTCAGAGTAAATGGTCAATATTCAAGTCCTCACATACTCACCAGGGGAGTCCCACAGGGATCTGTGTTGAGTTCCACACTATTCAATATTGCAATGATTTCCCTCATTGATCATTTACCCAACAACATCAAGTATCAACTCTTTGCAGATGACATCATCCTACACCTCTCCTCTCCACAAAACTCCACCCTCACCTCATCTCTTCAATGTAGTTTAAATCACATTAAAAATTGGGCAAAAGACCATGGTTACAAATTCTCTCCCCAAAAATCCTCTGTATTACATATATGCCACAAACGAAATTGTACTAAATTAAACCCACTCAATCTAAACAATACTCCCATCTCGGCCAAATCTCAGCTAAACATACTAGGACTCACGTTCGATAGTCAACTAAATTGGGTACCTCATATAGATAACTAATGTACTTAGTGTTTCTAATCCATACTTACTTAAGTATGGATTAGAAATACAAAATACCTTTAACATTATCACGCTTTTACCTCTTGTTTTTTGGCAGTTACGTCTGGCTCTTTGAGCTAATGCAACCACCGTAGCTGGCTAGATGCTTACATAGATAACTTAAACCGGTTTTTGGTAACGACGAAGTAGCGCCCTTTCATAACAAAATGATGTGTTTTTTTTTTCACTGCCTCCTAGACTACAATAAAAGAATAAGATAAAATAAAAAATGAAAAGTAGTAAAAGTGAAAATATGTTCTATTATTCTAAATTATATTCATGATAATGAATGAGCGTTCGCAGTTCCATTACTAAGAGTAATTCAATTACTCTGGCATAATGTAGTTATTATGGAAGTAATTAAATTTTCGCTGTGGTTAGTCAATTATTAGAAAAGGAATCCCATGACAATTTCCAATCTTTAATTACTTTAATCTTAGTTATTGAAAAACAAATAGAATTACCATTTAAAGAATGCAATTGAATTACGAATTTAATTACCTTTTTCAATTAGTATAATTCAGTTATCGACAGCTCTGGACTTATACAATGCTTACCCTAAAAAAATCTCTATAAGTTAATCCAAAATTTGTGTAAATACTGGGATTGACAACAGCCTTTACGGTCGTCTCGTCACCAAGATTTTCAAGATCTGCTCTGCAGCGTCCTGAAGCAACTACAGGACGTGATAGATCATATCTTAATGATGGTACACCTGCTGGAGGCATATCTGAAATCGATTTGAAAAAAAAATATTTAAAAAGAAGCCATGCTTTATCTGTTAATTCTAAAAAACGAATTGAAATCGTACAGGTCTTAAAAAATGATTTCTTAAAAATAATGGTATATATACTCGTACTTGAACCGTTACGTTTCCGGCACACTTCTAAACGAACTGTGAAATTATTGATCATCGCTCGGCATATCGTTTCCGTGATCGCTTAGGTTAGGATAGGGAGAAATGTTACTGTAAACTTTAATTTCGAAATATCCCCACAAGAAAAAAAATCGATCGGCTTCAAATCAGAGCAACGAGGGGCCAGCTTATGTCACCTCTTTTGGAAATCAATTTATTTGAAAAAGTTTCTCGAATAACTAGCAAAGATGAGTTTAAAGTGTCGATGTTATCCCATTCTACTGACACCAGATTCTCCATCTCCAGGTTATAGCCATCAGAATTTTTTAAAGTGAATGTGAAGAGATTTTCAATAGTCTCCATATATGGCTCCAAATTAACAATTATTTTGTCATGCAATAACGACTATTTTGTTTATTAAAGTTGAGGACGCCGAGCCAGTCCTGACGCCGCTGTCCTGGTTACAAGAGCATCATCCCTTTAAGGAGCTTCCTTCCAATCCAGAACAGATAGACTAATTCGAAGAATTCAAAATTAACTTTTCATTGTATTTTAATTGTTTCTATAATCATTTTTGTTTCATAAAATAAAAAGTAATTTGTTTTTAAAATGATTTTTGCCACGTTTTTTAATTGGCGCTGCGAACAGGAGAGTCAGAGGTAACCGTGTATTTCAATACTTTACTAGCTATCTGACGATCGGAAGAAAGAAAAGGAAAAAAGGAATTTGTGTCTGATACGAAGCTACCGTTTAAGTAAATTGCATATTTTATTTTGGTTCTAGGAAAATCTGAATATTCTTTCATTTTATTTTTCTTCTTTTTCCACTTCTTTTAATAGTCTAGTGTTGGGTATATTATTTTATGTTTATTATTTGATATATTGTTTTATATATATTTTTACCTGTGTTTATAGTTAGAAATATTATTCGTTATGAACAGTGATTTATTAGATCAATTACTACTTCAATTCAGGCTTATCTCAATCTCTCACATTAAAAATAAATTAACTAATCAACAACCTACTATTAAAATGACTGTTATAATTATAACAGATGAACACTTGAAAAGTTTTTGTCAGACAATTCCATATTTTATAATAACGACACTGTCAACTTTTATAATTACTATAGATGATATTATTAAATTATTTGAATCTGGTATCTATGTACTGTGTTCTAATGTTCAGGTCCATTTGTTAAATCTCCACATAGTGATTAAACTAAAAGATACTGCTCATACATACATACATTACTTCTAATAATTTTCACGCATTCATTCCGGATTCTTTCAATACGTGGAAAAATATTAAAAAAGCCCTTTTAGAACAATTTGGCCAAACGAAATCGGAAGATACCTTGTTCAACGAATTGCAAAATGAAATGCAAGAATATAGCAAGCATTATCGTGATTAATAGCAAATATAATACTTTAATGAAACACGTTCAATCAACCCATAATGGTCCACAGAAGATTAGTACATTAAAAGAATTCTATGCCAGTGGAGCTTTGAAAACATCCATTTCCGGGTTACGATCGCCCTATCGAGAAATTATTTAGTATTCTAATCCTCGTACGCTTCATGAGTGCCTAGAGTAACGTAAGTGTTATGCCAACCTCATGTCTCGTACACAGTATAGTTCCGGCCCTCAAAACAGTTTTAGAAATTCCAATAACCATAATAATCACAATAACCCTAGGTTTAGGATCAATTTCAATAAGAACAATTCCAATTTTAATAACCTTAGACCTAATAATAAAATAATAATAATACGAGAGAGGAGCCAAAGAAATGCAGACACTCCTGCCCTAGACTGCTTCGGGAATTTCTGTTTATAATTCCAACAGCAGAAGGTAGGTAGTCCCGCAATCACAACACAGTTGCAGACGCCATTAAAGATACGAAGAGCTTCGCCGCCCCAGGATCAGATGCCATCAACAATTTTTGGTGGAAAAAAATGCTCTAGCACCTACGAACATCTCGCTAGAATATTTAATACCTGGTTAAATGAAGTGGTTTCTAGAGGAAAGAACGGTACTGATTCCAAAAAAGGGCAACTTGACCAACCCCAAAAACAGATTACTTAGCACGATCGAACCAGTTCTTCACGACATCAGGGAGCAGCGTGGAGGAAGGAAAGAATCTAAAGGTTGCAAGGAGAACCTTCTAATTGATAGATGTATCATTCAGAAGCCCGAATAACGTCCAATCGATAACACACTCGCCAAAATTTGCATAATCTAGAATATAACTCAATGCACAAAAATAATTACGACAATTATTACTACGATCAACCACAACAATCTAATGATAATTACGACGTTACTTCATATAACGCTTCCCAGACCGATTTTCAAGAATTTCTTGCTTGAAAACGACAAAAACAAGAAGACGATAAAAATTTTCGAATGTTAACCTCCCAAAACAATCTCATTTAATATAATTAAATAACATACGCAACATTAAATTACCCTATATCTTCTTACCTAAACTTAAATTAAAAATTCTTATAATAGACTCTGAAACATCTGACTCCATAATTAAGTTGGAAATAACTTTCCGATGGAAATGCACTTCAAGGAAAATTTCACTCTAAAATCTGTATTTACATCATTCAATAGTAACAAAAATATTAAATTTAATGGCACGATAAATTTTGACGCTCTAATAGGTAGTATCGATTAGAAAATTTAAACGCACAAATATGTTACAGAAGTAATACTATTATATTAAATAACACAGTTATCCAATTTGAGTTAGAAAATAGAAAAAAAAATTATAATCATGAAATCAAATTAGTGGTTACGAAACTAATTAAAATCTTAACTATACCTCATTCAGTACATAAAGTAATCATTGGTCATATTGAAATTCCAAACCTTACTATTAACGTTCCGTTAGTAAAATCTTTACAAGTACAAAATCTAAATAACTTCCATGTCCAAGCAGACAAATAAAAATCAATGTGCATTTAATCCCAATATTTTACGTACAAGTAATTTGAATAACGAGGAAAAAGAAAAGTTAATACATCTTTGCAGAAAATATTCCCATTTACTCGTATTACACGATAGCGAAGAAAAATCGTCTGCCACAACCCATACTAAACGTTTAATCAGAACTGGAGATGAACACCCTGTATACACAAAAAGCTTTAGACATCCCCAGACAATGCAACAGGAAATTAAAAAGCAAACTGAAAAATTTCTAGACCAAAAAATTATTCGCCCTAGAGTTTCATCTTATTCTAATCCAATTTGGATAGTTCCAAAGAAAATGGACGCTTCCGGAGCAATGAAATTTTGTATGGTCATAGATTTCCGTTCTTAAAATAATAAGATTATTGAAAATAAATCGCCTCTCCCTCGTATAGATGAAATAATTGACAACCTAGGAAAAGCCACCTATTTTACCTGCCTAGATTTATCCCAAGGTTTCCACCAAATAGAAATGCACCCTGATTTTATAGAAAAAACAACTTTCACTGTACCCCAAGGACATTACGAATACCTACGAGTGCCCTTTGATCTTAAAAGTGTTCCTGGTACATTTCATACCTTTATGAACGAAGTTTTAGCCCTATTTATAAATAAAAGATGTTTCGTATATTTAGACGATATGCTAATTTTTTCTGAGAGTCTGTATGATTACCTTATAGATTTAAAACTAATTTTCGATTCCCTTACAACTGCAAATCTAAAAATACAGGTTAACAAAAGCTAATTTCTCATAAAGAAAGAACTACTGACGACATCTGATATATCGTTAGGTTCTGTCCTGTCCCAACAAGACAAGCCAATTGCTTTCTTCTCAAGTACTCTTAATTCTGTCTTTATTCGACCGACAACCAAAAAAGAATTACTATCAATAAAATTATTGAAACACTTTAGGCCTTACTTATAAGGACGACATTTCACCATTTTGACTAATCATAATCCACTAATATATCTATATATATATATATATATATATATATATATATATATATATATATATATATATATATATATATATATATATATATATATATATATATATATATATATATATATATATATATATATATATATATATATATATATATATATATATAGAAATATTATAGGGATCCAAAAATATAATATAATATAATATGTACTGCACTCCAATAAAAGAATCTGATTTTTACTCAATACATGCCATTTTAGGTAAACCCATTGTGAGAAAGTTTAGGAAGTTAGGATTGTATCCATTTTATTTCTCCAAATACTCCTAGACGGTCAACTATCGCGACCAGCCACACGTGCATAGACAAAAATCAAAAACAACAAAGAAAAAAATTATGTTTTTTATGTAATTGTTGTTGAATATATTTTTAAAAAATATGTACCAGCAATAAAGAAGCATTAATATAATATTAATATAATTAATAATTAATTAATTTTAAAAGCCTCATTGTATAATTTGAATTGGTCAAGATTAAGATAGTGTGGTGGTGTATTATGATCAGAAATCTACCTGGGCCAACTGCACTGCTAAAGTATAACAGGAAGTGCGCGAAATTATAATCAGAAACTTGGAAAGAGGCATACAGGTAATATTAATTTGAAAATGTTTGTAATAATCTGATATCTTACTTGTCTCTTCGTAATTCATACATACTACATAAGTTCACCCCCTTTCAATTAGTAAGCGATTATGATAGTTATTATGGCTCAAGTTTCACAAAATTCTACAATATTTTACTGCATCAGTTAATGTTTCCACTGCATTTTTTGTGGTAGGTAACTTTTGCTAAATCCAACAAGCAGTTCACCCGAGTCGCGCGAAAATGAAAAAATGTTGCTATAGACGCTTTAAAAGTCATTCGTATCATGCTGGATGCGTGTCACTTCTATGGATGATACTTTAATATTGTTTTGAGCTTGTTGCTCAAGCCGTTAGGCTATAGTTCAGAGATTTTATTTTTGAAACGCTGATCATTTTCACGCATAACAGAAATCCTTCAGCACCTGTTTGTTGGGTAAGAGTGTGAAAGAGAAAGAAAAAAACACACAATTTTACTTCTGTCTCGGGCCTGATAAGAGTTTTGGATCAGTTTTTTCTTTTTTAAAAAGCATAAAATAGTGTTGTGCAGGGGGCTATGAGGAGAGTATAGCTTAAAATGAAATAATTTAAAATATCAGGGAAATATTTCCAATATTACATAATTTAAAAAGAAATAAAGCAAATAGCCCACACTCAGACGTAAATTGAACACGAAAAGATATATAATGTTAGTTTACAGTTGATATTAAAATAAAAAAAAACCGGTCAAGTGCAAGTTGAACTTGCACAATTAGTGTTCCGTACGTTGATTGTTTTTAAAATAAAAAATTTTGTTAGGGTGGTATAAAATGATCAGTGACTTCACAAAACAGACCCCAAATGAGTTTTCAACAAAGTTTGTTTCCAATCTTTACTGAAAACTGGTGACCTTGAAATTTTGGTTTTTTTCTATACCAGATAAATTATTAAAGGTAATGATAATTTTCGTTCAATCTATACCCCGTGGAGAATATTCCAGGATTTTTTCAAAATTTTTTTCATCAGTACTTTTCGAGATAAGGTAGGGGACAGCGATTTTTCACGATTTTTTAAAAGTAATACGAAGAAAAGTGTGCGCAAGTATTACATTATATATATATTTTTTTTTTCACTCGTGTTTTCACAAGCTTTCATTTGACACCACACTCGATTACCTAGTAAAAAAATTTTTTTTTTTCACTTTTTTCCGATTTCACCCCCAAAACTAACCCCTTAAGTCAAAATTTAACTTTCAAAACTACATGGCTCTGATGAGGGCCATCAATTCCTATATTACTACCAAATTTCAACTTTCTATGACAAATAGTTTCGGAGAAAATCGGGTGTGACAGACGGACAGACAGACGAACAGACACCGAAGTGATCTTATAAGTGTTCCGTACGGAACACTAAAAAAAGGAAAAATAGTTATATCAATTTATTATTAGTTTCACTACTACCCGTGTTTTTCTTTTCTCCATGACCACGTGATTAATTAGCTGAGTGGAACCTGAGCTGTATCAGAAAATTACATCATTGTTTCTGATTTAGACTTAGTTCCTGATTTTGGTGTGGTTCCCAATATTCACCTATACAAGGTTTGTCCGGAAAGTAACTCAATTTGTTTTTTCCCGTCGCTCCTCCTGGTCCCAACGATTCGGACTGGTGGGTTAGGTGCTTAGCTTCACAATGCTTTCAAGCTCAGTCTTCTCTGAGGTTTGGGAGCCTCAGGATCGATGTTTCCCCGAACCTCTTGTTAGTGCCTGTATTACGACGCGCAATGGAGAGAACTATCGAACAACGATACACGATCGAGTTCTGTGCTAAACTGAACAAAAACTTTGCTCACACCCACCAAATGATTCAAAAAGACCGATTCGTTCTGTCCTATTCTCACGGTTCCAGGTGTTTGAAGTTGTTTAAATATGGCCAGGAAGAGGTGGAGGATGACCCCCGCTCTGGACGTCCGGGAGTTCCTGGCCAAGCACAGCTTGGCAACATTGCCCCAGCCCTCCTACAGTCCTGACCTAGCTCGGGTAGACTTCTTTTTGTTCCCAAGGATCAAGATCACTCTGAAAGGAGACCGTTTTGGAACTGCTGAAGCGATCTAAACCGCCATGCTAAAGGCTCTAAATGAGGTCCCCGTCGAGGTCTTCCAAGATGCGTACCGTGTACGGAAAAGTCGCTGGCAAAAGTATGTGGATGCCTAAAGGGAGCCCTTTGAAGAATTTTAAACGTTTGTTACGATATCTTCAATAAATTTCTTTAACGAACTTAATTGCATTACTTTAATTTAACTTTAATTTACAGCGATTCAAGAACAACGTGAATCGCTTTATCCGCACACATTTCGCTCCTGGAGCGCTTTAGGGACTTCCCTGCAGCACGTGTGCTAGACCCATAAAAAAAATCTTTCCGGACAAACCCTGTATGTTTAGGGATGCATAGGATACATCGATGTTTTCAATATATCGATGTTTTAGTCAAAAAACATCGATGTTTACCAGCGATGTTTTAATTCAAGCGATGTTTTAATTCAAGCGATGTTTCTTACCGATGTTTTTTATATCTAGCAAAAATACTCCCTATTTCATACAGCTCTATCTATTCTAATACTACTTCAACTATTGTTAGCGATATTGACTGACCCCCCCCCCTTCTCTCTAGTTGAAAATGAGATTGATAGATGGCACTGTTTCAAATTTATATATGAATCAACAATAATTTGAATGTTTCACTCACTTCTTTCGGCCAGTTTGTTTAATTATATCATTCAATTCCAACGCAATATAAATTACAAAAGACTTAGCAGAAGTTAGCTGGCATAGAACCCCTTGCCTATTCTAGTTTTGATAAATAAAATTGACCAAAAAAATACATACAAATTACAATACAAAACTTAGTTCGAATTGTTTGTCGTTTTATTCGGCTTGCTTGTCTACTCCGTACTTGTGTGTGCTGTAAAACTGTTTCTCTGTGAGATATGGTGACTTTTTGTGAAAAACAGACTTTCCAAATTATTGTCTCTGAATTCGGTTTTAAATAAAAAAATTCTAGTTTTGTATTTATAAATTTTTTCTGATTATTATTAAAGTTTTGTATTTTTAAGTTTTTTTCTGATTATTATTAATAAAAATAACTACTCTATAATTGTAAATGAATTTCATTAAAAAAAACAACTCCTCAGTGTACACACATATACTAGTGTATGCTACCCTTGTATACTCACAATAAAACAAAATTGGAAACAAAACCTGGATATTTCGATACATCGATGTTTTCGAAGCGATGTTTTTTCGACATCGATGTTTTTTAAAAAACATCGATACGTCGATACATCGATGTTTTACAGTACGATGTTTGCATCCCTCTGTATGTTATATACTATATATACTCAATGTAGACATGATACCTCATTTTGATTTGATAGTTAACAAGATGTTCTAAAAAGCTATGGTTTCTTTAATATTTACCACTTATGCACCACAATAAATTGAGTTTTAGGTTTAATATTTTTATTTGTTTTTCTTTAATGTTAAGTTTTGATGATACTATTTTAATTCTTTTAAAAAATTTCGTTTTTTTACTATAAAATAGCAGTAAACCAATAAAATCAGTTAAGTTTCTATGCTTTCGTTCGAGTGATTATTTTACTATAGAAAAGTTTTAAAAGAAAAAACTCAATATTTAAATTGACTGCGTTTTTTTTTAATGGGTAGATTCCGGACGATTTGGGATTATTGTGTTACAGGAATTTTCTAGAGCTCGATGTTATTAAATCAATGCAGTCCCTTTTTTACATGACTGTACCAAACATAAATTTCGTAGATCGTCGTAATATATGTAATAAAAGACGTAAATAACTACATCACATCAAGCAAAATTGGGTTACTGATATTGAGATTGCCAAGATTTATTTTCAAAGGTCAAAAGATCTGCGCTTTAAATTAATGTTGCTAGATTTTGCGAAAATTCGACAGAAACATAAATTCGAAACTTTGCCACCCAGGAGGCGAAGCAGTCTATTGTAAGATTAAGTAAAGATAGACTAAATTCTTAATATTTTGTGATTTCAGCCATACTGATTTCAAATAATGTATATAATTGCATCAAATATATTTAAAGATTTTCTCCATCCTTTTAAAAACAATTGATAAAGGATTGTCACAGAAAGACGGCAAATAAAAGATTATTTATTTGTCACATTTCGATCTTTGAAGTTAAACTATTTTTTTAATTATGTATGGTGATCACGGCCTGACAAGCTATAATTAAGTAGGAGTTAGTTATAGTTTGCCATGTACTTAATTACAATTTGCCATGTAATCAGTTGTCACATCCATTTTAAGGACGCATGAATGAACAGTGAAACCTACTAGTATTGTCCATAATTAAATAATCACAACTTGCTGCTTGACTGGTTGATATATAATATTTGTTTTCTTTTGGAAGATCTGAAACAAAAGAAAACGAAAGTAACAGTCTTCTTGATAGGTCAAGACAGTTTTTACCATCAATTGTTTTCATATCACTTAGATCATTATTTATGTCAATGAGGTCAATAAATTTTTTATAGTTTATTTTTCCGTTTACGGTATATTTAAGATGATTACATAGAGCCTCGATATCTTCTTTTGGGAAGGTAACATGATTGTAAGCACATACTTCATAGAATACTTCAATTGGAAGCCAATCAGTTTTTTCCTAAAATGACGTCATATTTTGTGTATTATTAAAAAGTATGCAGATCTTTTTGTGATATTAAATCACACGCTACCTTATACAAACTTTTACAACTACTACTCAACGGTAGAAGATAAGAATAATAATAATTTTAAACTAACTATATATAGGGAAAACACCTATTGTATAAGAACTATTGAAAGTGCCTTTTATACGTGCGGCATACTATAATTTTTTTACGACCGCATCAAATACATTTACGATATCTTGAATAAAAGTACTATGCTCATAAATATCTAGTATAACGTGTACCATATATCTACCTAACATTATTTACGGGAGAGCATATAAACAGCTTGTGAAAAGCGATACTTGTCTAACTTTGTGCTATATAAGTAGGCGTGTGTATAACGTGTACAAATTTACGCAGCATTTAGCCTGTATTAAGAATTTTTTCATCAAACTATGTTAAAGCAATAATTTAAGTGTAGTAAATAGTGTATTTTTGAACAATTTTTATATCATTTGTAAATAAAAATATTATTATTTTTTAAATGGTCGAGCAACTAGCGGTGGAACATTTGAAATGGATGGCCTCTTTACCAGTGTCAGTTCCTAAAACTTCTAATGTGCTTCTTCTGCCAATTACCTTGTCAAAATATAGGGCGTTCTTATAGAAATCCCTCATGCAAAATCCCTTCTTACATCTTTCCTTCATTAGTACTCTAAATTTATTTAGAGATGCCAGCCATTTGTGAAAATCCCTTTTAAATACACATGGTTGAACATTTGGGTCTTTTAATAGGTCTTCAACACCATAAAATTGCTGTTTTGAAGGATCGCCAAACGTGTGGCCCTTTGGCATACATTCGATATTATTATTCCTGAAATATTATTATAATATTTAAGGCAAAGTTCTATTTTTACCATATCCCCTGTCAAATTTTAATATCAATAGAAGATATTTAAATTTTTATTTTAAATTTTGAAGAAGTATTTTCATATAGAGAATCCGGCAATAGTCTGGGGAATTACTCTAGATAAAAGTGCATGTGCATGGTAAAACAATATTTTCGATTTTTTTATCTAGTGTGCGTAAAAAACTCAATATATATTTATAAATAACCGGTCAAGTGCAAGTTGGACTTGTGCAATTAGTGTCCGTACGTTGATTGCTTTTAAAATAAAAATTTTTGTTACAGTTGTTGAACAAAGTTCTTTTCCGATCTTTACTGAAAACCGATGACGTTGAAATTTTTGTTTTTTTTTATATACCAGATAAATTATTCATATATATCAGTAATGGACACTCGTGATAATTTTCGTTCAATCTACAGCCTGTGGAGAATATTCCAGCATTTTTTTTAAATTTTTTGATCGGTACTTTTCAAGATAAGGAGGCGGAGAGAGCGATTTTTCGCAATTTTTTAAAAAGATTGTAAAGAAAAGTGTGCGCAAGTATTACGTTATTTATATTTTTGAACTCATGTTTTTACACGTTGTTATTTTACACCCTACTCAATGAGCTGGTAAATTTTTTTTTTTCACTTCCCCAAAAACTACACGGCTCTGATGAAGACATCAGTCCCTATATTAGTGCTACATTTCAACTTTCTATGTCAAATAGTTTCGGAAAAAATCGGGTGTGACAGACAATCGGACACCGAGGTGATCTTATAAGTGTTCCATATGAAACACTAAAAATAAAATTAGAAAATGTTTTAATAAAAATCGGCGTAGTGATTTACTCAATACTTCCACCGCAAATACGCAGTTCTAAAATAAATTCTTAATTTTATTTTCTTACACTAAACTAGAAATTAATCCGAAGATTATAATTCGATATTTTCAATTTTGTGACGTAATCACAAAAAAAGTTTACAACTGACACTTGACATTAACCTCTGGATACTATTTCGGGTGAACCTAGAAATAATAAAATAACCGGTCAAGTGCAAGTTAAATTTGCACAATTAGTGTTCCGTACGTTGATTGTTTTTAAAATAAAAAATTTTGTTACGGTCGTATAAAATGACTTCACAAAATACACCCCAATCACTGAAAACTGATGACCTTGAAATGTTTGTTTTTTTTTTTTTATATACCAGATAAATTATTAAAGGTAATGCACTCGTGATAATTTTTGATCAATCTACACCCCGTGGAGAATATTCCAGAATTTTTTCAAAACTTTTTGATCAGTACTTTTCGAGATAAGGGGGACAGCGATTTTTCGCTATTTTTTAAAAATAATACAAAGAAAAGTGTGCGCAATTATTACATTATATATATATATATATATATATATATATATATATATATATATATATATATATATATATATAATAGAATAAAGAAAGAAAGCAAAAAATTGCCGTATCTACCAAAATTATTAAAAATACAATCTTAGTTGGGGAACTCGGCAAATTTGGGCGTGATAAGAGATCACACAATTTTCATTAAGCCAATATTTCGGTCCTGGATTGGGACCTTCTTCAGGGCAGAACTGAAAAGAAGAACAGAGCGTATTCACTGATCGTGTCTGGGACAACTTAAATTAATGATGTTATCATTAGGTTGTTATAATACATAAAATTAGTGTAGAACAAGAATAAGATATTAGTCATAATAAGTTAAAAAACTCACATGAGAAGTGCAAAGATTTCGTTAGCCTGAATGGCCGTAGGTTATACATACAAAAGTTGTTACATATAAAAGTTGGTTAATCCATAAAATATATAAAATACACATTAAAACACTGTAGACAAAATTCTAAAAAACAAATTTAAAACATGGATGTAATTGGGAACCTTGGATGTTGAGAACATCGTTAATTATTTCACTTGTGACCACCTCATATGGCCACCGGCATTTAGGAAAAATGACAAGGACGACAGGAGACAGCTGCCCGACAGAGATAAGGGGTTTAGTCAAGAAAACTCAATTAACCAGAATGCGGGGTCGACACCTGGAAGGAACCGATAGAAAAGGAAGTGCAAATATTGGACCCTAAGTGAGAGAGAGATAGCCAATTGAGCGACCAAACCACCCGGTATGTGATAGCGGAAGGATAAATCACAACCTAATTATAAGTAAATGGTGAGCGAGGGAGCGAGAGAGAGAGAGTGACAATAATGGGAGCAACGAAGAAGAAGATTATCATACATTCGCTATTAAAGACTCTTTTGCGTTTAGTGCAATGGTCAATAATTTCCAATTACCAGAAAACCACGTTATCATATCACTTGATGTAGTCAGTCTTTTCACGAATATTTCATGGCAGTTAACCCGCCAAATAATTGACTCCGAATGGGCATTAATCTCACCCAACACCAAAATCAGCAAATCCTTCTTCTTATCAATAATAGAATTTCTTTTCCAGTCAACCTTCTTCAAATTTAAAGACTCTTTCTACTCTCAAATTTTTGGATGCCCTATGAGCAGTAACCTCAGTCCTGTTCTTGCTTCAATCGTTATGTCATATGCTTTAAAAAGCTGCACTCAAAGATTATCCTTCCGACTTCCATTCCTATATCAATACGTAGACGATTTAATTCTATCCATACCAGCTGATGGCAAAGAAGAAGTTCTTCATATTTTCAACTCATTCGACCCACACCTGCAATTCACTATGGAAGAAGAAACCAACAATGCTATTCCATTTCTGGACACAAGAGTCGTTAGAGACTCCCATAACATCATCAAACTTGATTGGTATAGAAAACCTACTTCTTCTGGGAGATATATCCATGCAAACTCTGGCCATGATTGGAAGGTGAAAGTCAACGTCATCAAAGGCCTATATAGAAGACTGAAGATAATAGTCCATCCTGATTTCTTACTCCAGTCACAAGAAACACTTACAAACCTTTTCATAGATAATGGATACAATCGAAAACTCTTACTAAGAACCAAAGATGAAGTCAACAAGCTTACTCATATCCATCAAATTCCCCCAGAACCCCCCCCTCCCCTCCACCTACCGCATATCTCCCCTCCCCCTTCAACTTCCCCAGTCGAAATAAATTGGTCGCTGCTTTCTTTACCATTCATTCCTGGCCTTACAAACAAATTGGTCCACATATTGCATGTCATTCCCAACATTAAAATCGCTAAATATTACTTCTTCAAAAACAGACGTGTCTTCAGCAAGCTGAAGGCCCCGCTGCCAGTTCTTTCCATGTCAGACTTGGTTTATTCAATTTCCTGCCTCAATTGTCCATCAATCTACATTGGCCAAACTTCTCAATCCTTGAATCGTCGTATTGCACTCCATAGAAGTGACACTAGATGCCATCCACACCGATGTGCCTTGGCGACCCATTCTGTTGACAATGGTCATTCTTTTAATTTCTGGGAACCCAAAATTCTTCATTTCTCTAACAATCTTTCCAAGAGAGAATTCCTTGAGATGTGTTACATCCAGGAGAATCACCTTAATATCAATAAAAGAACCGACCTGGATGGTCTTAGTAACATATATAGTTTCCTCCTATCCTGTGATAAATCAACTTCACACAATAATTCCCTGTCTTCAAGTGTTTTATGATCCATCTGAACCGCGTTGGTCGTCTCTTTTTTAGCTCCGTAATTCCAGGGTTTCTCTCCTCCTTCCTCTCTTTATTTACGATTCTCTTTGACTCTGGGCTTCACAGATTCCTTTCATTTTATCTGGGCCATTTTTTGCACCTAGCGATTACTGTCTTCCTTCCATTGACAGTACCTTGCGTCACCCCTCTAACACCTCCTGGTGCCTCCAGTCTTCATTGGTTTTTGCCAACACTCTCTTCCTCCAATCAGATTCCAACAAGAAATTAATAAATTAATAATTATTTCATTAGATAATCTTCTTCTTCGTTGCTCCCATTATTGTCACTCTCTCTCTCGCTCCCTCGCTCACCATTTACTTATAATTAGGTTGTGATTTATCCTTCCGCTATCACATACCGGGGTGTTTGGTCGCTCAATTGGCTATCTCTCTCTCACTTAGGGTCCAATATTTGCACTTCCTTTTCTATCGGTTCCTTCCAGGTGTCGACCACGCATTCTGGTTAATTGAGTTTTCTTGACTAAACCCCTTATCTCTGTCGGGCAGCTGTCTCCTGTCGTCCTTGTCATTTTTCCTAAATGGCGGTGGCCATATGTGGTGGTCACAAGTGAAATAATTAACGATGTTCTCAACATCCAAGGTTCCCAATTACATCCATGTTTTAAATTTGTTTTTTAGAATTTTGTCTACAGTGTTTATATATTTTATGGATTAACCAACTTTTATATGTAACAACTTTTGTATGTATAACCTACGGCCATTCAGGCTAACGAAATCTTTGCACTTCTCATGTGAGTTTTTTAACTTATTATGACTAATATCCTATTCTTGTTCTACACTAATTTTATGTATTATAACAACCTAATGATAACATCATTAATTTAAGTTGTCCCAGACACGATCAGTGAATACGCTCTATTCTTCTTTTCAGTTCTGCCCTGAAGAAGGGTCCCAATCCAGGACCGAAATATTGGCTTAATGAAAATTGTGTGATCTCTTATCACGCCCAAATTTGCCGAGTTCTCCAACTAAGATTGTATTCACGCCCAAATATTGCCGATATATATATATAATATATATATATATATATACATATATAAGATTATATATATATATATATATATATATATATATATATATATATATATATATATATATATATATATATATATATATATATATATATATATATATATATATATATATATATATTATATATATATATATTTTACTCGTGTTTTCACAAGCTTTCATTTGGCACCATACTCGATGACCTAGTAAAAAAAATTTTTTCTCACTTCCCCAAACTAACCCCTTAAGTCAAAATTTAACTTTCAAAATTATACCGCTTTGATGAGGCCATCAATTCCTAGATTATTACCAAATTTCAACTTTCTATGACAAATAGTTTCGGAGAAAATCGGGTGTAACAGACAGACAGACAGACACCGCAGTCATCTTATAAGTGTTCCGTACGGAACACTAAAAATAACATAATTTTCATATTTATCAACTCTAAGAACGCCGGAAAGGATATATAACACAACATATGGAGCGATAAAAAAGTTCTCAGATTAACGCTATACTCGTAAAATCTGAAGTAGTTACTTTTAGGCTTTGTGACTTTTGTCACTTTCAAATTAATCCTCCTGCACATGAATGCACCTGTCTCATTGGTTTTTCCACTGGTCGAACATTTTTTAGTAGGTTGATCCTGTCACTGCCTCCAGTTCCACCTGCTATTCTCGTTGTGTCTTCTGTGTAATCTCGAAGCGACGACTCTTAAACTTTCATATGGGGAAACAATCCGAAGTCACAGGGTGCTAAATCAGTCATATAATGGAATTTTTCGCCAAAAACTGTTACGTACAAAGAAAACTGTGGGACGGTACATTGTGATGCAGTAGAAAACTCTTCTCGCCACCAATAGAAGATGTTCAGAGTTGTCCGACGACGATCTTCACGATTAATTCGTTGAACTTTGGCGATGGTTTCAGACGTTGTTGTTGTCGAAGGTCTTTCGGACCATTCGTCGGGGTCTTAAATCGCAAAAAGCACTTGAAAAGTTATTTTTGATTGATGTTTGGGGGCGCGTCGACATCTAAGGTCATTTGGCACCCTAGTATAGTTTAGATTACTATTTCAAGTTCTTTAACATGACTGATAATACCTGTAGTGTTTAATATTTGTGCTAAGTTGGACGGAATATTATGAAGTGTCCTTAAATTTTAATAGTAATCTGCTTCGAAAATGTATTTCACCGTCAAAGAGGAGTTACAAAAGGAGCATAATAGTGCTGGCTCGTTCTTTAATAAGTGGAAGTGAGTCTCGTGTACGTGGCCTATTGCCAGCCTTCTCAATGTTAGTATTCTCCGATCTGCTAACGCACTGAAGGTGGAGAGGAGAATAAACAAGGTTTAAACTCTCATAGTTCATTGTTGGAGTCTTCAAGGTCTCATTCTAATTGAAAACCGTTCCTGATTATTTTCTCTAAGATTTTTTGAAAAATCATTAGATTGATTCTCCTCTGTGATGTTTATAACTTTATCAATAGCTAGTTTGGTTTCATGGTCAGCTCTTTCATTGCCCTTGATCCCCGTATGACTAGGGATCCAAATGCATGTTATTTGTCTGTTTCTAGTTTTGGCTATGTATAATAAATCTGATATCTGTCTTAAATATGCATAATTACTGTTGTTGGATTTAATAGCTTTTAAAGCACTCAGAGAGTCCTATACAATGAGAAATTTATTATTTTCCGTAGATTTTAAAGCGTATCTGATAGTGTCTTTAATAGCTAGGAGTTCAGCTGAAAAGATTGTGAAGTGAGTTTATATTGTTTCGTAGTGTATTTGTATATAAAGGCTGCACCTACTCCCTTTTCAAAAATTTGGATCCATCTGTGTATATTATAGCATTATTCGGGTAATGTGTGCGTAATCTTTCCCTGAAAAGTAAGTCGATTTTAGAGCCAACCAGGTCTTTCTTTTTGTGGGTATATAGGTGAAAGTCTATTATCGGTTTAGGAGAAACCCATAGAGAAAAAGTGGTGATAGATGGGTAGTCAAAAATAGGTGTCAGGTCAGGAATGTACTCAGTCATAGAGTTTGGTGGTGATATTTGGTTTGCGCGGTGAACATTAGACAAGTTTAGTGAATATTTTGTGTGCGGGTGTTGAAGAGAGGAAGAGTAATATTTCATTAGAGATAACTGTCTGGTGAGATAGAAAAGTGAAGTGGCAGCCACACATCGAAAACTAGCAACTGGGCTAGTTCTAAATGTGCCAGTCGCCAGACGCAGTGCCTGATTCTGAATGGTGTCCAGTGACTTCTTGGCACTGTGGCTTGCAGCTCCCCACCAAGTGCTTGCTAGGATTCTGAGAATGTTTAGATCTTGAACTGTGCGATCTCTGAGTTGTTTTATGTGTGGATGCCAGCTGAGTTTATTGTCAAATGTCATGCCCAGTATGTTGATTGTGTCAGTTGTGAGGATATTCTTGTTATTAATGTGTAATGGATTTGTTCTTGGGCAGTTTCTAATCCTGCAGAAATGCATTGCATTTGATTGTGTTGGTGAAAAAATGTAGCCATTGTTGGTGGTCCATATGTTTAGAGTTATGATGGTAGATTGTAATATTCTTGTGATATCTCTAGATGACAGACTAGAGCTGTAGATGACGATGTCGTCTGAATTTAAGGGGATTGAAGATAAGTTTTATGATTGGCAGAATTGTAATGTTGAATAGCGTGGGGCCCAGTACTGATCCCTGTGGGACACCTAGGGTGAGGTTGTAAGGCTCAGACAGTAATCCATTCGCTCTTATTTGAAATGTTCTTGGGGATAAAAAGTTTTTTATAAATTTAGAAGTCATCGTCATAACCATTAACTCTAGTTATACTTTTAATACGATTCCTTTCATTATTGAAGTTTACTCTATTCAGAGGAAAACTGACAAACCGGTGAACAAAAAAATGTAATGCTGCTAATTTGTGTTGAGAACAAAGACAACTGCCTTTTCTAAATATTTTAATTATTAAAAATAGTAATAGGTTAGAATTTGATATCTATAGGAAAGACACAGTAACAGATAGATATATTCCTAATGATTCATTTCATTGCAAACAACACAAATTAGCAGTATTACATTTTTTAGTTCATCGTTTGGCCACTTTTCCTCTGAATAGAGTAAACTTCAATAATGAAAGGAATCGTATTAGAAATATAACTAGAGTTAATGGTTATGGCGATGACTTAGTAAACAAGCTAATAAATAGACATAAGTTCAGAATTCCACCTTTTTTACACGCGAAGAAAATAACACCATGTATGTCTCCATGCCATATAATCCGAAATATAGCAGAGGACTCAATAAGATATTTAATAAGATAGGCCTTACCGTAGTTTATAAGTCATCAGACAATCTGAGGAATATCTTAGGAAATCCCAAACATAAGATTTCTAATTGTGAGAAAAGGGGAATTTATGAAATTAGTTGTAATACTGTGACAAAAAGTATGTTGGGCAAACTAAAAGGTCAACTTAAAACACTATTTAAAGAACATTTAGCATACCTAAAATACAGTAGAACAAACAACTTGAAGCTGATCATATTGCAACATTAGATAATCTAAGATTAATTAAAAATGTATCTGATAGGAGATTGTTGAACGCATACGAAAGTATGGAAATTATAAAATGTAAAAGTAGTTTAAATAAAGACAGAGGGCCTATTCCTTAAAGTCTCCTCTACTGGTTACTTGACCGGAGCTGATGCCATTAGTTCGCCTGAGTAATTCAAGGGTTAAGCTAAGTATAAATAGGTAGATTTGTAGTTTAGCTTTAGTCAATCATCGCTTCTGATGAAGCTAACAAGGTTAGCGAAACGCGCGTCGAGCGCAAAAATAAAGTGTTTGGTGTAGTGGTGATATATACTGATTAGATTACTTTTCGTTATATCAAAAGCATTTTTTAGGTCGGGAGACATCAGACATGTGTGTTGTTTCTTCTGGATTGCAGTTCTTATGTCAGTGTCCAAGGATGCTAGATGGTCCATGGTGGATCTGTGCTTTCGAAATCCATGTTGAAATTGTCAAAGGAAGTTATTAGTTTCTACGATCCAGGATAATCGCCGGTGAACCATCCTTTCAAGGATCTTACAGAGATGATTCGCCAAAGAGATGGGTCTATAGCTTTCAGGCGATGATCTCGGTTTGACAATTTTGTGGATTGGTATGATGATAGATTGTAACCATGATGTGGGGAACTTTGAGTTTAGCCAGAGGTGATTATACTATTCTAGTCAGGATGTCAGTACAGTATCAGGAAGGTGTTGAATCATCGATAGGTTGATTGAGCCAGGGCCAGGTGCAGTGTTTTTTGATCTCATGATTGCCGTATTTAAATCATAAAAGGCAATGAAGAATTATAATGTTAATGCTGTTCAGATTCAAAAGATACTGTCGTCATGTTAGTTTGTGAGTTTGGTGCGTTTAAAGATGATTTTAGTTGGTAATTGTATTCAATGGCATTCATTAATGATCTCTTTTGGATCGAAGATATAGTTATTGTTGATGCAGAGGGTAGAGATTATATTTGACTGTGTCCCTTTTCTTATTAATTGCCATAGTTGAGCTGACGATATTGGGTGTCGTATTGATGATGTAAGGTTTCTCTATGATTTTATTTTGGTCTCTTTGACTACTCTTTTAGCTTGAGCTCTCCTTCTCTTGAATTCTATAAGATGTTCCTGAATTGGATGGCGTTTATATAAGTTTAGTGCTTTTTTCCTTTCCCTAATGAGTCTAGAACACTCACTGGTCCACCATGGTGCTGGAGATTTGTTTCTAAGTTGAGTCTATTGAGGAATTGCTTTGTGTGCAGTTTTCATAATATTTTTGGAGAATTCTTGGATATAGGCAACTGTCTCTTGAATTTCAGAGTTTGGAACGTTAAGTGCAGTTCTGAATTTGTCCAGTCTGCCCTGGCAATGTTCCATTTAATTTGTCGAAGTGAAATATAATTATAAGATCAGAGAGATCGAAGGATTATGGGAAAGTGATCACTACCATGGGTGTCAGGCAGTATATCCTATTCAAATGTGGTAGGTATGGACTGGCTGCAAAGAGTGAGATCGATTGTTGTGAGTGCACCCGAAGAGGAGTTAAGGTGGGTGGGAGAGGGATGGTTTAAATAAATTGTTTTACAGGAGAATATGCTCCATTATCTTGCCTGGTGATGTATTCTGAGTAGAACCCTAAAATGTTATGGGAGTTGAGATCGCTTAGTAGGATAAGGGAAGTTGGTAGTTGTAATATTAACCTAGAAAAGCTGGGTAGAGAACAATCTCTGTGTGGTGGTAGGTAGAGGTTGCATACTGTTATTGGATGGATGAGTGCTACTCTTATCGCAACAGCGTCAAGAGGGGTTCGAAGGATGACCTGTTCAAAGTCTAGAGATTGTGAACATAGAGTGCCATACCTCCTGATGTTTTGTTCTGTTTTTGTAAATAATATTGTAACTTTTGATATTTAAGTGTTTTGAGTCTTTGAATTTAGTTTCCTGTAGTTGTATAAATTAATTAGTAAAGAAAGATCCTCATATCTAGGAGAAAATCCATTCAGATTCCATTGGAGCAATGGATTGAATATTAGTTGATTAATTATTTGTTGATTCTCGATAAATTGCTCTTAGTTAGAATGGGATCTAGCTCCATGGAATTGTCAGACATTGACAGTTCCAGAATAGACTCACTTGAGGCGTTAGGGGTAGTTTTGTTTGAGCTGGTTATTTTCTCTTTGCTCGCGTCAGTGGTTGGTGGGAGAGTATGGGAATGGGTAGTGGAAGATTTCACTGGAGGTGGTTTTAGGTTCGTTTGTTGTTTGGAGTCTGTCTTGTTGGGTTTTTTTGTGGGAACAGTCAAGTGAGGATTTGTTGTGTGTAGTGTGTAGTGTAGTATATTGGATCCTGCGAGCATTTACCAGCGCTATGCACAAACCTTTGGCAATGGAAGCATCTCATAGGAGTTTGTATGTATGGACGAACTCTCAATGAGTACCATCCTGCGAATATTTTTACGGGGAGTTGATGTAGTTTAAATGGTAGTATGGAAGTTGATAATTATCCAAAGTTTCCTCGTCTGTGCAGTTAATAAGGTCTTGGCAGGTTATAATTCCTTTTATTGTGTTTAATGTTCTGTGTGCATGGTGGTAACTTCGAAATTATGTAATTGTTCTAATTTGGATGCCAAAATGGATTTATTTGCGCTTGCTACTTGTATACGTAAAGAACCATCTGCTAATTTTCTTGTTTCTGCCAATGTTACAATCTGCGCCTGAAGACCTTTATATATTAAGAATCCGTCACCATGCTTATCTTAAAAAAACGATCATAGTTTCCGGGGGGGGGGGGATGTATAGACTCGGTTCTGGGCCGTTTTGACCTGTTTTGTTTAAAATAATTTTTGTTTGTTTGAGGCACGAGTAGCCTAGGAAATACAGTCGACCATAACAGAGATCCATTCTCTAAGGCTATTTTACTACCGGAGGGCGCCTGGTATCCGATAGGAACCGTTATCGACTCATGTCCGCTAAGTCATTCATCCCCCAGCACGGTATCTTTAAACTTTGGGATTACGAGTTTTACATTTAGTGAACAAGGATAATAGAAATGACATACACCAGACGACACAACATGACTCGGGTATCTCGGGTTTGCCAAGCCCGTACTATGATTGTTCTAGCCCTTGAGGGCTCGAAAATTTGTGTATGCTTCGTGTAGAGGATTTGGCGATGTAGAATAAGAAAGTTATAACCCACGCATATACTGCTCCAAATAAATATATGTAACTTCGTTACAGTTATTTTATGAAACAATAATTGAGATTATTTAAAATAATCAAAATAGCGAGCAGAAAAATTCAGGTTGAAAAGGTTAATAAAAAACCGAATGCCATTTTTAAGTTCCACTTGACAGGGGTAGTTTTGATGTGTATATCAGGAAGCTATATCTTTGTTAGTAGTGAAGAAAAATAGAGAATAGAGCTAGATCCAGCATAGTTACAGACCATTTCACCTTGTCTTTTTCAATTCATAATTTTTTGTACTCATTTCATGATATTCAAAGAAATTGTAGTTCATTAGAAGTACACCATAGTGCTGAACGATCACATAAATTTTCAGATTTTTTATACCAACGATTTTGAAAAAAACTTGCGCGCAACTTATAAAAATACCAAACTGAACAAAAAGGTTTGACAATCATTTCAGCTTAGAGCACCATATATAAATTAGTTAACGCCCACCAGGTTCATATGAATTATTTTGATTTTTTCATTAGTCGGGCGCCTCTGAGGAAATAACTGCAATATGTTTTCGTTCAATTTTAGCTAATTTCGGAGACATGCAGAGTATCAAATAAACTGCTTCTGGAGAGAAAAAAGTCGAAAGTGCTATAAAAAGGCAAAATATTCCTTACGAATTCAATTTTCTAGTGGATCTATTCCCTTTTCATTCAAAACCCAAGTTTATTAAGCCTTTTGGCATAAATTTTTATCTTCGTTATTTTGGCAATCTGGAAAATATCAGTTCCCAAAATTTTTTATTTGGCAAAATGACCTCTTCTTTTTTTTGTGGTCAGTAAATTTCAGTCAGTTTGCTGCCGTCAAAAATAATTCGTCACTATAAGCACATAAAATATAGCTATTGCTACAGAAAGACGAACTCATGGAACAAAACATCGCCGTGAAACGAAGCCAGCTGCTACCACCGGCACCGGATCGTTAAAATGTGCCATGTCAAGTTTTTTAGAGACGTCGCACATATTTTTCCCGATTATTGTTACATATAATACAACTTCTATTGGCTCGGCGGAGGCAGCCAACCGACTTGGTTTTGCGGTGACATTTTGTTCCACCTGTTTGTCATTTTGTAGCAATGAATGTAGTTTCTTTGCCATAGGCAAATGGAGATGCCGGTAATGATGCGTATTATACAAATGGTAAGGTTTTTTTTTAAGGAGTTTTAAGCATTCTATATATATATATATATATATATATATATATATATATATATATATATATATATATATATATATATATATATATATATATATTATTGTTTTTATTCAGTGGAAATAACCAGTTTCTTATGTTGTTAAGTAATAATTAATTGCAGAACAACTTAGGGAATTTTTCTATTAATAGTAGTTCAAATTATCATGGTGTTTTACTAATGATTTTGATAAAATTATCGTTAAGCAATAATTAAATTATGAACTTGTTAGTAACTGACCTGTCTATATCTGAACTGGCTCTAGTATAAAAAAATATATAAACTGGCAGCTATATTTATTTATAATTTTGAAGATAATTTAAAACTATTTTTAAAAACATTCTTTGCGTGATTGTGCAGTCAGAAAACTATGTTGTTGATAAGTAGCCTAGTTTATGACATTATGTTTCCTTAAACTTTTGCAAGATAAAAATAAAAAAGTTAAAGGTCATTTAACTGAAGTAACACAGACAAAAAAATCCTTTTTTTCGCCAGTCGCTTTCCACTATGTCGTACAGAACCTGTATGATATATATGAATATCGTAAGGGTTTTACTTTGCTTGATGAATATATTACTAAATGAAACAATATGTATTCATCAAAACTCTCCAATAACTAGTGACGTACATTTTTGTTTCAAGTGTTACGTACATTTTGGTATTTTTACATACAGGTTTAGGTAATTATTAATGTTTAGTCCTAGGTTTAGCAAACAAACACTATGGTTTTTTATCGCCCAGGACATGTTAAACTGTTTCTAGAAAAATCGGTAAAATAGTGAAATAAGAAATTTTAGATGAAAAAATAACGTAACATTTATATTCCTTGTCGTTAGGAATCCTGAAAAAGTGCTACCACACGCCTTTAACCCATTATATGTTCGACTATAAAAAAATATGCCTAAAATTTGTTCATTAAGGCAACCCAAAACCCAGAAAAATTATCAAAGAGAAAGAAATAGATGTGAAGGAATGCAATAAACTTGGACGCCATTTTTTTACAATATTTCCTTTTGGGAAGGGAAGTAAAAAATTAAAAATGAAATTGTATAAAAAAATAGGACAAATGGTAACGAATTTAGTTTCATTTAATCATATTCTAGAATGCCAGGAATAAATTCGTCGATTTCTTTTTTTCAGAATGTATTAGCAATGCAAATGTTTTGACATATGAATCTGTGCAATGTATTATCATTAGTATATTTCATCAGTTATGTTAAAAAGCTGTCATTTTAGAAAGGAAATATAGGATATTGTTTGTTATAAATGAATTATGAAAAAAAAACTGAACATCTGGGGATTTCACACAGACCTTCTAACTTAACTATTATAAAAAATAGTTATTAACCAAATAAAATTATGTAAGCGTTCTAAATTTTACATTACTTTTCCTCCTTTTTACCCTGTATAATACAACAAAGTTTCTGCAGGAACAAATTTGTTATCAAAATTTAAATAACTTATCACAATCGGTTAGACGTTTCGGAAGTATGAGTATTTAATAAGTAATGCTTAACATGCATTGTATTATTTTTCTTTTTATAAGTAATTTGTATTTGACTGAGAGAAAGTATGAATATTTAGATTTGCTTCCTTTATATTGTTATATTATATGACCACGTAAAAGGTAAACTTTTTCAAATTTACCAACTTTGTAGTTCAAGTGAGAGCCCGATTAAAAATACAAATTTCCGCAAATTGGAGAATAGAAGTACTTTTTAAATACTACAATTATTATCTACGAAGCCACATTTTTACCCGGTTAATATATCTTCATAATACTGCAAATAAAAATAAATGCTTTGGCAAACGGAAAAAATTTAATAACACAACTTGAAATGCCTATAAATAAAAGTAAAAATTATTAGCCTTATAAAATATAAGTCTGACTGCTTCAAATGGTTTTACAAAAAAAAGCAATGTGTATGTCATTTTTCACAGCTAGTTCATTTTGGATAAAAAAAACTTTTTATTTTGTCATTTTTTATCACTACCAATCCGTTGCACATAGGGGTATTTCAGCGTTTTTCGGCGGCCATAAATCAATTTTCTAAAACTTGTGACAGGTAGAAAAACTTTGCTACCTAATAATGTTGAATAGACATAGAACAATACGCGATCCCACCCGTTAACCATTTGACAGCGCGCGCCCCGGAGTCTCAGTCGGAATTTGATCGTTTCTCTGAGTGTTCGTTTCTCTTCTAGACATTCGTTACAAAACAGTTATTTAAAAAAGTGTTTTGTTCTTTTTTGGAGTTTATCTTGCGGAAAATTGTGATGAATTTGAATATTACATGTAAGAGCGCATACATATTGATCATTTTTATGTATTTTTTTAGTTTTTAATTAGTAATGTTTTGAAGGTAGAAAATGTTACATGAAATTGTTATACGAAAAACCCGTTTTTCGGTATTTAAAAAGGTAATTGCTATACTTTAGAATGCGTCCCAGTGATTTTATTGGTTTTAACAGAAAAAAGAGTATTTGCGCTAATCAAATATATCAATTTCCCGTGAAATCGAGGTTTTTGAGGGTCTTTAAATCAGACGGTGAAAACAACGTGGTCTTTATTTATTTTTTAAATTTAACAGTTTTTATTTTGTTCTAGGATTCTAGGGTCATTCAGGGGCTCGATTAGTAACATGTAGACTACTTTTTGACAAAATGCAGGAACAAGACTTACCAAATTTTAAAGAAAAATTAATATATCTTGAGAGTTATATTTTATCGCAAGATGAATATTGTGATGAGTAAGGACACCCAAATATGCAAAGCGCATATATTGCATATTTTGCATATTATATGCATTTTTCTAAATATTTGCATAAATGCTTTAAAAATAGCATACATGTGCATATTTGAAGGAAGTTATAATAATTTTGTCTTTGGCAGGCGTTTTCATTCATTTTTCGGAATAAGGGTCAATGTTTAGGCCGCCGCCGCCCCTCCCTCCGGTGGTTTTCCCCAAATAAATTTTATTATTTTATGGTCAGTAAACCCCAGACGGCCATCAGAGCATACTTGCTTTATTAATTTATTAGATTTCATTTTTGGTTGTGCTTTTAAAGTGATTATGTCGATTTGCGCTTTGTATCTTGTGAGTCATATTTTACTACAGTGAAATGCCCAAAGCCAGTAGTGTGTCATAACTCAAATGGAGGAATCTAATTTGCCATTAACCCGAAGTGTTCAACTAATAAAACAATGTGAGGTCGCTTTTGAAAATGTCGCATATAAAATTGGGAGCAAAATTTTTCAAAAATTTCGAAATGTTATAGAAAAAAATAGTGGGTTTCAATTTGTCAGCCAAGTAGCTAATGTTTTAAAGGGGGATTTTACTGATTCCATTGATTTAGATCCTATGCTATTAAATAATTTTAAAAACGCCCCTATTACATCAGTCGATGTGGAAAGGAGTTTCTCAATTTATAAATTTTTATACAACGATAGAAGACAAAACTTTTTAATGGAGAATTTTGAGGAACATTTAGTAGTTTATTGTTTTAATAACTAACGGCGACCCTATCTTTTGCAATATTTGCATATTTCCGCTTACTTAGTTGCATCGCCCTTTATGTATCAAATTTAAAATGTATGTTTTATTATGCTGTTTACTACGTATATAAATTTTTATAATATGTACCTACATTATTATTATTATTATATGTTCATCTTTAAGTAAAGTAATAAAATACATTATTATTTATATTTATTTTTTACTTTGTATAATATTATAATTAGATTTAGTTCATTCGCCCTGTATGTTGAAAATTTAAATCATGTAACGTGAAACAATAAATTTACATTTTTCAAGTCTATTTCGATTTTTTTTACTGCATATTTACAACATGTATGTGCATATTTTGAGAAAATTATTTGCATATTTATGCGCATATTTTAAAGTTTTTCACTTGCATATTTGGGTTTCCTTAGTGATGAGCAATGGAAGGAAGTGAAGCATAATTCTCCGATTTGAAGTCACAATTCAAGAAAAAGTGAACAGAAGCACATAAAAAAAATGACGAATGCAGAAGGTTTTTCTTAAAAAAAAAATCAAGTGAGACGAAAAACAGACGAATGGTTAACTAACTTTCTCCCGATAGCCCAAGCATACCGGAAAGCATACAAAATGTCAAAGCAGCATGAAAAACAGTCACAACTAAATCCAGTAGCCGCCCTCTCAATGTTGTAGAAGCTGACCTCTCAAGGAGACAGTGTGAAATAATAAGGAATAGTAACAAGTGTTACAACAAGCAAAAAGGACTTGTTATCCGTCGAAAGAGGCTTATCAGGTAACTGAAACATGTGCTGAAATTAACTTACAACATCTATTAGATCACACGGCTAAACGTTTTGTCACATATTTGGAGGATGTACTAAAAGAATTAAATCTAGAAGAGCGTCAATCATTTCGAAATGATGATTTAAGCAAAAAATGCAAGAAGATGCAATTGACAGCAATATTTTTCAGAGTTGCTTTGTTCTACTACAATTTGTGGGACAAACAAGAAATTTATTTGGCAGAATCCAACTCCCTCTTCGCCCCGATACCGTCGGCCAATGAGGATTAAATGTGTTAAAGAAACATTATTACAAATTCTACTGCTACTTTAATAATGAGATGCTACATTTGGGGTGCTGGGTCAAAACAGTTTAACGACCTCAATGTAAAAAATAACGTCGACACAGATGCATTACCGTTTGGCCTGTCTGTATTGTAGACTGAGATCCGATTATTCGAAAGTATTCTGCATTTTGACAAGCTTACTGTACAAAAGTGGCAGCTAAGATCGGACAGTGACAAAAAATTGTCAAGCAAAAAAAGACAGAAATACAGGCAAATTCAAAGAGCAAACGTAATCAGAGATGTGCCAAAAGTTGGATTTGGTAACACCCATGATGGCAATACAGATACAGAGATTTTTTGCCAATCCAGAGGTGGCTGCTGAAATTACCGGTGTTGACTGCAACCTCATAAATCGCTTGAAGTGGAAGTAATACCGGGTGGTCATAAAGTTGATTTGAAAAAATTTGCAGCCTGTGGATATGAGACCGCCAAAATTTATGTGGAGTTGTATACCTGGCATTCCATAACTCCTACGATACACAAATATGCAGCAATAATGGAAAAGGCACTTTTGCCCATTAGATTACTATCCGAAGAAGCAGCAGAGGCGCGAAACAAGCACTTTCGCCTATACGGGCCAAATTTTGCTAGAAAATTCTCAAGAGAAAAATGCAATTTATATATCCTCATCAGATCCCTTAATATCTAGTATAAGATTTATATCGTTTAGTAAAGAAGCAATACAAAGGCTTGTTTCTGCTAAGCCCAATATTAACGACGAAAGTTCCGAAAAAGAAGAGAAATCCGCGGAGTAATATGCAGAGCAAGCCGAGGAATGTAGCTTGAGCGCGGACGAAGAGACCTGGGATTCTTCATCGTGAATAATTATTTTTGTTTAAGTCGACATTTTTTTTTCTCAATATACTGTTTTTTTATATATTAAAATGTATTTTTCTTCAAAATATACACTCCAAAATGCTTTCACTGTTATATTTAGAAATAGACCCGATTTAAAATACAAAACAATAATTTTGGCCTCATAAAACGCGGAAATACTTCTATGTGCGTTGGCAGAAAATATTGATCAAAGTCTAATGTTGTACATCTTTGCACACAATTTTTATCTCGAAGAACTGAATTTGGTGGAAAAGAATGTTTTTTTTCAGACACGACTCACGTGTATTGTTTTTTGTGAATTTTAAACCCATTATTCTTAAAGTTACATTTGCCGGCAAATTTTCTTTAAAATTCGATTAGTTTTTTTTCTATTTCTGGACGGATATTTTTTAAGAGTAATTTATTAAATCAGCACGACAGTACACTCTTTATCTATATATTCTATTTTTACTGGTACTGTTATACTTACGGTGCTAAAACTTTTCCAAGTTGTGGCCGAGTTCGATTTAAAAAATCTGCTTGAAACTTGCTAGCATGCGTTAAAGGTTGATTTTTATACCAATCACAAGCACATTTTACCCAAATACCTCTGGGATCATATTTGGTTTTTTCTCCAAAGCATTTATATGGATCAAATGGTGGCTGATAATACCTATAATGAAGAGAGTGGTTTAACAGCAATGCAGGCAAAAAATGTTCTCTTCTTCTCAGATCTCGAAAAGGCTTATTCTGTGTCGAAGAAACTTATTATATATTATCTAATGGTCTTCGGACATTAACGAAACTTTTTGATGCCATAATTTTCGCGCTTTTATTCGAATCTACTAGAATGTTTTTTGAGTTATTTATCTAGCTATGAAGGAAAACTCCGAACGATTTAATTCCATTCAAAAAAATCTGCTCCTGGAGTTTTTTTCAGATGTGAACAAAAAAAGCTAACAGGGCACTAAAACAGGGCGATAAAGTGAATGTTGTACCTCGGTGAATCTACAGCTTCCGGTAATAGCTTGAACTGTGCAAGCAACTCTGAAGTTATCATGCAACAGCAAGGTTTTGCTTCTCCATGAATGCAGACGTTTTTCTCTAATGGTCCACTTGAAGTCATGGGTCAATTAAAGGAGAGGATCCATTAATTGTGGATCCTTGTTCCATACATTTAATAAGCAAAATTCCATTGCAGTAACAAAAAATGATCCCATCAACTTTCCAAAAAGCGAGTGAGTTTTCGCCTTCTTCAGAGCTAAAGAACCCTTTCTGCCACTTTCTGCTCCGCTGTAAGGAGTTTGGGAATACATAGGACAGAAATTCTTTTCATCTCTATATCTTCGTGCCAAATTTGAAAATTGTAGTTTCGGACACTCTAGCTTCTTTGCCAAGATCTTCATTCGTCGATCTGACAACAGGAAATCCTCAAAAAGGCTGGTGTTCTCAGTTCACAACCGGTATTTCTAATCTAGTATCATCCTGAATTGGGTCTCGCCCCCATCAAAACTATACGAGAAAAATTTTATTTGAAAATGGGATAGACCGACATTACCTTATACCTGAAACATTCTTTCACTTTAGTCATATCGTAAATTGCAGAAACTGACAGTGTAAAAAGCGCTTCACTTGTCATCTTGTTTTTAAGCTACGTAAATAAATATACTTCTTTTTCTTCTGTTTCTCTTAGATCAATATAAATTGTTAGGATGTATTTGTAAATCACTGTTGAAAAAACCAGATAACTTATGCTTTTTAATAGTGACCTACAATTTTATTCATGTAAATAATGGCAAGAACTGTGAAAGCATCCGCCACCTCGATTGACATATACACAAATTAACTTTTCTTCTCTTGCTCCCAGATTCACGTAAATTACCATTACGACCTTATAGCAGATCAGTCTTAAAAAAATATACAACGCATACCAAAAACATAACTTTTCTTATAAAACAAGTTACATTAAGGGAAAAATACCACGAAACTCTTTCACCCTGCAACTTTAGATTCTTACACAAAAGTTTTTATCAAATCTACTTTCTTTCAATGCCAATATGCTTAGGGGAAATAGAAAAAGTCAATTGGTCGAGATCAAGGTTATATCATACATGTCTTATATATGTATTTTTTTGCAGTTAAATGCTCGCATATAATGATAAATGAGTTAGTAGGTTATCATGATGAAGAATCCGTTCTTCACCAAATCTGATCTCTCGTGAATCTGCCTTTAAATATCTTTAAACTTTAAGATAAAAGATCTTGTCAATGATCTATTCAGTGACATGAAGATTCTTGGTGGTGCAACCATAACAGGTGAGCCCTCCCTTCCGTCATCTTCGACCAATTCTTGTCCCTTCTTTAAGACGCGTACCACGCACAGTATTTCCCCTACACACCACTCAGTGTTCTTAAAATTTAGTCGAATTTTTATCTGTCTAACAAAATATTTAATAGCATTCCTCTACTCGATTTTGGTTCCACCCCGTGATTTTGTTACCTCTCTCGGTGTATCTTCATTTTGGAATAGTCAAACTTAACTGTCCTGTTTCGTTTTTACGTCATAATAATACACCGAAGTTTCATCACTCTTAACAAAATAATTTATATACATCGTCAAAGTTAGGCAACATTTTTTTACACCATTTAACTTCGCATGTCTTTTGCTCTTCTGTAATCATAGGGGATTCAGAGAGTATAAACTTTTCGTACCTTCAAAACATCCTGCAGGATTTTGTGATCACTTAATGTAGTGTGTACTGTGCATTCAATGTCTCCTTGATCTATTTATCTGTTTGTCGGTTTTCGATAGTATATTTTTCACTTTGTCAAGTAGACTAACCCAACATGAAATATTATTCAATAATACCAACATTAAAGCTCTGTACGGAAAATAACCAGTGTATTGTAATACTTATCTAATGACCTATGTGCTCCATAAATAATGAACTTTGTCCATTTTTAAATAAACATTGAGTGTTTGGAAAGTAGCAAAACGTGTTTTAGAAAAATTAACCTAAAATTTTGGACGTGTATAACAGAAAGTACCTTGATTTGATTTTTAGCTCTAATGATTCCCAAATATAATAATAATTGGCTTTATTTTCGTTTAGGGAATATATTTTTTAACACGTATAAAAAAATAAGTTTGAGAATTTTTAAATGTTTATTTTAAGATATTCTGTAAAATTTTCTAAAATTTGGCTATCTAATTAGGTTTAGCTACAATTAGAAATTTGTTTCACCAGATGTTAATCAACTATAAATCATATAGTGAAGATATGTTAGAGGATACTGTACATAAAGTTTCATCATCTAAGCTCTAAACTTTCCTGAGATCGAAAAGAAGGAAACTTTTGCTCTGAAATGTATATTTTTTACTTTTCATATAATACCCCCTGTTTATTTGCTCTGAAGGATTGTAGTCATTATGGGTTTTTCGGTACATTTCATGACCTACTTGGCTCTCTCTTAGTACTTCATAAGGTCTTTTTGATGGGTTTACTAGTTCTTTTACTGTGATTTCTAAAAATTATTTAGTTTAAGTTACCTTTAAATTAATTATTAGACTCATAAAGCATAAGTCATTCGGGTCATCGCACTGGTTGCCGAAAATAGCGACTATTTTTTTTTAATTAAAGGGTTAGCTAAAAGCAAATAAAACACACGAATTAAATTTCATAACATAATTTAAAAAATTCGACTAATTATAATTAATGGGATGGATAAATCTGTTGATCACCGTATATTTTCTTAAGTCTTAGAATAAAACTGGACATCGCCACTATCATTTTCTTCTCCAAACTAATGTTTGCCCGATATTTGGTTTTTATCACAGCGACCGCGAAAAATCCAGCATCGCAAAAATACGAAGTTTCAAATGGAATTAAAAGTTTTAAAACTCGGAAGGGGATATTGATTTTTTACTGATATCCCAGAATTCAGTTAATTCCATGCTATTAAATTTTGTTTTCAAAGTACTGTCATAAAAAATACAATAAGCTCGTTTTCTTCTGTAGCAGTAAATTCAGCCTGAGTAGTGGCATTAAATGGATTTTTGAATCCATGCAAATTTATCGATATTTTAATTTTAAAAATATTTCTTAAACTTGGTGATTCGTGTTCTTCAAAAATGGCTTTTGTACCTCGACAGAAATTAACTCAATGGGAGGTATTAAGTTATTGTAACAATGGGAAACATTCTTGGCCTCTATCTTTATTCATTTTTCTTTTCTATAGTTTTTGTTTTTTTTATAAAAGAAGAAATTTACTCGAAATCGACATTAAAAGGTACATGTTGCTTTATTGCAGGAAGAGACTAAAAATTTTTTCAAAACTATCTCATAAGTATACTGGCTTTACCAAAAAAACCTTCATCAACAAAATTGTCGGTATACTCGTGGTCTTCCCGTTTAAGAAACATGTACATTCCTTGTCGCCGTTCAAACCTAGGTGACGAAACACAACCACATGAGAGACATTGCAAAGTACTGTAGTAAACTTTCCCACCAACATTCAAGTTTTTATAAAATTTACTATATTTACTACACATGCAACATAGGAATCAAATATTTTCATTATTCTTGTAAATAACGCAATGGGTTCATACCTCATTTTGAGTAGTTTATCTTTTTAGTCAACACACGTAGCTTTAAATATGCTTATACACGTAATAAAAAATAACTAGTGAGGGTAGATAAATATTTAAATATCAACACTACCATTAATACATATTGCTAACAGTGAAATTTGAAGCTAACTCTAGTAGTACTAAGAAAACTGAAAAAAATATTTATATCAGCCAAAGCAGTTTCTCGTAGTGACAAAAGCTCATAAAGATTCCACATACGGAAGGCTATTTTAACTTGAGAATATTTTTTTTAGAATAGTTTTTGTTTTTGTTTATCACCTGGTAAAATATGTCGAAAATTCCATTGTAACTTACTAATCTCTGTATTCGGTTCTATATCTCTTACATTACAATTTGACAATTTCGAACAAATATTAATATAAACTCTTGTTAAATATTTATAAATCCTTTAGAGTGACCTGAAAATCCCATTAGGTATTTTAGCAGTAATTTTCCGGCTTGTGTGGCTTGTTCTGATCAATATTTCTTACGACGTATCGTTCATACTCCAATCTATTGAAGTACATGAACTTGATTTTTTCCAAACGATGTTAGACTTTTAAATGTTGTAATTATTCCTATTCCTTATTACCTCAATCTTTCATCAAAAGGAACGTCAGTGCCTTGTTAAATAAATAAAGTTTGTTTCCCATCCTTTGGAGTAAAAGCTTCTTCAATAGAGATGTGGCTGTCAGAAATATCGCGGATAATGTCTTAGAAATTGATAAAAATTCTTATTATGACAGAATTTCCAAAGCTCAAAGTTCCATAGAGTTTATATGTACGGTCACGAAAACTACCAAAAAAAATTAACAAATTCATCAAAACTATTTAATTTATTACTGGTTCAATAGGTTGCCATATTAATAAAGTTTTAAAACTCATAATTTAATAGTTAAAAGTCTTCATAACTTAATTCATGTTTCGACTTGAAAAGGTTAAATATAGAAATACCAATGTCTTCAAAATGAGCCCGTCTTTTATTCTTATTTGTTTTAGAATTTGTATTTTCGATTGAAATTGTTTTTGCTACATTTTCTCTATGGGTTATGATGGTAAAGTTGAAGCTCTATTAGATAATTTTGTAAGTTCGGATATCACAATAATATCTTCTGCTCCAAAGTTTATTAACTCACCGTTATTATCCAATATTCTTACTGTAATGTTATTAATAAACTAACTGTCGTCCTTTAGGAGAAACAGATAAATATGTAATATGAGTAGGTTATTTCGAAAGCTTATAACCTGGTTCCACATCTACGTAAAATTCAAATAAGGTGTGTGATTCTGTTGAGGTAAAGTACGCCCTCGAAATATTATTACAGTGAACATCTTACCATATGCACTTTCAATTTAGTAACGGGAAGAGCAGATCCATGCTATCGACCGATATGAAAAACCTACTTTTTAAATCCTAGATGGCTGCTTAAAGAGTTATTTTCCATAAGAAAAATATGCATGCATATTTAATTATAATATATAAGTTTAAAATTTAAGCAAGAATTTTAACATATATGTGTGAGTGGATAGTAAAAAAAATGTGTTTTCGAGGAACGTGAAAAAAAAAAATAAAGAAATTCATTTGAAAATGTCCTAAACGACAGGGCGAAACGTCAAGAAGGTGTTTTCTTTTAAGCAAACGAACCACAAATTCCAAGACATAATAAATAAATGTTATACATACACACACACGCATATATATATATATATATATATATATATATATATATATATATATATATATATATATATATTCATGTGTGTGTGTGGGAGGGGGGGGCGTGTGAGTATGAGTGAGTGAGTGTGGGTGCGTGTGAGTGAGTGTGAGTGGGTGTGAGCATGAGTGAGCGTGAGTGAGTGTGGGTGAGTGTGAGTGTGGGGCGAATGTGGGTGAGTGTTAGTGAATGTGAATCAGTGTGAGTGAGTGAGTGTGAGTGAGTGAGTGTGAGTAAGTGAATGTGACTGAGTGAGTGAGTGAGTAGGTGAATCAGTGTGTGATAAGTGTTAGTGAATGATTGTGAGTGTTAATGTTAGTCTGAGTGAGTATGAGTGTGTGAGCGAGAGCGCGTGCGCGTTCGTGGGTGATTGTGGTATAATCTATTTCGGTGAAAAGTTCCACGCCGTGAGTGTAACCGCGTGTACAGTAGATGCAGCGACTATTTTGTCACAATAGAAGTGTACGATTTGTAGTTTATGGTTAGTAGTTGTTTGTAGTTTGAAGTAGCAGTTATGAAAGACTACAAACAACTACTAACCGTAAACTACTAATTATACACTTTTGACACAAAATATTCACTGCATCTATTGTACACGCGGTTACATACACGGCGTGGTATTTTTCACTGTAATAGCTTCTACTACAATCATTGAAATCGTTAGTAGTTTATATTTGTAGGTACTACAAATAACTACTAATCATAATCTTTTAATCATACACTTTAATTGGTGCAAAATAGTCGCTGTATTTAATATATACGCAGTTACGCATACTGTGTTGTATTTTTACAGAAATTGATTGCACTACAATCATTCAAATTGTAAGTAGTTCATATTCGTAGCCGCTACTCAAGACTACAAATAGCCACTAATTATACATATACAGGGTGTGAAATTCACTGCATATATTGAAATGGATGACTCGTGGGTTCATGTAGAACCGCATCCAATACTTTTCAAACCAAATTATTTATAAATTTAACCCACCTATGAAATACTGATATTGAAAAGAAATAATTCCTTGGAAGGCCGAAGAACAACCGATCATTTCCCCTTAACAAGTAATTTTTCAAAGTAGAGGAGAGTAGGGAAATCGACCCACTAAATTACATTTCCGTAACACAACCTTGATGAAAGTGGATTTTCCATCGTTCAGAAAAAAATACAAAAAGTTTTAGGATTAAAAAGGAAAAAACAAATCGGCG
The DNA here is from genome assembly GCA_019049505.1 of Pachyrhynchus sulphureomaculatus. Taxonomy (NCBI): domain Eukaryota; kingdom Metazoa; phylum Arthropoda; class Insecta; order Coleoptera; family Curculionidae; genus Pachyrhynchus; species Pachyrhynchus sulphureomaculatus. Next base: position 152,469,723 of record CM032447.1, read on the forward strand.
CAATCACAAGCGGGAAAATAGGCCTTGTCTTGTACCAGTGCGCCTGAACTGGCACTGAAACTTATTTGTATAATGGATGAAACATTTTAGTTCCGCCTGATGGAAATACAACGCATTCGAAGAACCTGGAGGCGTTAACCAAAGCAAAGCCTAATTTCACAACTGCCAGGCCTTACTACACGTCGGCTTCAGTCACTGAATGTATCTTTTTTTAAACCTATAAGCAATTATTATGTTCAAGCAGCAGAAAAATAGTTGAGGACAAATACAGGTCATCAAGTAACGAAATATCAAGTTGAAAGTTTATTTGCAGAACTTTATTAAAGAAGTAACCACTGGCACCATTGTGAACGGATTTGAAACGGCTGGAGTTTAACCCGTCGACAAAAACGTCTTTCCCGAGCATTTGTTTAAAGCAGCTAAAAATATCAATGTTATTTCTCTGAAACAAAGAAATGAAAGCACATCAGTCTTATAAGACGATTCTATTACTATCGAACCAAATTTAAATAGTGAACCGTCTACTTCGGGATTTAACGCGAAAGCTTTAAGAAAAAGTAAAATCTTTAAGGCCAATACTGCAAAAAATACAGTACCAAAAATCTATGGAAATTACTTCAAGTCACATTAATAAACAGTAGAAGGCATAAAAAAAAGTTACCACCAATACCAAAAATAATCGATAAACGATATGTCTAAACCTCCCCTACAAACCTCCGGTATAAAACCGCACTTAGCCAATGCGGCATCCAAGAAAATGTTTTGATGCCTCAGCTGGCTTTTTTGTTGACAACGAACGAAAGCCGAAAAAGGTCAGAAATTTATTTATAAATATTTTTATGCAATCACGCAAATAAAATTTTAGTGAATTAGATATGTTAAAATTTTTACCACTTAGAAAATATGTATATATAATATTTTTACTACTTAGAAAATATATATAATATTAAAAAAATGGATGACATTAAGTAAATAAGTACATAGTATAAAACAAACCGCTGTCGCGTCTTTCTGTCTGCTTATTTATCGATTTTCCTACTAACTACTGAACGGATTTTATTTCCGTTTTCACTAATGGATAGAAGGTCTCACGATGACTGTTTGTTCTGGCACCAAGAGAGGAGACATTTAATGTGGTGTGTAAAGAAATATTTTAAACTATCTGAAAAAAATATTTTAGACATGTTATTTTTGTCTATACTAAATTATAATGAAGAGATAAACAGTAACATTACAACTCCCGTGCAAAGCCGAGACGGGTCGCTAGTTACTAAAATTTTTGTATAATTCATTTAGGTAATTTTATTTAACGTCAGTTGTATGCAATGTACATCTTTACGAAATAAATAAATAAATAAATGTACCTGAAATGTAGAATTGATCTTCATATAAAATATCCTAAGTTGTCTATGATAAATTTATAACTACAGCTGTACCGAATGACACAATCTATTTCACTTGCTGCTATGTTCTACACTACTGCATAGTCCATCTACCTTTAAAAAAAATCTGCATTGATCTGTACAACAAACTAAACGTGAATTTGCAGTTTTCCTAGTGTTTCCTAGTTCTTGTGTTTTTCTACTCTTCTTGATCTAGCTTTTGTTATTTTCGATGTTTTTAGTGTTCCGTACGGAACACTTATAAGATGACTTCGGTGTCTGTCTGTCCGTCTGGCTGTCTGTCTGTCACACCCGATTTTCTCAGAAACTATTTGTCATAGAAAGTTGAAATTTGGTAATAATATAGGAATTGATGGCCTCATCAGAGCCGTGTAGTTTTGAAAGTTAAATTTTGACTTAAGGGGTTAGTTTTTGGGGGTGAAATCGGAAGTGAAAAAAAAATTTTTTTACTAGGTCATTGAGTGTGGAGTCAAATGAAAGCTTGTGAAAACACGAGTAAATATATATATATATATATATATATACATATATATATATATATATATATATATATATATATATATATATATATATATATATATATATATATATATATATATATATACACATATATCTATATATATATATATATATATTATATATATATATATATATATATATATATATATATATATATATATATATATATATATATATATATATATATATATTATGTAGTACTTGCGCACCCTTTTCTTTGTATTATTTTTAAAAATTCGCGAAAAATCGCTGTCCTCCCACCTTATCTCGAAAAGTACTGATCAAAAAATTTTCAAAAAATTCTGGAATATTTTCCTCGGGGTGTAGATTGAGAGAAAATTATCACGAGTGCATTACCTTTAATAATTTATCTGGTATACAAAAAAAAAAACAGAAATTTCAAGATCATCAGTTTTCAGTAAAGATTAGAAACAAACTTTGTTGAAAACTCATTTGGGGTGTGTTTTGTGAAGTCACTGATCATTTTATACCACCGTAACAATTTTTTTTAAGCAATCAACGTACGGAACACTAATTGTGCAAGTTCAACTTGCGCTTGACCGGTTATTATTTTTAATTTATTGGGTCACTTTTAACAGGAGATTTTTTTTAATCCCATTTCAAGTTTTTTTGCCTTCATATTAATAGTTAATAACCATTCGGCGACTTTTTAACTTTTATTATAATCAGATGCCCTAAAACGTTCTCGAGCTCGTTGTTTGAGTTTGTTTGAAATAGCTCTATGTCTGGGGCTTAAATCTTCACTTTTAGCGTACTCTGTATCGTGTCTCCGACAGGCTACATCTAGCAGGTTTATACCTTTATCACCTCTGGATAGTCTTTTACCAAGATGTGCCTGGCTCACAAAAACTGATATGCCTGGGATATATATAATTCTACAGGTAGGTTATTAATAACTCAGTTTACTATTCCTATTAGCAGTTGTATTTCTACAGAAATTAAACAACTTTATGATCCCTTTCTTCCTAATTGTTGTTTTTTTTCGAACTGTGGTGAAACCATTGTGATGATTACATTACCCAGGCCAGTCAAGAATTTGAGTAATTTCCGAGAGTATGGTATAGGTATGTGGAATATGTAATTGCGATTTTCAGTACAGTATCAAGTGGCAGCAGCAGCAAGAGCACTTGAGGATGTCAAATGATATTTTGGCGAAACGTTGTGCAAATTCATTGTTAGAGATTAAAACCCAAAATTTGAATGTTTTACATTCCACAATCCATGAAAATATCTATTGTAACAAAACATGTAGGCTTAAAAGTTTTTGGTCTGACACATAAGTGTAGTCCTTTTCAAAAAATCCATATGATTTTAAGAAAGTACCAATCTTCAAACGATACATGCAAAATTTCATGACATTTCGACGATTAGTTTACAAGTTACAGTGGTTTTAGTGACGCTACTTTTGATATTTTCAAAACAACGGAAAAAATCGAATTTCGTGTGTTGACTAAACACTGTGTTTTGATGGGAAAAAATACCGTTTAAGCAGAGCAATGGCTTGATAAGTGTTACGGGGACTCTGCCCCTGGAAAATCACTCATCATTTACTGGTATGCTGAATTTAAATGCCGTCGTACAGATACAAATGATGCTGAATGCTCGGATGCCCAAATGAGATGGTTACACCGAAAAACATAAAAAAAAAATCCACAAAATTGTTTTGGATGACCGTAAAGTGAAATTGTATCCTAAAGATATCAGAAGAATGTGTTAGTCATATTTTGCATGAACATTTGGGCATGAGAAAGCTCTGTTCGAAATGGATACCGCGTTTGCTCACAGTGGACCAAAAACAACAATGTGTTGATGGTTCTGAGAGCTGTTTGGACCTTTTTAAGCGCAATTTTTTCATGCGATATGTGACAATGGATGAAACACGGATTCACCACTAAACACCGGAATCAAATCGGCAGTCAGCTGAGTGGACAGCAGCCGGTGAAAGACGCTCGAAGCGACCAAAGACACAACAGTCGGCTGGGAAGGTTTTGGTCTCTGTATTTTGGGATGCGCATGGAATAATTTCCGTCGACTATGCTGAGAAGGGAAAAAAACCGTCAATAGCGAATATTATATAAAGTTATTGACGCGTTTGAAGGCAGAAATCGCAAAGAAACGACCCCAAATAAACAAGAAAAAAGTGCTTTTTCATCAAGACAATGCACCGTGTCACAAGTCAATGGTTACGGTGGCAAAAATGCATGAATTGAAATTCGAATTGTTTCCTCATCCACCATATTCTCCAGATTTGGCCTCCAGCTACTATTAGCTATTCGCAGACCTCAAAAAAATGCTCGCGGGAAATACATTTGGCTCCAATGAAGAAGTTATCGCCGAAACTGAGGCCTATTTTGAAAGCATGAAAGGTATAGAAATGTTAGAAAAGTGTTGCACTAATTATATCGTTCTTGTAGGAGACTATGTTGATGAATAAAGTCGAATTTTACAAAAAAAAAAAATGTGTTTTAATTAGCTAGACCAAACACTTTTCAGCCTACGTGTTAACACAATATCTTTAACACATTTAAGCGGCTGTAAAATTAGCTTTATTTTAATTTTGAAATTAATTTACGGAGTCGTTTAAAAAGTGTGACACATCTAAAATATGTTTTAAATAGAATATCCTATATATTGTTGAATTTTAGTTTTTACAGTAACGTTCTCAAGAGTGTAGCAATGTACACTATTTGCCCCATAGAGGCAGCACTTATTTGAAAAACTGTTTTTTAGAATGTATTCAAAACTTATAAATTAACATTTATCTAAAATTTAGTAACATTGAGAAACTTAAGTACTTGAAATTAACTTTTCTCCTTTTATTCGTACCCTTGACATGTTCTTTTACAATTTTATAATTGTTTATTTTGACCGCTTGGAAACTCCATAAAAACAATAAAGCCAAGTAAAAGGAATAATAGAAGGGGAAAAAACCTGAGATGTCAATCTTAAAGAACTTTCATTGCAAACTGTAAGTGCATTCTGAGCTTAAAAAATAAGGTTTAAAATAACGAGAAAAAAATCTGAGTTTACGACTTTTATATGATATGAATTGTATTATCATTGTTAATACTAAATTTATATTACTTAAAAGAAATAATCTTTTTTATTCTTTTAACTAGGGATTATCAAGATATATATATATATATATATATATATATATATATATATATATATATATATATGTATATATAATATATATAAAATGCAACGTCTCTCTGTCTGTCTGTCTGCCTGTCCGTCAGTGCGCTTATCACTTGAGAACCACTTATCCGATTTACGTGTTTTTTATAAATTTATACACGTGTTCTATATAATTCGATATAGCCTAGATAATGGGAGATAAGGTGAGATAATGGGAGATAAGGAAAATTAATGGGAGATAAGCAGAGATAAGTCTAGATAATAGGAGTTATGGTGAGATAATGGGAGATAAGGAGAAATAATGGGAGATAAAGAGAAATATTGCGAGATAAGTCGAGATAAGCCTAGATAATGGGAGATAAGGTGAGATAATGGGACATAAGGAGACATAATGGGAGATAAGAAGAAATAATGGGAGATGAGCAGAGATAAGCCTAGATAATGGAAATTATGTAGAGATAATGGGAGATAAGGAAAAATAATGGGAGATAAGGGGAAATAATGGCAGATATTTTATTACGTTAGGTAACATAAGGAATAAGCAGTGACGACAGTAGTAAATCAAGTCCATATATATATATATATATATATATATATATATATATATATATATATATATATATATATATATATATATATATATATATATATATATATATATATATATATATGTATATACATATATATATATATATATATATATATATATATATATATATATATATATATATATATATATATATATATATATATATATATATATATATATATATATATATATATATATATATATATATATATATATATATATATATATATATATATATATATATATATATATATATATATATATATATATATATATATATATATATATATATATATATATATATATATATATATATATATATATATATATATATACATATATATTATGTCTACAGTGTTACAGTGTGTATTTTAACATATATATTTTATGGATTGACCAACTTTTTATGTATAAACTACATTCAGGCTAACGAAACTTTGCACTTCTCATGTGAGTTTTTTTGACTTTATTATGACTAAAATCTTATTCTTGTTCTACACTAATTTTATTTATTATAAAAAACTTAATGATAACATCATTAATTTAAATTTGTCCCAAACACGATCAGTGAATATGTTTTGTTCTTCTTTTCAGTTCTTGCCCTGAAGAAGGTCCCAATCCAGGACCGAAATATTGGCTTAATGAAAATTGTGTGATCTCTTATCACGCCCTTTTTGCCGAGTTCCCCAACTAAGATTTTATTTTTAAGAATTTCGGTAGATACGGCAATCTTTTGCTTTCTTTCTTTATTCTATATATATATATATATATATATATATATATATATATATATATATATATATATATATATATATATAAATATATATATATATATATATATATATATATATATATATATATATATATATATATATATATATTAGAGTGACCGGATCTCATAGAGGGGAAAAAAAAAAAATGTCGGAATCTTGTTCGTCTGGACCCCACAAAACGATTCCCCTTTCCAGATATTGAGATAGCCGAAATTTGAGCTCGATTAAACGCGTTAACTCGTGCCGCTCGTCGCTCAAAGTTTGAAAAAATCCAAATTTTTGGCCAAAAAGCTGACATATGGAGCCATAACTCCAGAACGGTAAATAATAGAAACACGCTTAATATCTCAAAAGAAAGCTAATGTTGTTCTTCAAAATTTATATTCTATACATAATTGTTGTTATTTTAAGTCAAACCGAGTTACAACAGCCTTTAGCCCCAAAAACGTGACCTGGTACCACTAGGAGCATACTTCGTATATTTTGTTATTAAGTGATAAATTTTGCTTTTTTGGTATATTTTTGAGTTTAAAGTAGAAATATAATAAAAAAACAAGTAATACTGATAAGTCTAATGACATTTTTTATTTTAAAATATAAAAATTATGTATATAATACATACAAAACAGACACAGAAAAGATACAGACGTAGTACCTACATGAGTTGATAATTTTACAGTTATCTAATCTACTCTAGAGCTTTTGTTAAAGTAGTTTTTGAAACGTCAGGATATAATGCTCGGCATTTACTTACAACTTGCTTTTGGTCTTCATCTTTTGTCAGAAGGTCGTTAAAGTCGGTTATTAATTTAACACCACGCTCAGCCATATCATTAACTACTTTTAATGTTTTGACAATTTTCAGTCCTTCTTGGAAGTCATTATTTTGAGGCCAGGTGTTTGGATGGTGTCTTAGGAAATCTGTTTTTATATTAAATTGGTCAAAGAATGTAAACGTTTCTTTGGTAAGTAAATTTACCAATCCTCCATCAACTATCTCTTTTAAGTTTTCTTTCCTAACTTTTGGATTTACAACCCTAGCGTGCTGTGATGGTTCATCTGTGCTACTGAGCAATTTATTAGCCATTAACAACTTTTCATCGTCTGTAATGGTGGGTTCAAAAAACGATAATCCCACCAACTTTGCATTCAAATACCACAAATGGTTCGAAAATTTGGTCAGGGCTATTTCTGCAATGTCGTTGTCACATTCTTTATAGTCTAACAGACTATGCAAAATACCTAAATCTTGCTTTGGTGCAAGATGAGCTTTTGGAGCATTGAATCAAGCTTTACAATAAATTTTAACTAGGAAAACAGAAATGGCACGCACAGAACTTTCTTCTTCTTTAGACATCTTAACATGACGACGAACAATGAACAATTTTAAGCAGTAAATAGCCTTTGCCATCCACCTAGCGTGATGAATGGCTCCTGGAGTTCTAAAACCCACAACATTGCCGTCTAGTGATCCAACAAATACGAGAACCAACTGCAATAGCTCCTTGTATTCATCTCTGGGGTGGCTATCAGTTAATTTGGTCTCAATTCAGCAGGAACATTTGCAATTACTTCTGGAGTTAGCTGCTTTTGTATTAGATTGTCACTGATACCTGTGTCGTATTTTCCTTTGTCTATCTTGGGCCACGCAGTGAGGAATCTCTTGAAAATGTCTGGATGAGGTCCAGTGGTTGATCCCATTTTTGTGTCGAATACGCCTCTTAACAGAATTTCCAAGATATGGTGACGGCAAGCTAGGTATAACAATTCTCTTCCTAACATTTGCTCCAATATGACGCATGCTCCTTTGAGTCTTCCCGTGTTGGATGCTGTAGTGTCGAAGCACATCGCCTTGACGGTGTTGAGAAGACCCCATTCATGTAGGTATTCATATACGGCTACGGCTTGCTCCTCTCCATAGCTGTTTGCTGTTACAGGAACTCCCAGCAGCTGTTCCTTTTCGACATATGAAATAGCTATAGCTATTCGCTCACATTGTTCATTTTTTAAAACACCCGGTAAAAGTTTACCGTCCCAATGGACAACCACGGGCTCTTTTTCAGGAATGTTTACTTTATCAAAAATTTTTTTATTATATTGTTCTCTGAACATTTGCCTTTTATCATGTAATAAAGTTTTCGAGACTTTGTACTCAAGAGGGTCAAGGTTTAGTGCTTCTAGAGTAGCTATTAAAATTCTCGTGGCATTTCTGTCGGATACCTTACATCCATCTAATAAAATGGACAATTTCATGTTTAAAATCTCTTTAACGCCCCTTGCAAATGAAACTTTCATCCTCTTGCTCTCAGATGGTCCCGGATCTTCTGCAGCTTCTTCAGGGATGTCCATTTCCTCCAAGCTCTCAAGTTCCTGGTAGATGCTGTCCTCTTCAGTGTCTTCTTCTCCTTCTTCGAACCAGGTCACGTTTTTGGGGCTAAAGGCTGTTGTAATTCGGTTTGACTTAAAATAACAACAATTATGTATAGAATATAAATTTTGAAGAACAACATTAGCTTTCTTTTGAGATATTAAGCGTGTTTCTATTATTTACCGTTCTGGAGTTATGGCTCCATATGTCAGCTTTTTGGCCAAAAATTTGGATTTTTTCAAACTTTGAGCAACGAGCGGCACGGGTTAACGTCGTTTAATCGAGCTCAAATTTCGGCTATCTCAATATCTGGAAAGGGGAATCGTTTTGTGGGGTCCAGACGAACAAAATTCCGACATCGATTTTTTGCGGTCACCCTAATATATATATATATATATATATATATATATATATATATATATATATATATATATATATATATATATATATATTGTAACATTCATTTTTTCCTAGATTTTAAGACCATGTAATGTTACTGATTTTTTCACTTCAAATTGTACTTATTTTCATTTTTGTACCGAACGGTATATTAAACAGAGATTCCAAGACGTTCGGTATAGTGTGTTGTGCGGGTTCCTGACCGAATCTACCGCTACGCCGCGATTGGTGAAAAGTTTGTATCCGCAGTTTTGGTTCCGGCGTCGCCATATTACCGAGAGAGTTTGGATGGCTTATTTAAGGGCCTGAAGACCGACTGTCGAGGTGGTTTTCCATCGAGCCGCAGCCGGGCTATTTTCCATCTAGTCGCCGAGTAGGCTTCGTACCATCTAGCCGACAGGCTAATTTTCATGAGAGTCGCCAAGTAGGCTTCCGTCGACTGAGCTACAAAAAAAAAAGCTCAGAACAACCATCATGCGAGCTAAGTAAAAGTACCAGTTTCGTAACTAAAAGCCGTAGTGGGCTTTCAAAGTGTTAGCTAGAAAAAGTGTGCAATCGGTCGAATGCCATCAACGCAGGAATAAGAACAGTAAGTTACCCAAACTTCCTTCAATAGACTTATTCCAGAGCAGTGCCTTAACAACAATTTAAAACAGACTAAAAGTGAAGTGTAAAGCACTATTTTTCGTCTTTGGGGGTTATCATAGCCAGGATTTAAATGTAATAACCACTAGTTAGGCTAGAATTTTTTTTGTAGAACTGCAAAGGTTGGAACTTTTTATTTTAAAAAACATGAATAAATTCTCTTTTTTTGTTGATTAAAGCTAGTGTCTCACTGAATACCTATCCTACTTTTCAGGACAAGAATGGCTGTACCAAACTGATTTTTTTATTTTTTCCAACAATACATTCTTTCAGTATTTTTCCATTTTTTTAGCTGAAGTTAGATCCTTTCTATTTTAAAATGGATGGTGCCCAAAATTTGTACAGCTAAAGCTTTTTAAAAATAGAAAATAGTTCCAAAAAGACGTAAGACAATTATCTCTTACCCATATCTCTCTACCAAGGAAAACTGAGCTAGTGTGTGTTTAATTTCTTTAGTTCTTTTGAAATCAGGGTTCACTCAATTCAGTATCAGAAATTAAAGCGGGTAAGTTCCAATGTTACAAAATTGCGCTCAAGCGTGGGACAAACAACTTCTCACAGGGTACAAAAAAAGATGCCTCAAACTGAGGACAGTTTTTCATAAGCTACAAAGTGACGCAGCCTACGTGGGGCGCAATTAAACACTTTTTCATAGGGTACAAAATAGCGCTGTCAACGCGGGGCTTTTGGAATTTTATTTTTTAAAAAAGGGTTCAGTGTACTAGCTTTCGAACAAAATAAAAGCTCTAACTTTGCAGATATTTTTATTTCATAATATTTAATAAGCGATTCCTACTTTTTTCTTAAAAGCTAGCTTTATAGTTCAGATTAGCAGATGTGCTGGTTTACTTTAATTTTTTTTTAGTGTTAGATTTATTTTACGGTAAACCGAACAAAAAACTGTTCTTTTTTCTCACCTATATTTTGCATGAATATTAAAAATACTTAGCTGATACGAAACGATACCTGGAGATTTTTTTTGTTGAAAATTCTTAACATATTTGGTAAAAGAATTTAAATACAAGGCGATACTTAGAAATTTTTTTGAAATTGTCGAAGATTTTTTTTAATGTTTGGTAAAGAAGTTTACATATTTTAAGTGCCTTTATATATTTTTTATTTTGACTATTGGGAGCACAGGAGAAGTATTTTTAACGACTTTTTAAACAATTCTTTTAAATTTTATTCATTTATCATGGAAGCCTTCAATTTCAAAGTCAATCACCTACTGGAATATGAATTAGACTATGAACTGAAAATCCGTCGTACTTTCTCAGAACATCCGGTCGCGGATAAAAGAAAGATTCTAACGAGGATCTTAAGTAAAGAAATAAATGAGCCCGGAAAAACGATAAAAATAGGGGATGACACTCTGTCTGATAAAGAAGAAACGGCTGGTATCGAAAAGAGTTTAAATTCTATCCAAAACTTAATCGATAGTTATGACGGCGATCCAAATGATTCACTTGTACACCGGGTTAAGTCACGTTTATCGCATGTAGCGGGTCGCGTACAAAGAATTCCCATGCCGGATGACGAAGAGGAAGCGTCGAAGCTTTCCAAATATGTTCAGGAAACAATAGCTACGTGTGTGCTCATGGAAGCAAATCTTGCAGAAAAGATAGCTCCTGGTCATGAGTTACCACAGTTGCCTATTACAACCCCAGTCATAAACGTACCAGCTCCAATCGTGAATTGCGCAGCCAGAAATATTCCTGTCAGCGAATGGCAATTGAAATTTAATGGAGACTCAAAGAGACTCTATCCTTTTTTGGAGAGGCTGACTGAAATAGCACAAGCTAGGAAAGTATCGGAAGATGAACTTTTCAGCTCTGCTGTAGAATTTTTCACTGGCGATGCCTTCATTTGGTTTAGAAGCATAAAATCAAGTGTCAACGACTGGCATTCCTTGGTAGATAGGCTAAAGAAGGACTTCTTGCACTGTGATGATGATGAAGAATTGTGGTCGGAAATAAAGAGGAGGCGACAAAAGAAGAATGAGTCCACTGTGATTTTTATTGCCCACATGGAATCTTTATTTTGTAGGTTGTCCATCAAGCCTTTGGAAAGTACCAAAGTTAAATTTATACGGAGGAATATTCTGCCTAGTTTCGTCAATCGGTTAGCTCTACTAGATATAAATTCGGTAGCCGAACTCGCCGGGTTATGTAGAAAACTTGAAGAGTCCGATTATTTGTTGGAAAAGAGCAGACCAAAAAGCGAAACTAATATACATCAAGTAGAGTATAATCCAAATGGCCGAAGTGGAGTCTCGACAAATAAAGTTGGGAATGTAAATCGGAACCCTAGGGGTAACCAGAAAACGGGTAAAAGAAAAGATAATGACTCTAAAATTAGCGACACTGCAGCTAAAGTGAACGACAAGCCGGTTTCACCTAAGGCAACTTTCACGTGTTGGAATTGCACAGGCCCGAATCACACTTACCAAAATTGTACAGCACCAAAGAGGGTATTTTGTGGAACAACAGGTGTGAGACTAACATCATGCCCCAAATGTACAAAAAACGAGTAAGGACGGTATATTACCGAGGCGGATATCCTAAGTCCAACAAAAAAGCCTCTAATCATTCGGCTAAGTCACAAGCTCATGTTCGCAGTAAAGCCCCTAATCCAAAACGTTCTAGAAACACAGACGAACAAAAATATTCCAGTAGATCAGATTGGACTAAATGGTTACAAAAAGTTTCTGATTTTTTTAAGTCTAATAAAAATTCTCCTTCTCAAGTTAAAACTCCTGCTTCTCCAAATGGTCACATGTCTCCTCTATTCGTGCATAAATATTTAGATAACAGACCGCATATCAAGATAAATCTATTAGGTGCCCATTTCTCGGCTTTATTTGACTCTGGTGCAAATGCCTCCGTTGTAGGTCAGAATGGTATAAAAATTTTAAGTCGTTTAAGTATAAAAATATGCCACGTCAAAAATAGAAGTGTTACCACTGCAGATGGCAGCCGTCTAAAAGTTTTAGGTACGGTTGAGTTGCCGCTAGTCTGCAATGGTCATTGTTTAGTAATCTCTGCTCTAGTAGTACCTTCTCTACCACATACTTTGGTTTTAGGATGTGATTTTGCACAAAAATTCGGAATTCTAGTAAATTTTAAAAATAATTCGTGGTATCCACAGTCCCTAGAAGTCAACTCTCAAACAAGTTATAAAGATTGTTATTCAGAAAGCTCTTTAGAAAACCTTTTCTCGCGTCTATGTACCCTAGAAGATCTCTCGCGGACGGAACGCTTAAAAGCAGAAAAAGTAATAAGCTCTTTCAATGAAATAAGTAGTAAAGATAGGTTAGGCCGAACGAATAAAATCAACATGTCTATTGATACGGCTGATGCCAGTCCTGTAAAGACAAGGCCCTTCGCCATGTCTCCATATATGTCAAAAGTATTAAATAAGGAGTTAGACGAAATGTTGAAACTCGGAGTGATTGAAGAATCAAACAGTCCTTGGTGTTCTCCAATCTTATTGGTGAAAAAAGGCCGATGGACAGTATCGTCTGTGCTTTGACGGAAGAAAGCTCAACGAGGTCAGCAAATTTGATAACTATCCATTACCGAACATCGACAGAATTTTGACATCACTCAGGAATGCTAAGTATGTATCCTCGATAGACCTTAGAAAGGCTTTCTGGCAAATTCCTTTAGACAAATCCTCTAAGGAAAAGACCGCTTTTGCAGTAGTAGGCCGAGGTCTATTTCAGTTCGTCACTATGCCGTTTGATCTAAAGAACGCTGCTCAAACTCAGCAACGTTTAGTGGACGCTATATTTGGTCCGAAATATGAGCCACATATTTTTACCTATCTCGATGATATTTTAGTAACATCGGAAGACTTCGAAACGCATATTCGCTTACTTAAAGAAGTAAAAGATAAATTGAAAGAGGCCGGACTGACGATAAATTTGAGCAAATGTGATTTTTTCAAAACTTCTCTAAAGTTTTTAGGCTATATTGTAGGCTCAAATTCCTTGCGTACCGATCCGGATAAAGTAGCAAGCATGGTTAATTATGCGAGACCTACTAATACTACGGAAGTTAAGCGTTTCGTAGGAATGTGTTCATGGTACAGACGTTTTATCGAGAATTTTTCTACCTTGTTGTCGCCTATTAATGATCTTTTGAAAGGACGAAAAAAAGGACAATCGATAGATTGGACAAAGGCAGCCGAAGAATCTTTTATAAAGATTAAAGAGCTATTGGTTTCAGCTCCAATTTTATCCCAACCAGATTTTTCCCAACAGTTTTATATTTCTAGCGATGCTTCTAATACCGGTTTAGGGGGCGTCCTAACACAGAAAATCAATGGTGAGGAAAGAGTGATAGCGTATGCCAGTAGAACTTTGTCAAAGGCTGAACGTAACTACTCGGTTGTTGAAAAAGAATGTTTAGCAGTACTCTTTAACATCGAAAAGTTTCGACCTTACATAGAAGGTGTTCCTTTCACGGTCATAACAGATCATTATAGTCTATTGTGGCTTAATTCTATTAAAAACCCTAGTGGCAAACTAGCGCGTTGGGCGATTAGGCTGAGACAACACACATTTACTTTAATTCATAGAAAAGGAGTCCACAATGTTATTCCTGACGCTTTGTCAAGAATCCCAGATCATACCGTGGACGAAAACAGTCTTAATGCACAGATTGGCGTAAGAATCGATATAGTTGACATAGATCGCATAGATCCATGGTACGACAATTTACGGCAGCAAATCAAAGAATTTCCTGAAAATTTTCCGCAGTGGAAAGTGGAAAATGATTTCGTGTACAAGTTTATCCCAAACCAGTTGCCTTTAAAAGTTAATGTACCAGAGTGGAAAATACTAGTTCCTAAGCCACAGAGAGAGGAAATTATAGACGTGTGTCACACTCCTCCTACTTCTGGTCATTTTGGCTTTTATAAAACTCTTCACAGGGTTCAGGAACAGTATTATTGGCCAAAAATGCGTTTTGACATCGTAAAGTTTGTGAGGACTTGTGAAGTATGTGGAGCGCAGAAATCTCCAAATGCACTACCTATGGGACTGATGGGAAAAGAGGAAAACGGTTAATTACCATTTTCAAGTCATAGCAGCTGATCTAGTAGGCCCATTCCCACGTTCAAAAAAGGGAAATAAATGGCTTCTCGTGGTTTCTTGCTGGTTTACAAAGTATACCATGCTATTTCCTTTGAAAAGCTCTAAAGCTGGACATATAGAGAGAATTTTGGAAAATAATGTCTTTCTAATCCACGGTGTTCCATCGCTCTTAATATGCGATAACGGTACTCAGTTTACCTCTAAGAGTTTTAAGAGCTTAAGTGAAACTTATGGTTTTAACATCCGTTTTAATCCCGTGTACTCTCCCCAATGTAATTTTGTGGAACGTAATAACCGAACAGTCGGGACCGCTTTACGAAGTTACGTGGATTCACATGACACTTGGGATGGCAATATTTCCAAAATCCAACAAGCGATAAATACCGCAAGACACGAAGTAACAGGGTTCACACCGTCTTTCTTAGTTTACGGCAGACATATACCTCTATCTGGATCATATTATAAAAACTTAGATTTGGATGTCAATGTTGACAGCGAAATAATTCCGGGTAACAGGGGTGAGTACGCCGAAAATTTAAAGGGTTTAAAAGATATTTTCACCGACGTGCGTAGTAGGATACATAAGGCTTATGAACGGAACAGTAAGTCTTACAACCTTAGAAAAAGGGATTTTGCCTTTAATATAGGTGATCACGTTTGGCGAAAAAATAAAATTCTTTCCAGTGCAGCAGATAAATTCACATCTAAGTTGGTACCTAAGTATGTGCATTGCGTGATAAGAGAAAAGATTTCAGACTTAGTTTATGGTTTAGTTAATTTAGATGGGACTAAAGTAGGACGATGGCATATTAAAGACTTAAAACCATTCAATGAACCTAACCCTAGTGAAAGTTTGTCAGAAGAAGAATAATTTATATTTACATTATCTTAATTGCTTTACTTTATTTTTTTTGATGTTGCTCTGTAGAGGTGACGACCTCGTTTTTTTTTGACGGTTATAAAAGTTGAGCAGAGAATAGCTTACTTTTGTTGTTTAATGCTAAGGTTTTGGGTACTGATCATATCCAAACTTAGGTTGATTGTAGTTGATGTTTAGCATCGACTCAGCTGTTGCGAGCTTGCGAAAGAGTCACACTCAGGATATATCATAAGACTGGTATGTCGGTGGTCGCGGGATTTGATTTGCTTATGACCCAAATAATATCCAGTTCTTGACACTTGGAAGCGAAATTTTGATTAGAGGCAATCCAAGGTGATCTTGAGTTAGGACAAGCGCAAGATGGAGCTCGTGTTGTATGATGTATAGTCAAAAAAATTTTTATGAGCAATTTCAAAGTTTGTTACCCGAGTGGGTGTATTTCTATTACCTTAGTGGTATATGTTGGGTGCAATTAAGAGTAAATTGAGTTTGGTTTATCCAGTAAGTCTAAGACTTGGATTATTTTGATTTAGATCTTCTTCTGAATTGACAAACTGAAGGTATTTTCTATTTTTTTCAGAGCCGTTTAAAACGTTACCTTTGAGTCACTAATTTTTTTAAAATTTTTTTGCATGGACTCATAGGCGTATGTTGAGTTTTTTCGGTATACTATCAGATTGATAGAAAATTGAAGTTCTGCAGGAGAACTAAAGGCTGATCATTTACAGGAGATGAGAGCAGAGTAAGACAGTCGTTTCACAAAGAAATGATCAAAATCTGATACCGAGATGAGAACCTTGTCAAGGGAGGCTAAGCGCAGTGAAGGAAGATTCCTAACCGAATTTTTAGATTTCCAAGAGGTAATCTAGAAGTTTGGGCTGACAGAAAACGGTTATGCCTGATACCTGTAGCAGTTTCTTCTAGAGGCTATTGTCTAGGGAGACGATTAACACCATGATCGAATATTTTAGCTGTCAACGATGTTTTCTTCTTGTTTCTGATTAAGCTGGAAAAGCTCTTGTCGTCTTCAAAAGTTTTGTTGCGTTGCCACCGAAAAAAATTGAGAAATTTTTGCTTCATGTAGCTTTTTAAGCTCATTTTCGTTTTTTAAAATTTCGTTAGAAGCTTGGTTAAGTTAACCTTATAAACCTTTTTGGTTGTATCCCATGAGTAATCTGTTTTTACAGGCTGTGATGCACCGGGTGCTAACAGATGCCGTTACGACGTTTGGCAGGGAGTTAGTCTTCCTGAGGAACAGACTGATTGGAAGGGTAGTCTATGGGGGGTGAACGTTTGACCTTTGGGACCTTTAGGGGTTTTGTTACCCAATGGTTATTTCTATTTGAACCAAAGGAGAGCCTAGCTACTGTAGTCGACCTCAGCTCCAATTAGCCTATTAGTGGTGACAGGCTGTTGGCAGTAGTGTGTCTCGGAACACCCTATTGATTAATTTTTTTGACTTATGGTGGTGTGGTAGACACCGTTTTTAGTTTAGTGGATGCTATAATCTACTCCCTTTTGTTGGTGGACTCCAGGGTCACCAATTCTGTATTTTATTGTCTCCACCATTCAGTATATCGTGGTGAGGTGTTTGTCTCCTGTTATGTGGGATGGATTGAATGTTTTTCGTTGTTGTTCCAGGGCGAGACCAGTACACGAGGGTTCTTCATGCAACTTGAAGAGGCGCAATGCTGGTTAAGTTTTATATCTCTGTATAGCCACCCTGAAGAATGACGGAGGGCGTTTCTTCTGGCTCATGTTTCTAGGCAGATTTGTCACTTTGGTGCGATGTGCTGAAGATTTGATTAGCTTTTGCTAAGAGCTTTCACCAAGCTCAGTATGGAGTTATCATAACCAAGAGTTTGGGATTTGAACTCCTGTATGTATTTCTGTATATATTTCTGTATATATTTCTGTATATATTTCAGTGTATGTTGGTTGCCTGAGGGCATGTGCTCAAAATGTGTGATTCTGAGTCGTTTTGTTTATGGACTCCTATGTTTAGGATTATGACTTTAGGGAGGTCCTATTTCGAGACTTGCTGTCTCATATAGTTATGTAGAGAATGTATCCTTGAATGTTAGTTGCGCGCGGACTAATCATTCTGTTCTTAGTGAACATTGCTTTTTGAAGCAGGATCATTCAGTTTGGTGAATTTTAGTTTTTATAGCTATTCACTGTGTTTAGAGTGAATTTTAGCTTTTGTAGCTATTCACCGTGCCTATAGTGATATTGTTAGCTTTTATAGCTGCTCACTATGTTAATGGCGAGTTTGTTCTTTTAGAACGCAGACTTTGTGTAGTCGAGGACTATTTACAGAGTGTTTTCTTGGCGAGGAGCCGAGGTTTTTTCTGGCGATATACCAGAATGTTTTCTTGGCGAGGAGCCGAGGTTTTTTTCTGGCGATATACCAGAGTGTTTAGTTGGCGATAAGCTGACGTGTTCCCTGGCGATTTTTGCATGTCTGGATGTCTCAGGACGTCGACATTGCGCGATAGAGTGCGATTATTTTCCGAGTGCGGCTAGTAGTGATACTAGATTTAGAATGTTCTCTTAGTGATGAGCTAGGGCATTGAGGGCGATTTTTCCCGAGCGTTTGTCTGGATATTTATCCAGATGTTTTTTTTTGGCCTTGTGCTAAATGGTCTGACAAGACTTTTCCTTTTTAGTGTAAGTGTTTGCACTAGAATTATTTTTTTATTTTTTTTCTTTATTTAAGAATTTTTATAAATTTCTTTTGCTGAAATAGAAAATTTTCAGACAATCCTCAAAAGATTTTAAGGGGGGTGTTCATATTTTATTTCAGTTCACTTTTTATTTAGACAAGAGTCTAGACAAAGTTATATTTTTTGTTTTGGTAACAATAACAGAGCTGAGTCTTTTATATAAGAAGACCGCGATTGTTATTTCGGAAAGGTATTTCCTATGTTCATGCAAGGATTTTTATTTACTTTTTGGTGTACTCAACCTTAGTGCTTAATTAAGTTAAGTCTAGTTATAAGATTCTTGTGTACATGCAAAGATTTTTATTTGGTTTTCATTGTACTTAATATTAGTGCTTAATTGAAACTAAGTCTAGTAGTAAGGTCCGAAGTTTGTAATTTTGTTTTAAGTTCTGACCTTAGTATTAAGTGATAGTGTACCACTTTGTACCTTTTCATAAGTAGCCTAAGTTTAATAGACTAGTGTAGTCTATTTCTTTTTGGAAGGGGGTAAAT
Organism: Pachyrhynchus sulphureomaculatus; assembly: GCA_019049505.1. Lineage (NCBI taxonomy): Eukaryota > Metazoa > Arthropoda > Insecta > Coleoptera > Curculionidae > Pachyrhynchus > Pachyrhynchus sulphureomaculatus. Next base: position 152,488,777 of record CM032447.1, read on the forward strand.
GTAACATTCATTTTTTCCTAGATTTTAAGACCATGTAATGTTACTGATTTTTTCACTTCAAACTGTACTTATTTTCATTTTTGTACCGAACGGTATATTAAACAGAGATTCCAAGACGTTCGGTATAGTGTGTTGTGCGGGTTCCTGACCGAATCTACCGCTACGCCGCGATTGGTGAAAAGTTTGTATCCGCAGTTTTGGTTCCGGCGTCGCCATATTACCGAGAGAGTTTGGATGGCTTATTTAAGGGCCTGAAGACCGACTGTCGAGGTGGTTTTCCATCGAGCCGCAGCCGGGCTATTTTCCATCTAGTCGCCGAGTAGGCTTCGTACCATCTAGCCGACAGGCTAATTTTCATGAGAGTCGCCAAGTAGGCTTCCGTCGACTGAGCTACAAAAAAAAAAGCTCAGAACAACCATCATGCGAGCTAAGTAAAAGTACCAGTTTCGTAACTAAAAGCCGTAGTGGGCTTTCAAAGTGTTAGCTAGAAAAAGTGTGCAATCGGTCGAATGCCATCAACGCAGGAATAAGAACAGTAAGTTACCCAAACTTCCTTCAATAGACTTATTCCAGAGCAGTGCCTTAACAACAATTTAAAACAGACTAAAAGTGAAGTGTAAAGCACTATTTTTCGTCTTTGGGGGTTATCATAGCCAGGATTTAAATGTAATAACCACTAGTTAGGCTAGAATTTTTTTTGTAGAACTGCAAAGGTTGGAACTTTTTATTTTAAAAAACATGAATAAATTCTCTTTTTTTGTTGATTAAAGCTAGTGTCTCACTGAATACCTATCCTACTTTTCAGGACAAGAATGGCTGTACCAAACTGATTTTTTTATTTTCCAACAATACATTCTTTCAGTATTTTTCCATTTTTTTAGCTGAAGTTAGATCCTTTCTATTTTAAAATGGATGGTGCCCAAAATTTGTACAGCTAAAGCTTTTTAAAAATAGAAAATAGTTCCAAAAAGACGTAAGACAATTATCTCTTACCCATATCTCTCTACCAAGGAAAACTGAGCTAGTGTGTGTTTAATTTCTTTAGTTCTTTTGAAATCAGGGTTCACTCAATTCAGTATCAGAAATTAAAGCGGGTAAGTTCCAATGTTACAAAATTGCGCTCAAGCGTGGGACAAACAACTTCTCACAGGGTACAAAAAAGATGCCTCAAACTGAGGACAGTTTTTCATAAGCTACAAAGTGACGCAGCCTACGTGGGGCGCAATTAAACACTTTTTCATAGGGTACAATATATATATCAAATATAAGTTCATGGTGCGATATTTGCAAAGATGCATATAAATTATTTATTTAATACTCACTTTATTCTACCACCGTATCGGTAAAAAGTAGTTTTTGGTGTGTAAACAAAAATAAAACTTACCCATGTAATTACAACAACAAAGAATAGACTTTAAAATTTAGACAACATTAATAATAACTACTCAACCATTTTATGACGATATCATTATCTTTTTTACATGATTGATATTTTGTCGGCAGATAGACGAAGGTCTCTCAAAATTGCTTCACATGTTGTCGAAATTACGAGCTGCCACCGATGTAGGATAGTGACTAACCCCTTTTGGTTGGTTTTCCAAATGTTTGCTCTAAAGGATTCATTCCAGCAGGTAATCCTGGAACAGGATCAATTCCTTTTCCCACTTGTTTATTCCAGTAAGAACAATATGGCGTTTCTTTTAAGTCATGTATCAACTGTTGATATCCCGTTTGCACGGGAGGTCTCATAATTTCGCTTATCTAGAAAGAAAATTTTTAAATGTATATCCATTTTGACTCCTTCATAAATTAGACAAAAAACAAATGTGTGAAGTTTGGTTAACATATTTAAGAAACGTTCCTTGAGCATCCTTAGAAATTTGTACGTTGTAATAAATATTTAATTTCTAAGAAAATAATTTTTAAGATGTTCATTAATATACGCAAACTGGCTCTGTCTGCATACCATAATATTTGTTATTTAAACTTGTTAAGGTATAGTAAGAGTTTAAATATTCTCTTATTGGAATAACTTGAAAGAAGCCACTTCGCCAAATATAGACGATATAAAAGTCAAATAATAAGGCGTATGCAGGTTTTTGAAATTTTAATTTTCAGTCGGTTTGTGCTGATATATTGACATGTCAAACGATATACATTTTATTAGTATTTTATAGTACTATTCCTAGAAAGAGTATCTCTATTTTCAATTAATAACAGTGCAGGTAATCTTCTTTTCATAAGACTCTGGTGCGTTTTTAAGCGTTTCTAGAAATATTTTTAAGAATGCTACCAGTTCCTTTTAATGGGGGATTGGTGAGGAAGGTTTTATCCGATTTGTGAGGGTGAATAGTGTTTTTTATAAAATAGATATAATCTAATAATATTAGATTTTGTGAGTGATTTTAATGATAAAAATAATCTGAAAGAAAATTATATTAAATCAATTTTAGTTAACGATGAGGCAACAAAGACCAGAAAATAGTAAATATTTTTGGAAATACTTCCGCATGGGGCAGTGAAAAACCCCTACATCGTTTACTGAATAAAATAGGTATACAATACAAAAATTATCTGGCTTTTAAGTGGGACACGTGTTTTCTTTGCTGAATCCAAAAAATCATAAAAAAGGCATCCGCCGTGAGGTTTTTTTCAGAAAACACACTTAAAGTTGCCAGAAAACTATTAAATTGGAAAAAAAAACATTTTAGTAAATAATTTAAAACACTATAATCATTAAAATTATGGAATAAAACTAGTTATTCTTCAAATGTTCTGAATCTACATCTATCATAAACATTTTAAAATATTTTAGTGTTCATTTTTAACAAAAAACACGCATACACCGCCTTTAACTAAGCTACATAGTAAAATGCTATTTAAAATAAATATGTACAACCGCTAAATTAAAAAACTGTTTTTAATTTTTATTAATTTTGAACAAAACACTCACTCACTCGCTCACTCCGTCACTCTCTCACACATTCCATCATTCACATACCCCCATACTCACTCACTTCTAAACTCGCTCAATCACTCACTTGCTCACTCGCTCGCTCATTCACTCACTCACTCTCTCACTCTCCCTTACTCTTACTCTCTTACTCTCTCACTCCCTCACTGCCTCACTCCGTCATTCCCTCACTCCCTCGCTCTCTCCCTTCTCTCTCTCTCTCACTCTCTCGCTCCCTCCTCTCTCCCTCTCTCACTCTCTCTCTTCCCCACTCTCCCACTATCCCACTCTCTCACTCTCTCACTTCTCACTCTCTCACTCTCTCACTCTCTCACTCTCTCACTCTCTCACTCTCTCACTCTCTCACTCTCTCACTCTCTCTCTCTCTCTCTCACTCTCTCACTCTCTCTCACTCTCTCACTCTCACTCTCCCTCTCTCCCTCTCTCTCACTCTCTCCCTCTCTCTCTCACTCTCTCTCACTCTCTCTCACTCTCTCTCACTCTCTCTCACTCTCTCTCACTCTCTCTCACTCTCTCTCACTCTCTCTCACTCTCTCTCACTCTCTCTCACTCTCTCTCACTCTCTCTCACTCTCTCTCACTCTCTCTCACTCTCTCTCACTCTCTCTCACTCTCTCTCACTCTCTCTCACTCTCTCTCACTCTCTCTCACTCTCTCTCACTCTCTCTCACTCTCTCACTCTCTCTCTCTCTCTCACTCTCTCTCACTCTCTCTCACTCTCTCACTCTCTCACTCTCTCACTCTCTCACTCTCTCACTCACTCTCTCACTCTTTAACTCGCTGGTTCGCTCACTCACCACCTCACTCACTCGCTCGCTCGCTCGCTCCCTCACTCACTCACTACCTCACTCATTCACTCACATTCCCCCATATTCACTCAATCAATCAATTCACAAAATTGAGTTCTAAAACTGTCAAGGGATATACTATAGACTACATTTTGCAACCTTTTGTTCTTAACGAGTATTTTTTTCAACACTATGTTTTGATATCAAATTCGAATTTGAAACTTGAAAAACTACTAGAAATGATAGTTTTGTTCGAAAAAAAATCTGCTTTAACTATTGTATTTATTTACTTAAAAAAGCATTTTACCACCCACACCGCACCCTTGTGTTAAAAGCGAGTTTTTGGTTGAAACTGAACATAAAGCTTTATTTTTGAAGTCAAGTCAGAATTAAGTACTTCAAAAAACACTGAAAATAATAGTTTTGTTCAATATAAATAAAAATTAAAAACAATTTTTTAATTTAGCGGTTGTACATATTTATTTGAAACAGCATTTTGCTACATAGGTTAGTTACCGGTGGTGTATGCGTGTTTCTTGTTAAACAGGAACACTCATAAAACCTAATATTTTTGTTTTCATGATAAATGTAGATTCAGAACATTTAAAGATGTCCAAAATAATAGTTTTATTCCATAATTTTAATGATTATACAGTTTTAAATTATTTATTAAAATGCATTTTTTTCAATTTACAACTTTTCTGAAACCCTTAAGTGTGTTTTCTGAAAAAACCTCACGGTGAATGTCTTTTTTTATGATTCTTTTTTTGATTCAGCATAAAAAAATACTTAATAAAACATGTGTCTCACGTAAAAGACAGAGAATATTTTTTTGTATACCTGTGTAATTTGAGGTTATTAAGCACAAGTATTGCTGTCTAACATGATGGACTAACTACATTTGTAAAGTGAAAGCTACTTTATGTATCTGTATTTGGCTAAGCGGCTTTATTTATTGAAAATTTTAACGAAGTAAAAAACGCAACACCTTCTAAGTGCAATAAGTGCGATTGCAAGAAAAATAAAAAAAATTAGAGTAAATGGGCTCATTTAACTTCTTACGAAATGGAATAATTTAAGGAACTTTTTATACATTTTCACCTCTGTATTTGTTCTTCTAAATTCAGCATTTTGTATAGGCGGTAACTGTCTTGGTGGAACAAACTTATCCTCTTTCCATAATTTAGCATCATGTTTTAACGCCTGTATTTCATCTTCAACCCTATATTGTCTTAAAGTCAAAGCTACTCTTTCATTTGGATCTCCCGAAGCAACTCCTGCCTAAAATAATATTTCAGTAGTAGAAAATGAAAATCGAGACACTAGACGCATTAGACGGAGTTGCAAACTTGCCTAGTTGTTCATTAAATAATCTAAACGTCAATAAATTTTAATAAGAAAAAAGCGAATGTGACTTGGTTAACTAAAGTAATAAAACAAAATAACTATTTGCCAGGTTGCAATAGCAACATAATAATATTAATCAGTTGTAGAAGTTGACCCATTTTCCTATCCATTTCATTAATAATTTAGCTTTTTCTTCCCTTGACAAGGGAAGTGCATTCGTGGAAAAATCACCCTCTTAGATGTTGCTGTTCTGGCTGTCGGTTTGTTGATACGATAAATTACGAGCGAAATGATATATCAATTTCAAATTTGGAACACATATAATATTAAGTGCAGATGGAATGGCTGTTTTTAGTATTTTAAATTTTCCGAATAATCAGATTTTTTTTCATGTAGATGGCTGTGTAAAAATGCTGTGTAAAAAGTACATGTCCCACGCGAGATTTAGTACTCATAAATTCAGTTATTTATTGTAGTCTCAGTTGTAGAAAATAATGTTAGCACACTGATGGAAAATAAAGACATTCCTGTTATTTAAAGGTCAAATTTAATTATACCGCAGCCGAAGCATCGCGCAACATTAATACTGCATTTGGTAAGTGAACAACAAGTGAACAAGTGAAAGAACGGCAAGACGCTGACTCGAAAAGTTCTGTTCCTGGGGCATAAAATTAAACAACTGGCCTCGCGATCATGCACCCTTCGTCAGTGATAACAGTGTTTTGAAAATCTTGATAGAAGAAAATCTAAGATCGTGAGATCGATTCATGAGATCGCTGAAAAACTATACAGACATTCAATCGTTGTTCAACATTTAAATCACTTGGGGAAAGCAAAAAGTTAGTTAAATCGGTTCCCATGACCTCAGAGGAAGAGACCTTTGGATTTCTGCTTTTCTTTGTTACAACAATAGGAGAAAGAAGAAATTATAGACAGAATCGTAACTTGTGATGAAAAGTGGATCTTGTACAGTAGTTAGATGCGAATAATAATCCGAAATAGATGCCAAAATCAAATTTTCACCCAAAGAAAGTGACGGTGATCTAGTAAAAGTATTGTGCACTATACTTTTACTAAACAAGATCAAACCATCAATTCTGATAAATATTACTAGGAAATTGGATATATGCACCAAAAACTGTGCACTTCACAACCAGCATTAGTCAACAGAGAGAGTGTTTTGCTGTTGCTCGATAACATCAGACCACACATTGCAAAAGCAAACTGTCGGAAAAATTGCCGCGTTAGACATTTAGGTTCGCTTTCACCTACCGTTTTTGGACATCTCATCTTATCAAGCATCTGGATGTATTTGTGTTGTCCAAGTGCCGAAACATACATTTTTGTATTTCACGGCACCTTTAAAATGACGCGGTAGTGCTGCCACGGACGTTATTGTATTTCTATGAACAACTACTACCTATGTACGTGGCCAGGCCAAATATACTTAAATAAATTAATAAATAAGTATACCGACCTGCGGAATGGAACCCTCGACCTTCTGCACAGTAGCAAAGTACTACGCCACCGAGCCACGGCCAGCCATTATTTAATAAAAAAAAGGCAGAAAAAAACTGGATGGAAGCTATTGTGACTAATTATGTAAGCTTCGAATATGAAAAATAAATATTGAAACTTTATCTGTATGAACGACCATTTCATCTGAAACCTATAATCTTAAAGCGGTTTCGCTGCAGGGGAAGGGATGAAAGGAATAGGTGTCGATTAAGTTTATATGGTATTAATTAATTAATTAATAGATATTTTTCCTGGCTTTTGAGAGAATAAACAAATTTTATGCAAAAATATTCATAGTAAACCATATAAGAGATTAAAACGGTGGAGGAGTAAGTTAGACTGGTTACTTCATATATATCATGTTATATATTCTGTTCAGACTTCTTGAAATCTAGAAATCTGAAAATTAGGTTTTTTCGTAATTACTTTCAATTTTAATGCAAGAAGGGAAGAAAGGGAAGGCGGTCGTTATATATTGTATAGTTTCAATTTAAATTATTGACAAAATAACTATTCTATTAAAACATTTTAGAGGTGGGGGTGTTATAGGTCTTTTTCAGGGTTCTTAGAGTCAAGGAATCTAGGAATTATTTTCAATTTTTCCATTTTAAGAATGAAAGAGGATGATCGTTAAATATTGCATAATGTCAGTTGTATTATGAGAATTTTTTTGGTTTTTGTTGGGGATAACGAACAGATTTCAAGCACATATATAGTTTATAAAAAATCCAGCATATAAGAAGTGAAAGTATGGGGCAAGGGGTCAGAGTGGTGTCTTCATAAATATCGTGTTGAACATCCTTTTCAGGGTTTTTGGAGTCGAGGAATCTAAAATTATATTATTCTTCATTGTCTCCAATTTTAAGAGAAGGGGAGTGAGAATTGTTAAATATTGTATAGTTTCAGTAGTATTATGAGATTTTCTAGTTTTTGGTTTGGAGAAAATTGTACCGTAGTGGGTTGAATGGATGGGGAAGAATTTACGTTATAATATGTCCATTTCAGAGTTTTTGATGTCGACGAATCTGAAAATTACATTCTTTGTCATTATTTCCCTCTGCTTTACTTTTTTTATTATTAGGATCTGACCATAAAATTGTTGTGTTAAATACCGAGTTGTAATGCTGTGATTAAGTTATTTTTTTAGTGTGAGAAAATCAAATTTAGTGTTTATTTTAGACCTCCGTGTCTGCAAGGGCAAGTCACTTTACCAACTTTTTTATGAAGCATTACATATTATTACTAGAATGTTTCTCTTAATCCCAACCCAAGACGATCATACTTCGCGAAAAAAACGTTCAGCTAATAAATACTTCTATGTTTAGTGGAAATGGAAACAGTAACATAAACTAAAGAATTATATTATACAGAGTATTCATTCAAATGGCGGCTGCTCAACAGGAAAAAGGATGGTAAGAAGGAGTAAAGACTTCAAAAACGCTTATTTTATTAGCACATCTGGCAAATTCTATATACTATGTACATGTGTTTATTTATGTATATGTATCATGCCCGGGCCGCTTCTGTTGTTGTTGTTTACCTAGGGATGCTTTTGCTACCCACGCTATTCACTATTTTGGTTGTCTAAAACTCACATTGAGTTACAAAATCTTATAGAAAATAATAAAATAGTTCGTTAGACTATGACAGTGGATAAAATACTGGATTTTATTTTTTCAATTCTACGTAACCCCTACTCATTACTCCAAGCTATTCTACATTAAACCTCTCTATTTATAAATTTTTGACCAAAATATTAAAATTAAAACAACCCCTTAAATATCAATATTAACATCGATGAAATTAAAAATAACATCAAAAACTGAAATGGCAATAAAGCTCTTGGACTTGACAATGTCAAGAACAGAGACTTAAAAATCTACCTGTAAATACAATTTTTGACTTGGTAAATATAATCAAGGTCTTATAACTTGAAGGAAAATACCAAAAGTTATTTTAATACCTAAAACAGGCTAGATCAGCCTTCTGTCCAGCATAGAAAAAATTCTTGAAGAAGTAATTTATTATAAATTAAATAATTTCATAAGAGATAAAAATATTTTATCAAACGAACAGGTTCGTTATACAGGCGAACTTTCTTCAATATCAGTAAAACCTTCGATAAGATCTGATACAAATGCCTAATAATTAAAATTATCCTAATGAAAAGGAATTATTTAATTAGACTAATTATTTCTTTCCAGAAAAACACGAGATTTCTAGTTTCAATTGAAAATACTAATTTTAGTGATAAGGAAATTTTTCGCCCACATTATTCGATCTGTACATTTACCCTATTCTAAAATTTTATTGAAATAGTCTTTATTCATTTGCCCACGACACAACAATCACTTACTGTGTCGAAGCATTTAAAACTTCAGCAAAATACTAATCAACTTCAAAAGTGAATTCAAAATTGAAAAATTAAATTCAAACAAGATGCAAGCCATATATTTTAGAAAATCCAACCTTCATCTGCTTTTAACCAAGGTCAAAATCTATAACCAGGAAATTGACTGACAAACCAATTTCCAGGACTTTATTTTAATAGACGTCTTAATTTGAAGAATAAACATCGACTATGTGATTAAAAAAATCACTTAAGCGATGTATGCAATATAGCCGTTGACAACACAGCCACACACAAAAAAAGTTCATTAGTGTATTTTTCGACGCTGAATTTGAATCCATAGTTAAAAAAAGATTTATCCGCTCATTTTTTTTTTGGCCAAAAACATCCCTTGAATTGGGGTAAAACCATAGTAATAATGTAATGATTCTTAATAAGGTCTGAAAAATAGTAGATATTTTATAGTTTTATAGAGAAGAGAATATGCATTCAAACCACAGCAAGCTACTTCTATTAATTAAACCAAAATCCACCCTTATAGGGGGTAAAAAGTATCTCTAAAATTCAAATAACTCACGTGAGTTTAAATAACATGTACAAATTCTTGTAACTTTTAGGACAAAAAATCTAAATCTGATATGACAACCAGAGACAACTCTTAAAGGGTTGAGACTCACCCCTATAGGATGTAAAAAACACCTCCACCTATGGAGGTATTTCATAAGTTTCAATAATGAAGAAAAAAGTTCAGGCTTTTGTAGTTTTAGGCAGGGTGAACAAATATGAAGTAGATTCGCTTGAACCACCGATACACTACTATAAACTACTCTTAGAGGGTGGTAGAAACTACCCCTACGCTCTAATGATGCGCATGGATGTTACTGAAATTCGGCTAGGATCAAGTACTTTTATCTCATTGTGCCAAACATTTAAGACAACTAGATCATCTTCCTAATAATGTCGAAAAGTCCCTAGGAGGGAGGAGAAACTACCCCTGGGACTTATCTTAGAAGTTCTAGTTTCTGAGAAAAAAAATACAGACTTTCGTAGTCTCAGACAGGATGGACAAATACAGCCTGTATTTTCTTTCTCAGATGGTAGAACTTCTAAGATCCATCAATCAAAGGGGGTAGTTCCCCACCCCTCCGAGGGATGATGTTCGACCTTATTAGGAAGATGATATAATTGTCTTAAATGTTTGGCACAATGAGATAAAAGTACTTGATCCTTTCTAAATTTCAGTAAAATCCATGTGCATCAGTAGAGCGTAAGGGTAGTTTCTACCACCCTTTAAGAGTAGTTTAAAGTCGTGTACCGGTAGTTCAAGCGAATTTACTTTATATTTGTTCACCATGCCTAAAACTACAAAAGCCTGAATTTTTTTCGTCGTTATTGAAAGTTATGAGATATGTACCTTCGTAGGTGGGGGTGATTTTTACACCCTACAGAGGTGAGTCTCAACCCTTTAAGAGTAATGTCTGGTTGTCACATCAGATTTAGATATCTTACCCTAAGAGCTACAAGGATTTGTTCTTTGTACATGTTATTTAAACTCACGTGCGTTATTTGAGTTTTAGAGGTACTTTTCACCCCCTATAAGGACGGATTTTGGTTCAATTAATAGAAATCGCTTGCTGTAGTTTGAAAGCATATTATCTTCTCTAGACTATAAAATATCTACCATTTTTCACATTTCATTGTTGTTATATTACTATAGTTTTACCTCATTTCAAGAGATGTTTTTGACCAAAAAAAATGACAAAAAACACAAAAATCTTTTTTTAACTACGGATTCGAATTCAGCGTCGAAAAATACACTAGATCCATGTATTTTGGTTCGTGGCAAAGAACTTTTTTTTTGTGGGGCTGTGTAATTAAAAGGAGTAAAACAACACATTTTTTTAAGATCAACTTTGACTTTTGGTGCTCCTACAAATAATCTGAAACAGCATCCTAAAAACTATACTAAAAATTTTCACGTACACTAAGAATAAAGTTATTCATCGCGATTTAAACATAGTAACAACTGTCGAGTTTCTTAACAAAATCGTTAGAAATATTACCAAAAAGTTGATAACTCAATCCCACATTCACCTGCTAAAGTACGTACATTTTGCCCAGAAATTCGCTTAATAGCAACTTTGTTTTAAATAAAACTAAATTGAAAAAAAAAAGGTTACAGGGTAAAAAAAATAAGATTATAAAATTACGTAACTCATTGTAAATTTCAGATAAGCCGAAGAGTAGGCAGCGTAGGCAGCATACGCAGCGTAGGCAACGTAGGCAGCAAGAGCATCTCTGGGTAAGCACCAACAGCAGAGACGGCGCGGACACGATGTATATACAGTATGTAGAACTTACCAAACATGATAAAAAATAGGTGCCTGTGAAATTTTTACACCTTCTAGGAGGCTATTTGAGTGAATAGTTCATATCTGTTCATTAGTCTATGATAAGGCTACTTACAGTCCCTGGCCAAATTATTAGACGCACTGTATTTTTTTTAGTAATTTTATGTTTCTTAAGAGTTTTTATGCAATAATGGTATATTTAAACTACAATATTATTGATTTTTATTTAAAAGAATTGTTGTAGACTACATATTTGTATTTATTTTTAACATATGGCAACACTGTGTTGACAAAGTGATACATGAACGTAAATAAGTACAAACCTGTATCAGTCGCGATCGGAATCGAGTCAGGTACGGACGTGTTTCTGTGGCTTTATGGACTGTGATTGTTTGTTTAATAACAGTTTTATACTACTCAGTTATTAGTTTATTTTCTATGCAGTGTTTTAAAAAAAGTAATTGGACTATTTTCATTATGGGTAGAAAAGGCGATCTTTCACCACGTAAAAAAGCTGAAGTGAAGGCCCTTGTGATTGCGAAAACATTTACAAACCGAGAAATATCACGAAGATTGGAGGTTTCTGAAGCTAGTATACGACGCATAAAAAAGAAAATTGAGTCAGGGAAGGAATTAAGCCCGAAAAGAAAGAAAAGATGCGGTAGAAAACCAATTTTCACTCCACGGTCAGAGAGATGTTTGAAGAAAATTTGTGTAGAAAACAGATTTGCTACCACAAAGGTAATAAAATCACAACTCCAGGATGCTAGCGTAAATGCTTCTGAGCGCACTGTTCGAAGAAAATTGAAAGAATTAGATTTTAAGGCCTGTCGCCCCACCAGGAAGCCCAAGTTAACAGCTGCAATGAAAGCAAAGCGCCTGAAGTGGGCCATACAATGGCCGTGACAAAGATGTGGACTTCTGGAGATCGGTAAGATACAGCAATTTAATCAATAATTGATACATTATTATCATTTTCAGTTAAATAAAGCAAATAAACATGGAAGTTTATATATTTTTCCTATTTTCGACAGGTCTGCTTCAGTGACGCAAGCACATTCGAAATTTTGCAGAATAAAGCTCAGTATGTGCGTCGTCGTCATGGAGAAAAGTTTCATCCTGATTGTGTCGTCCCGACGGTTAAACATCCCACCAAAGTGATGATTTGGTCAGTCATCAGCGGCAAGGGCACTGGACGTCTGTACGTCGTCAAAGGAATAATGAGGCAAGATCGTACAAAGAAGTATTACAAAATCGGTTGATTCCGCAGCTCAGAGAATGGTTTTCAAATGGGGAACCATTCACTTTCATGCAAGATGGAGCTCCCTGCCACACTGCTCGGTCTGTTAAAGCTTTTTTGGCAGAAAAAAATATCCCTCTGTTGGATTGGCCCTGATATGAACCCCATTGAAAATGTGTGGGAGCTGATGAAAAGAGAAGTGGCTAAAGATGTGTTTACCAACAAAACCCAGCTCCTAGAAAAGATTATTCATGTGTGGAATCATCATCCTCAAATGCAGGAGACAGTACAATCTTGCATTGATAGCATACCGCGCAGAATTAAAGCTTTGATAGCGGCTAAAGGTGGCTCAACTAAATATTGACTTTTACTAACATTAATTTCACTTTTCTTTAAAACTTAATAAACTTATGCTTTTCTAAATTAATGCTGTTTTATTTATGTCAAATAAATAGATAATTGATTGGATAATATAAAAATAAAAAACAAATCAATTTAAAATAATAAAACGGTACAATATCACTCGGTAATTAATATTTTACATGAAATCTTGCAGTGCGTCTAATAATTTGGCCAGGGACTGTACATGAATTCTAAAAAGTATATGCGTGTAAAGTTGAAATTAACATTCGTTGTAATTTTAATAGTTTAAAACCGTTAATTGCACCCGTACACGAAAATATATATAATTAATTATAATGCACTGTGGGTTTGGAAATTCTGATCGAAAAATTTATTAAAAAAAGTAAAAGTTTTTTTTTAAATAAAAAAGATTTGCATTAATAGTCTTTTAATATCTTTCTAATATATCTTTCACCTAAAAAAGTAATATCACGAATATCTTAATTTTTTACTTCGTTTGCTAAAGGAAACATTGTCCTTGTGAAAAAACCATCCCCAATTTACTTTTTCACGTTTTAGATTGTTGGCACGATAACTCTCAAAAAAAATATGATATCAATTTCCAAGTTGATACATATAGAACTTGATGTGAGGAAGAAAACTGTACTTTTTAAACGATATCGCTTTTGGGGAAGGGGGTTAAAGGGGTGGAGGTGAGATGTAACAAAAATAGCTCCAATTAAGTGATTCTTTAGTGTGGGAAAAACAAATTCAGTGCTCATTTTAAAACTACGTATTTTTAAACAAAGCACTGGGTACATTACTATGCCAATTTTTTATAACTGCGACAGTTTATTAAAAAGAATTTAAAGTTTAACAGTCATTTTCCAACTGGGTTGTTTTCAGTTTCTTATAATTTAACGACTCGATTCAAATTCTTACACGTAATGATTTACTACAGTTAAGTAATTACCGGACATATGATAGGAGATCGGTCAACGTATTTTCCATAATTTCCAGCCATATTAAAAAATGAAAATATCACTGTTTGACTATTTCTTTTTGACACTGTCATTCCTTTGAAGCATTATAATTTGCAAGTACATACATATACCTTACATTTTCATGCTAGATTCAGGGGCACTGTTTACAGGGTAGGTCATTTAATTTGGGCCTATACCATTTTTCAGAAACTATAGATGTTTATCGTTTAAAATAAACTGTAATTTTATAAAGGGTGCGTTCTGAATAAATGATAAAATCTGTGAATAAATAGGTTATGTATTAGCTAAAATATACCCAATATTTTAGATTTTTGGGTCAAACTATATTTTTTTTAGGTTAAATAGAACAGCCAGTAAATTCCATTATTTTTGTTAGCTTTTAAAATTCTGAACTTTCTCAAATTAAAAGTGGTATATCCAAAGTTAACACTTCTAAATTAGAAGTGTTCACCTGAAGACGTAGGTGGTTAGTTGCTTGAATTAGTGTATTGTCAATTGACAATTGCCAGATTCTTCGAGGTGTTACACGCCTTTTTCAGGCTCGTATAACATAATATATACACAGCACTTCCTTCAACTTCTGTTTCCACCCGTTTAAATCTTTGTATGTTTAACTATAAATATCTGAAAATAATGATAAAATAACACAATTTTCAGATCCTCGACTTCATGAATTGCGTATAACACGATATATAAAGAGCAACCCCTCTTTTTATAGGTATAGCACGCGTGTTACAGAAAAGTCTCTAAAGTTCTACGAGAGCGACACGTGTGAGGAAAAAGCGATTCACGTTAGTCTTGAATCGCTGCAAAATTATACTCGGTGAAAAAACACATGCCCGGACACATTATTCCAAAGGGACGAGATTTTCCGTATAAAAAAAGCGATACGGTCGGCGTTCCGCGCATGCGCGCTGGTAACCTACATCTCATGTCTACGCATTCCCAAACGAGTTGTGACAAGCTGATTCACATAAGGATGTGATGTATTAGCGTATCCTGTATTCCTAATATGCCCCGTCCTGGGGGAATTACCGGAATTAAGTTGGCCGCATCCATCGAACACTTTCCATGAAAATACTCGTCAAACCATGCTTTAATGGTGAGTTCTGGGTCTCCCGTCAGGCGAACAGCTCTATTTTAAAATCCAGAATTCAACTAATACAGCTTAAGTTTTGGGAGAAAAGACCCAAACAGGGGAGTAGTATTCCATCGTTGTTCAAATTTGGACAGGATTAAAAGTTGTTTTGGGATTTTTCGATACGAAATAATATTTTCAGCTTTTAAGAAGCTCTCGTTGTTATGCATGCAATATGTTCAGCAAGGCACATTTTCTCTCAAAATAACGCTCAGCAAGTTGAGTGAGAATGCTAGAGGGATCAAATATCCCGATATAACTTGTCGGGTTCCACAACGATAACTTTTTTAGAAAAATCTGCCGCCTGGATCTTTGCAGCGTTAAATTCTACTTGGTTACTGTCACCTCAGGATAGCATTTCTTACAGGTCTTTGTTAAGTGGAGCGATTATCTGCTCCCTGTGGAAATTTGCTAATGTTCGAGCGTTCAAGATCAATGAATAAATAAGCGTACTCTCATTAGCAAAGCTATTGATTAGATTCCGGCTTTTTTTCAGCAAAAGGTGAATGTAACACACCGGCGTTGATAGTAAAGAAACCTGTCAACAACCACTCGTAAAGAAAGCTCTCTAAGAAAACACGAAAGCGATAAACAAAGCTTTCAGACATATCATAAGAGCACCAACAATCTGCCATGCTAAACACCGCCGAGTGTCTTAGATATATGAAGAGTAACCGCAAAATTTGTCAAAATATTCAGTTGCGTCATTCCAAACATGTGTGATAAAGGTGTGTGAAAACCATATTGTAGGTCACTAATAATATTGAATCCTTCCAAATATTTTAAAAGATGTTGGTTGATAGCCTCGTCCATAACTTTTGATATTACCGAATGCAGTGCGACTGGTCGGTAGTTATTTGACAAGGTCTATTTGCCTTTTCTGGGTCTCGGCTAAACTGTAGCACATTTCCAGCAGGAAGAAAATATTCCTTTTCTGCAAGATTGGTTGGAAAGTCTACAGAAAATTACTAGTATTAGTTCGCTTGTGTATTTTTTGAGTACTTCATCAGTATCAGAGGATTTTTTTATGTCTAGCCACATTAAAATACGTTTTATGATTCGCTGTCTGCAGACAGTATCAGGCTTCTATCAGATCACTATATTAAATTAAAAACTTCTGTTACGTGACCACGGTTTCGTAGTTGTTTCTACATTATCAATCGTTTGATAATGTAGAATTGTAGAATCATCTACGAAACCGTGGTCAAGTAACAGAAGTTTTTAATTTAATATAGTGATTTGTTTAACAAAGTAAATAAGTTCTTTCTTTTATTTACAATGTACAGTCACAAAGTAACGGACACTTCAATTAATTATACGGAGAAAAAAATTCAGCCAACAAGTTATCTCCCTCAAAAGGTGTTGTTGCAAAAGTATTATCTGGTTGTTAAGTAGTGATACAGTAATTTTGATGAAATTTTGAGTAATCGCCATGGAGTCCGACCAAAAGGTCTTGGAATTGTTGAGGCAGATAAGAAGTTTGTTTTTAATTCTTTGATGGTGTTCCTCCTTGGTTTCCTCGATTATTTGTTTACATCTGTTCCGTATATGAACGAAGTTGTTACGATTTATGATGTTATTGTTTTCACGCCATTGCTGGTAGGCCAGATGTTTAGAAGCAATAGCTTCTTTACATTATCGATCGAACCGAGCCTTGCCGTTGGAAGGGCGACTCTTCGCAGTCGGACAGATCATCAGATCTGAAATAAATGTCTAACCAAGAGAAAGTTCGAAAATATTCTGAGAGTTGTTTCCATTTAGCTGATTTGTAGTGACACATTTTACGTGGTTTGGGCACTTCTCTGTCACTGATTGGTAGAAGACTGGATCTCGAAACTAATTTATGGTCGAAAGAATCTTACGGCCGATTTGCGGTGATCGTGTAACTCTCTGGATTAGTAGGTAAAAATAGGATGACTGATGAACTTTCTGTTATAATCAGGAATCGGCTTAGATTCATCGATAAGCTGAATAAAGCCACAACTGATTGAAAATGATCTATCTTCACGGCTTAGTTCGTCGCTGGTATTTGAATATTTAAGTCAGTTGATGTTGTGTACAGTAAAGTCATCCAGGATGGCAATTTCACCATTTGAATAATGCAAATAATCGATGGTGTATGCAAGAAAAGTGTTTTGAAATTAGTATTACTTCACAGCAAGACCCCAGAACACAACATTGTTACATAGGTGGCTGAAAATCAAAGCATAATACAATGCCAAGGAAATCGTCAAATCCCGCCGCTATAGATTTTCTATTGGATATATTCATATAGACTGTTTTTTTCAATATTTAATATAATCCATTTCTTGTACACCACACCTCCATACCCATGCATCCACCTGTAACAGCATCAAACAGACCATCAACAGTTTCAGATGCTGTCACAATGGTAGTGTCATCAGCATACATAGTTACATTACCTGTATTGATGTTTAATGGTAGGTCATTTACATATAAGATAAATAACAGAAGACCCAAGACAGATAATTGTGGGACATCGAGATCTACCGCTCTTCTATCTGAAATTGCACCATCATATTTAACCACCAATTCCCTGTCGGTCATATATGATCCTATCCGTTTCAGCAGAGTACCCCGGACACCAATATTGCACAGTTTTTTTTATTAAAGATATTTTGTTGCCTGTGTCAAAAGCTATAGAAAGATCGAAAAACAACGTAATAACATATTTACCTTCATCAACACTGCGGTAGACCTGATTTAGATACTACTCAGTAAATATCACTACTACACCAAACACTTTATTCTTGCGCTCGACGCGCGTTTAGCTTCGTCAAGAGCGATGATCGACTGTCAAGTCAATCATCGTTCCTGATGAAGCTAACATTTAGCGAAACGCGCGCCGAGAGCAAAAATAAAGTGTTTGGTGTAGTGGTGAGTAGTGTCATTGTGCCAAAGATTCCACATGTAGCTGATTTAGATAGTAGAAAGAGGCAGATTCAATTGATCTACTAGGTAAAAAACCATGTAGTGCTGGGTGTAGTATATTGTACTTGGCAATAAAGGTTATTACTCGGTCATACACAATTCTCTCAATAATTTTTGAAATAGAACTAAGATACTTGCCTATAATTTCCCACATCACCTTTTTTATAAACAGGGATAACGTTAGCAGTTTTAAGACCTTTGGGGAAGATTCCCTCATTTAAACTACCGTTTATTAAGAATACAAGCGGTTGGGCAATTGTATTCTTAATGCTTTTTATTATTTTAGTATTTAGATCATCGGATCCTGCCGATTGTTTGTTTTTTAATTTAGAAATGTTTCGAAGTACCTGTTCCTTGATCTCCGCTTCCATAACCATAGTATTATATGTCCTTGGTGAGAGAGTGCACTCATCTATATTATTTGGACGATATTTATTGCATAGCTTCTGAGTAAAGACAATACTAAGGAAATTTACAAATGCATTTGCGACAATAATAGGCTCAGAAGTAAGTTCTGAATCTATTAGCAGAGAAATAGGATTTTTATTTAGGGTATTATTAACTATTCACCAAATAGTTTTAGATTTATTATCAGAATTAGTTATTTTGTTTATAAAATAAAGCTCTTTTGTCATCTTTATTTTAGTTTTGTATATTTTCTTAAAATTGTGGTATTCTATCAGCGTTTTACTGTCATTATTTCTGCGCTGTAACCAATATAAATGATCGAATTTTTCCTTTAGGCGTGTCAGGTCTTTATTATATCACCCCTTTGAAGGCTTTGGCGATTTTAATTGTTTCTTCTTATATGAACAACAGCAGTTTAAACAGTATACAATAGAGTTAATAAAAATATTCCACGAAACATCGCAATCAATAAACAAGCTTAAGTCAGTCTTCCATTTACTCAGTTTAATCATATTGGTAAAGTTTCTTATATTTTGTTCCGAGAGGTCACGAAACAGTTTACTACTTTCAGATTGTTGTATAAGTTTTCGTTTTCCTGGTATACTAACAACAAATTTGTGCGAAAAAGGATTGCTCACATGAGGGTTAAAAGCAACTCGTGTATCCGTTACAACTTGTATACAGCCTAGTCGGATCTGTGGTAGTTACTTTTAACCCAAAAGAATCAAACAAATCGCAAAACTGTCTTTTCACTTCATTGTTAACACTATAGTCAATATTCAAATCTCCCCAGAATATTAGAGACTTGCTACTACTAAAACCTGCAGAAATAGCAGTACTTGAAGAATCAAGGAATACTTGCAAGTTTCCAGAAGGAGGATGATATTAGCATACTATACAGATATTATCAGAGCATATTCCATATAATTTATTATACATTTCAACAGATGAAACTATTATTTTATTACATGCCTTAAAAATATTTTTTAACCTATTCCTGACTAATATAAGGGAACCTCTATGTCTAGATTCTGCTCTGGAGAAAGAAGAAATGACACAGTACCCTTCGATCTGCAAGTCACTGGCAGACTGAGGCCAGTGCTCTGTAATACACATAATATTAATATTCTCTGCCTTCAATATATATTCAAGGTCGGAGAGCTTATTAAAAATACTTATAGGGTATTTATAGGGCATAATGTTATTCTAAAGAAACGAAATTTACCCTGATTTAAATTTAAATTTATATATATATATATATATATATATATATATATATATATATATATATATATATATAAAAGGGTGATTCATTTAGAGGTACTTTTTTTAAAATAAAAAAAAAAAATAATAAAAACAATTTTATTTTATAATCTTTATTATCATATAAAAGAACCATTCTTCACAATTATTTCTTAAAGATAATTTCTTTCAAATGTTGTCCGCTACTACGGTTAACAACGTCCATTCTGAAGTTCCAATTTTCAATGACGCGTGTGAGTATTTCGAGTGGTATTTGGCCAATGACTCGAGTAATATTGGCCTCCAATGCCTCAATTGTAGCTGGCTTATCCATGTAGACTTTGGACTTTACATAGCCCCAAAGGAAAAAGTCAGAGGTGTGAACAAAATTTTTCTCGAAAACAGTGGATTTTCTGCAAGCTTGTCAAGAGCCCAACGACTAAAACGGAAACGATTCGGAAGGTCGGTCGGCTTCAGTTGTTGCACTAGTTGAATTTTGTATGCTTTTAAAGAAAGATCCTTACGTAAAATACGCCAAGTTGTTGAATATGACAGGCCAAGCTGTTGAGAACGGCGACGAATCGACACTTCACGGTCTTCGCGTACACTCTCCGCTACCGCCCCTATATTTTCTTCACTACGTGCTGGATGTGGTCTATTCGGTCGAGCATTATCCAATAATGAAAATTGGGTCTCAAACTTATTGATGGTAGAGCGAATTGTGCGTTCGGTAGGCCGATTATGTGGATCATAAGTTGCTCTAAGCGCCCGATATACATTCCTCGTAGAACGCCCATTTTCGTAATAAAGTTGAACAATTTGTAGACGCTGTGCCGGGCTAAGTCTTTCCATTATGAATTGTCAAACACTACTGATCAGGAATGCCACTTCAGTTGACACGACGCATGCGCAATCTGCAATTAAATCCCCATCACAAAAAGTACCTCTAAATGAATCACCCTTTATATATATATATATATATATATATATATATATATATATATATATATATATATATATATATATATATATATATATATATATATATATATATATATATATATATAGATATATATATATTTCTGTTGAACCTTTTGTTTATATAAACTTGGTTGGTTTTCCTTGGGTACTTAGGTTCTTTTGGAAAATTCAAACTAGTTGTTTATTTGACGTTTCGCCTTATTTTTTTAGGCATTTTCAAAAATTTATTTATTTTATTTTTATAAAAGTCAAATAAACAACTAGTTTGTATTTTCCAGAAGAACCAAAGTACCCAAGAAAAACCAACCAAGTTTATATAAACAAAAGGTTCAACAGAAATATATATATATATATATATATCTATATATATATATATATATATATATATATATATATATATATATATATATATATATATATATATATATATATAAATTTGGACGGTGCTGGCTGTTGATATATGTAAGTCAGTTCATAAATATAAGCTTTGCAAACAATAATACCATATCACAATACCATTATATCACATAAGTGCGGAAAAATCTATTTATTCATCCAACTTCCGTTTCTCTGTTTTTAGTATACTATAAAATTTTGATTAAGAATCTTCCCAGTAGATTAATTTACATCTTATTTAGATAGCCTCATGTAATAAATGTCGCCGCAAAAAACATCGAAGGACATCCGACCACTGCTTTCGACGACTCGACGATGAATTCTTACTGATATATTTTATAAAATAAAAACACAAATTTCAAATTTTCTAGACACTTTATATTACAAGCTAACATCCACAAACATGTAAATATATTTTACCTATTAAAAACAGTATTTCTTAAAAAAAAATTATAAGACAGTTTTTAAAAGAAGTATCCTTAAAATACGAGTCCTAAATTGGTAATGATTCGATATCAGGAACTCTAAGAGATATAGAGACGGATAAAGGATAAAAAATTTTTAGAGAAATAAATGTTTAATATATGAAAAACGAAATATGTCGTTTTTTGGAAGCTTACTTCCATTAATATTTAAAAATAATTAAAACCTTCTAAAGCACTTTAATAGGATCTTAAAAACAAAATTAATATTTCTGCATTACAATGTTTTCTGTAGTAAAGTAAAAATTTTGTCTTGTTATTAACTTGTCAAATGCTTTTTACGTCCTAAATGCAATCATGTATCATTCTGGATACAAATGAGTTACCCTACTCATTAATCTCCAAATTAAAGCGATATCTCATGAAAAATGTTGATTTAATGTAGACACATAAAACCCGAAACGTTGTATTGACATAATAATAATCGCAATATAAAGATTCAATAAAAAAGGCAGTAGGATAAACTAGTTATTTGACAATATTAGTGGAAATAAGCTCTCGAAAAAATGGACACAAACTCGACAAATCTCATTTTTTTACTATTATCTCTGAAAATATACATATTTTTTAAATTTTATTTTATTTTTTTATCAACTTTTTTTATTTTTCTTATAGTTTTCGAGATCGCTACACGTTCATCATTAATTTGCGATAGATCGTATATATAAAAATATGATATTGTCATTTTGTTAACTATAAAATATGTATTTACTGATTTATATGATTCGACAGAAAAATGTGTCATAAAAATACTTTTAAATTTCTAAAATTTGCATATAAATCGAAATTTTGAAAAATAATATATTCTAAAGAAGGTCACAAAAGCATTCAAAGCAAATTAATATATATAATAAAAGTGGAGGTGAATAAGCAAATTCAACCGGAGATTGAATTTTCTAAAAAACCCAGTGTTACGAATGCTTCATACAAGCGCGAAATGAGTGTTGGAAAATGCGAATGATGTTTTCAGCTAATAAAATTGTCATAAAAATTAAAATTGGTTAATAGGAACAAATTTCGCATTTTGCTCTTCTTAGTGAAGGTTGAGTAAACCCTAAAAATAATTGTCTATTTGTCGAAATTTCATTCCAAGAAACATATACAAATTTAAACTTTTCATCATTTTAACCAGTTACAGTATATATTTATTTGTAATGGTATCTAATTTGGAAGACAAAATTGTTTTCGATATTTTGTAATGAATTTAATAATCCCTAATCTGAACATGAAATACAAACGGGAAATATTAAACTATAAGTGCTTAATTTATTAAAACAACTTAACTATAAAATTTATGAAATTGATAAGTACAATAGTAAAGCAAATAAATTACAAAGCTCTGTAACAAGGCTAGAAAAATCGGTATAATTTATTATTAACCATATAAATATTAAATATAGCATTATAGTTCAGAACTTTCTTACTTATTGCTTGGCTTCAATAGTGGTTTTTATTTTCCTTGCTAAAGGACCGTATTGTATTATTTTCAAATGTCTTTAGTTAAAACAAAAAATAACTAATTAACTATAAGTTAAAGTTCGTGGCAAGTACATCAGATTTAGGTATTATTACGTCCAAACACTAAACGTTTCTACGTTTATTGTGATTCTAGCTGTGATATTTTACTTCAATTTAGACCTAGAGCCAATAGCTCCTCTCCTTCGTATATTAAATTGAAAACACAAGTAGGATTAATTAGGCTTACCTGTATTTTCTTTTTTTGTTACTAGGTTTAAGGATGACTGATGCGATGGAATTCCTGAATCATTCAGATAGGTTCTGGGTTTTTAGGAATTAGTCTCGAAATATAGGGTTGGGATCAAATGAGGTTCGTGTGTATTTGAACAATGAATTTGTCCACTTTCACTACTCTTACGTCACTGTGAAGCTGGGGTCTTCCAAAAGGTGTTTGGTAATAGTTCTTAATATTCTATATTGCTGGATTTTTATTTTAACTTATTTTTATTTGTTTTAGACACTTGACACAAGCGTTGCTCTCAGAAGTACGCAGGTTTTTTGTTTGTAAAGAAGACATTTGTTTTTTTAAGATTTGCTTCATCCGAGAAGGGGGTAGCCAGAAGATTAGTTGGCTTTTAATACTTTTTCACCATGTAGTGGCTCTTGTCATTCTCCTATCGTCATTTCCAGATATTTAAGGGATTCACCCGGTTCAATCTGGAAGCCTCGATAGCCGGGACATTTCTATTATTATTTACCATTAAAATTGATTGCGCTCTATAAGGATTAGCATTTATTATCCAGTGAGTCAACGAGGCCTGTATTAAGTCAAGTTGTCGCCTAATGTTTGTGCGAACAAGTATGGTCTGTCGAGAGGTGTAGAAGACGGACATCGAACTAAATAAAGATAGAAGTTTGGCGTGTAGGCGATGTCAGCAGCAAAAATGTTATAAAATATTGTTGCAGTTAGAAAACCTTGGGTATCCTAGGCTTCTATATTTTCTGGGGATTTAAAAACGCTTATTTCAACAATGAATGATTCTGTGAGTTCAGTGTTTATCTGCAAGATATGGTTCAGTTAATGGAGTAAGTTCCTTTTTAAGTCTCCATAATATATACCTCTTCAATGACAATGGTTTATTTCAATTAATTCAGGGTTATGTGAATGAAAATGGATAAATTATTACGTCGAATTTTTCAATTTTGGAAAAAATGTTAATAAGGTCACTTAAAATACTTGTTACAAGATTATATTCGCTTCACACAAAGTGTGTTAAATGACTACGTCTGAATACAAAAACTTTAATAATAATAAAATATTGTTAAATGCAGTTATTATCATCTATCGCAAGTAGGAAGATTAACTTGAAAGAATACATTAAGTTCTACCAGCGAGGCAAACACTAAAAATCCTATATACATCATAAGGCAAGTTAAACCAATTTTCCAGTCTAACCTAAAACAAGAAAAAATAAAATTAAAATAATGACGTAAAGCGCCGGGCTTAAATTTCGAAAGATTAATGACATCTACTGAATTTTGTATACTTGTTATTTACAACTCAGCTAGTTTTGAACGACAATGTATAGAAAAATTAACTGTCAAATATGACGGGTCAAACCAAAATTAAATATGCAAGGCGCCTAACAAATAAAGTCTAATGTGCTTGTCTTATTGCGCAAACACAATGGGCGGGAGGAGTAAGATGGTGCAGCGAAACACCGGCCCTTGGAAATTTAGTGCTATGAGGCATTTCACCAGAGCAGAGCGTATCTTTTATGTGTGAAAGTTGTACATAAACGAAAATTTCGTGATTAAAGTAATTTATACAACGTAAATAAAGCTTCGAATGTTCAGTAAATTAGAATATGTGTGCAGAAGTTTAGAGAAACTGGTTCGATTTTAGGGAAACCTCGGACAGGGCAGCCAAGGACACGAAGAGGGTTCGGGTGTTAGTTTACGTGGATCCAAGTTTCACTCCTTTCCATTTAAAAGCCTCGAAGCTGTTTGCGCGAGTTAATCTTTATGTGAAACGCAATCGAAAAGTCTAACTAATTGTAGCTCGGTTAAGTAGTAAAACTGAACGGTTCATCAGGGAGGATGTTAAGGGCTGGGAGTATATGCCAGAGTTTAGTGAGCAATGTTTTTTGGATATTGTGGCTAACATAAGATTTAAGGTTGAAGGGTCTTCAATTTTATGAAAATGTCAAGTTTTCGTAAGGTTTATTGAACTTAAACTTTTATAAGACATCTCATATTGGTCCTTTCCATGTGAATGGGGAGTCACAAATTCCCGGAGAAAGGGAAAGTAACAATAATAGAAGTAAAAAACTGAGCCACTATATTATATAAAAATAAACTTGTTTGGTCCAGTGAACTAAAGTGTAAAGGAAGTGCCAGAGAAAAGCAGCTCTTATAAATTCCTAGCTTTTTTGCAATATCACCTTTAAAATTTTTTGAGGTAATATTCACTAATTTAATAATTTCACTTTTCTTGAACATAGCGAATTCAAGATAAGTCAAATTATTCAATTAATTAAAATTACATACTAGTTGCTAACCACTTGACTAATGTAGTCCTAAAGTGCCAAATAAAAAGTCAAAAGAACTTTATGACTGATCATCGTCAAAAATTTTCTGACATTGCCATTGTTAACGCAAGTGTGTAATATGTATGTAATTTATATATATATATATATATATATATATATATATATATATATATATATATATATATATATATATATATATATATATATATATATATATATATATATATATATATATATATATATATATATATATATATATATATATATATACACCTATATATATTATATATATATATATATATATATATATATATATATATATATATATATATATATATATATATATATATATATAGGAAACACTTGTTATTTGATTAAAATATAAATCGATCTGACAGTATGCGGCAATTATAATAAAATTTCATGGCACCACAAAGTATGCTGTACTAGAAGTAACCTAATTCCGGTGGTTGAATTTTTGACGCAATACAATGACATGTTCAAATTTATGAAAAAGTAAATATTAATTAATTTGTGACGCCTAATATGTTGTAAATAAAATAAATTATAATACTATACGAGGGTGCATTGATAAGTCTGGTACATTTCTACGAAATGGCTGAAAATTTTATTAAGCGGTATGACTGTTGGTAAGCGTGGTTCTTCAAAGTGGTAACGGTGGTGTTCAAAGTTCCAAACAGATGCATTGCGCAGTTGTTTGTTGGCGGCTGTCGTAAGGGACCGGTGTTACACATTTCAGTACAGATTCTGCACGTTCAGGACGCCCAGATAGAAACTGAACTGAAGGTAGTTCTTGGTGGTTTTGCACCAGCACTCAAGACCATAAAAATGAATTTAATTGTGGCCGTACGAGCACTGCAGATGCTGCCCGTACAGCAGAGGCCTTTTCTGAATAAATGGCGATAAAATTCATGATATCGTGATGGAAGATCCTCGTATTAAGCTTCGATTGATTGTTGAGATGGTAGACATCTCCTATGCCACAAGAAGTTCTAAAAATGGAAAAGCTGAAAGAGCGATGAGTGTCGCATTTGTTGACCTCAGAATAAAAATGCACTAGGTAGGACATTTCAATAATGTTTGGAAAAGTTGAAGCGTAATCCGAACGACCTCCAACGTCATTTTGTGACTGTAGATGAAACCTGGATCCACCATTATACCCAAGAGATAAAACGGCACTCAAAACAGTGGATTGGCGAAGGTGAAAGTACACCGAAAAAACCGAAAACAGTTTTATCGGCGGAAAAAGTGATGGCAACTGTTTTTTAGGACTCACAGGGTTTCATCATGATTGACTATTTGGAAAAGGGTAAAACAGTGACTAGCTCTTATTACGTAACGTTATTGGACGTTTTGCATAGAAAGATTAGCGCCCAAAAAAGTGCTTTTCCACCAGGACTATTCGCCTACTGAAACATGCACGAGCTGGGCGTCCAAATAGTTCCCCACCCGCTCTATTTCCCCAGATTTGGTTCCAGTGAATGGAGAAAGGTTTTAAATATAATAAAATTACAGTCATCGTTTCTAAGATTTTACATTAGCTTATAATACCATGAACCATCGAAAGGTTATTACACAGTGTACAACAAGAGTTTTTCGAGATGGTGAAATCAGAAAAATTACGTAGCGTGTTGGAACCTTTAAAATATTTACACCAATGATCAGATAATTCATCCTCAAACATGTAGTTTTGTATATGATGACAATTCAGTTGCAGCTGCCCAAGGAAAAAGAAGTTACATATACGCCTTAAAGATATTATGACACAAATTCGACTATGGCTCAGGTGTATGCCTTCCATTTAAAGAATGGCACCCTGAATACACGCTGTTTCAGAAAGCACTGCGATAATAAAAAATCTAAACTTTTTACCAGAAATGGCATCTTAGGCAAATTTACGGGTCCCAAGATACCAAATGAAGTACTACTCTTACAGTTCTAAGAACTCTTCCTTAGTCTAGCGTGTGGATACTACCCTTGATAACACAGCTCGTATCACTACCGGATGGCTTCATCCCGACACATCACATACACAATCAAGTGCTCGCCGAGATCAAGGTTGAAATCTATAAAATGTTTTCTGGGAAGGTCTGTTATAACTGAGAGCACGCCACCAGCGTCGCATCGCATTGAGCTATGGCAAAATCAAGCATCCCTCTATGCAGACTAGATAACCTGTAAACTGGTGTTACATCCAAGCGAGTTTTTATAAATATAATATCATCGGTGAAAGCGAGATGTGTGAATGCGGTGCGATTCAGAACAACCATCTACTCAACTGCCTTAAACCCAGATCCTTGTACGTAGAAAATATGTATTCTACCAATGGCAAAGCCATAGTTGCTACAATATAATAGATAGCAACAGCATGATGCTTCAAGCGCAGAACGTAAAGTAAGTAATAGGAGACATAACACGTAGGCTGAAAGGTTTTTGGTCTGACACATAAATGTCGCCCTTTTCAAAAAATCCATATGATTTTTAGTGCCAACCTTCAAACGATACGTGTCAAAATTTCATGACATTTCGACGATAGTTTACAAGCTACAGTGGTTTTAGTGACGCTACTTTTGATATTTTCAAAACAATATGGAAAAAATCGGAGTTCGTGTGTTGATTAAACACTGTTTTTCGATGGGAAAAATTCCGTTCAAGCAAAGCAATGGCTTGATAAGTATTATGGGGACTCTGCCCCTGAAAAGTCACTCATTATTTACTGATATGTTGAATTTAAACGCGATCGTACAGATACAAATGATGCTGAACGCTCTAGACGCCCAAATGAAGGGGTTACACGGAAAACATAAAAAAAAAATCCACAAAATTATTTTGGATGACCGTAAAGTGAAATTGCGTGAGATAGCTGACATCCTAAAGATATCAAAAGAACGTGTTGGTCATACTTTGCATAAACATTTGGGCATGAGAAAGCTCTGTTCGAAATGGGTGCCGCGTTTGCTCACAGTGGATAAAAAATAACAAAGTGTTGATGATTCTGAGCGCTGTTTGAACCTGTTTAAGCACAATAAAAAGGATTTTTTCATGCGATATGTGACAATAAATGAAACATGGATCCACCACTACATACCGGAATCAAATCGGTAGTCAGCTGAGTGGACAGCAGCTGGTGAAAGCCACCCGAAGCGACCAAAGACACAACAGTCAGCGGGAAGGTTTTGGCCTCTGTATTTTGGGATGCGCATAGACTAATTTTCATCGACTATGCTGAGAAGGGAAAAACCATCAATAGGGAATATTATATAAAGTTATTGGTGCGTTTGAAGGCAGAAATCGCAAAGGAACGGCCCCAAAAAAAGTTCTCTTTCATCAAGACAATGCACCATGTGACAAGACAATGGTTACGATGGCAAAATTGCATGGATTAAGGTTCAAATTGCTTCCTCATCCACCGTATTCTCCAGATTTGGCCCCCAGAAAATGCTAGCGGGAAAGAGATTTGGCTCCAATGAAGAAGTTATCGCCGAAACCGAGGCCTATTTTGAAGGCAACGACAAATCCTTCTTCAAGAGAGGTATAGAAATGTTAGAAAAGCGTTGAACTGATTGTATTGGTCTTGAAGGAGATTATGTTGATGTTTAAAGTCGAATTTTGCAAGAAAAATGTTTTAAGTAGCTAGACCAAAAACTTTTTAGCCTACGTGTTAGCTGTTTCAAACAGTCAGGCACGATGTCAGTTTTGTGCTTACTAATTAGGTAGTAATTTTCCTATAGTTAAAATCAAAAGTAATAAAAATTAACAACAGGGTACTTACTTAAACTTATTGCAGCTTATACTTATGTACAAAAGTATAAGTGTTGTGAGTAAACAACCAGCACTATAATTAATTCCCTGTGAGTTAATAGTTATCCAATGTTCTCCTGGCACTTTAGGATAGAATGTTGACTTTACAAACCATGGTACACCTAAACAAAGTAGTATATCGAAAGTATTGGAACCAATGGAACTGCTGATACCCATCGATCCATGTCCTAATAAACAAAATATATAAAACAAAAATCAATATAAAAAATAATAAATACTTGTATTTATATTTCTTATCTTTAGGTAAGTTACTATGGAATAGGGTAGACATACAATTTGCAAGTATATCATTATATTCTTTTCAATTAATTCTTACAAAAAGTACATTCTATCTTATTCTAAAACCTCTCTTGCACAATAAAATCAAGGATCTGCGGTTGTAAATACGAGTTACAATCGATTAAAGTTAGGCACATATTTTTTAATTAAGTTGAAGAGTTATTCCAATGGTAAAAAATATCGAAATGTTGATTTTAAAGTATTTTTTTAAACATCTTGCAAGCCTTATATCAAACAAGACAGAAAAACAACATTGTCAGGTTTTTGGAATAAGAATATATTCAAACGCTGATATCTGTCCATCTCCTTTTTTTTCTATTCTTAGAGTATTTTAAAAACGAGGCAGGGTCCTCCATCCAAAAATATTCACAGTGGCATAGACAGAGGTTACTTGTGAAATACTTTTTTTGCAATAAAAATTTAAAAAAATATTTACATCCTATCTACTTAATAAGCACAAAATATGAATGTGAATGTTGTATTTAACAATACTAATTAAATAGAAATATCTTAAGAAATAGAATATATTTTTTTTTCAAATTATGCGACAGTTTTGTCAATAGTATAACAAAAATAATTATTTAAAAAAAACTGGAGGAATCAATTAAAATAATGTTATCAAGGAGATCTGCACTTTTTAAATAGAAAACCTTCCTCTTTATATTGTATACTCAATATTTTAGATCTACTTTGTTTTACAACCAGTAATTTTCATTATGCTGTGATAACTTAACTATCCGGCTGAAGTTTGAAAATAACTAGTACACACACAATAAATCTGGAAAGCTTGGCTAATAAGCACATCAGGTAAAATGAACAGGGATATTTTTTGTAGTAAACATGCAATGCACGGCCTATTTTAAGGTAATTAGTTGTCGGCAACTAGACAACTAATCAGTATAGAAATATTGATGAATATAGGTTAAATATATGGATGATATCCCTCCATAATGCCAGGTTTTTCAGCCAGAATTTTTTCCGAATTACATAAAGTGCAGTGGGCAAATGTCCTTTATTAATCGTATTAAACGAAATTTGTATAATTACTGTCTCATTGTTAATAATTGCTTCATATCGCTTATCAACATTTAGCAACTAGTGACATCATATAGCTTATTTTTTCAGTTTTGTTGTTACTCAGACTAAAGCCCAAGTAACAGTACCTCAAAAATTCGTTCAAGAGAATTTAAAACAAGCATTTTACGTAAATCTGACCACCCTGTAATCAATTCAGAATTGCCTCTAAACTATGGAGGAAGACATATTTAAGAAGAAAAGCGATGTACCCAACATAGGTTGTATTGTAAATTAACAGTTTCTATATGTAGCTATGGTATTATAATTTGTGTATTTTTACAGCAGACGGATGATCTTGTTCATACAATCCATATCCGAATACACATTAATAGTAAAAGAAATGCATCGGAAAAAATATATAAACAAAACTTCACCAAATTGTAACTCTAAAGGACAGTCGTCCCTATCTTGCACCCACGTAGCTACGCCATCGAACATCCAGCATTCTGCTTGGAATACATTTGAAAAACAGTTTTTTTTTAATGAAATTTCTGACAATTTTCAAAGTGTATTTTCTTTGTCTTTTTATGTTTTTATTTGACAAAGAAATAATTTTTAAGATATTTTAAATTTATGATTTAGTGTTTAATTTACGAAAGCCGCAAAATATATTTTCTTAATTATAAAAAAAATATTTACTAAAAAAAAAATGCGCTTTAAATATCAAGTTCCTCATTAACACAGCAACTACAAGAAACTTTTAATACCTTTTATACGTTAATAATATTAATTATTAAAAATATAGATTTTTAATTGCTGTTATGTTTATCATTTAAAAAGAACTCACCTTGATTCGATACCAAAACACTAGAAACGGCTTCAGGAACACTAGTTCCGGCTGCCAAAAATGTTAGACCCATTAACAGAATCTGGTATTTCCAAAGTATCACCTAAAAAATTTTAATACATTACAAAACTACACAGTCACTATAAAAAGTGGCAGGAGCACTAACAACCGACTAATTTAAATATGTTATTGTAGTTACAACCATGGTCATCAAATGGTGGTAAAAGA
This sequence comes from Pachyrhynchus sulphureomaculatus, assembly GCA_019049505.1. NCBI lineage: Eukaryota > Metazoa > Arthropoda > Insecta > Coleoptera > Curculionidae > Pachyrhynchus > Pachyrhynchus sulphureomaculatus. Next base: position 152,520,513 of record CM032447.1, read on the forward strand.
AAAGTTTTTCTTCTATTTATATATCTGAGCTTTTATGCTTTAGCCTTTACCAAAACAAAATAATACAGTCAATTTTTAAGGCAAATACCGTCGACTAATGGAACATTTGGTGGAGGAATTTATTAAGAAATATTGATTTCCATGTTTCAGTTAATTGATACATATTTTTTATATGACCAAATCTTGTTCGTATCGCTTTGATGAGTAAATTTCGAAATTTTTTAAATGTGTTTGATCGTACTTAATAAAATTTATTGGGTACTGCACTGAAATTCCTAAAACACTACAGGAGCGACGCGTGTGCGGAAAAAGCAATTCACGAACACAGTCCTGCTTGAAAAGGGTTGTATGAGGAGTGACATACAGATGTGATGTATTATGATGTATTATTATTGTGTTATGTACATATATTCCTAGTATGCATGCCTCTGGGAGGAATTAAGCTGACGACATCCATCGAACACTTTCCATGAAAGTACTTGTAAAATAGACTCAAGCCGTCAACCGTCCATTGATATTCCAAGGAATCAAGAGTGCTGGTGAGTTCTGCGTCTCCAATCAGACAAACTGATGAACTTTAGGACAGAATCCAACAAACGCAGTGAAAAGAGCCCCAAACATGGGAGCAGTATTCCATCGTTGATCGAATTTGAGCTTTATACAGAATTGACAGTTGTGGTGAAGTGTAAAACTTTTTAGTTCGAAGTAATATTCCCTGCTTTTGAGAAGCTCTCTCTGCTATGCATGCAACATGTTCATGACAAGTCATATTTGCTCCCAAGTTGACGCCTAACAAATTAAGTGACGATGCTAGAGGAATGGAATGTTCCGATATAACTATGTCGGGTTCAGCAACATTAACTTTTTTGAAAAAAACTGAAGAAAATATTCCATTTCTGTAGGCTAGATTAAAAAGTCTACAAAAAACTGATGTTCGTCCACGTATTTTTTGATTACTATGGCAGGTATTCCATCAGCGCCAGAAGCTTTTTTGGTGTCTAGCTGCATTAAAATACGTTTTATCATACGCTGTCTGAAGATAATATCGGATATTCTTGACTAGACATTGGGAAATAGTGGTTGGTGTTTTCCTTGGAAATCTTCAGTAGAATGTGAAGCAAAGGGTTCAGTTAACAAGTTGGTTTTCTAGACAGGTGCTGCAATGGTCATGGTGTGTGAGTGGTGGTATAGTGGAAGTTTTGAATAATGAGCTTAGCGACCAGCCCAAATGACCAGGGAAATAGTTTGCTTTTAATTCTTTGATTGTGTGCCTCTTGGGTTTCGTCGATAATTTCTTCGTATCTGTTACGGATACGAACGAAAATGTTACGATTTATGACATTAGGATTTTCACACAATTAGTGCTAGGCAAGGTATTTAGAATGGTGCACGCCAGAAATAGCTTCTTTGCATTTTCGGTCGAACCAAGGTTTAGCTTTCAACGGGCATTTCTTGGAAAAAACGGATGTAAGCTTCCATGCCAACGAAAATGACATCGGAAACCTCCTTAGTGTAGTCAGATGGGTCGTTAGGTCAGGAAATTTTGTGGACATTAAAGTCGCACACAATGGCAATTTCAATATTTAGATAATTAACCTTAATTCCTCCAAGAATGGTGCACGCCAGAAATACACCTCACGCTAATACATCACATCCGTTTAAGGTTAAGCTTCTCACCTTTTTCAAGCAGTCGTTTACATGGAGAACCTCATCCCTTTGAAATGATTTGCCTAGTACTGTGTTTCCTACCGAGTACAATCTACAGCGGTTCTAGACCCAGGTAAATCTCTTTTTCGGCACACGCGTCGATCCTGTAGCCCTTTAGGGATTTCCCTGCAGTACGTGAGCTATCTCTGTAAATGATTCCCTGTGTCTGCAAGAGAAGCGAAAAGTGCTCTAAAATCACGCCTAAACCGGGAATAGAAGTGGCACCCAGGGTAGAGAAAGTTGCTGGTATATGAACTGACCAGTTTCGCGCGTACATGAGGTTTATTTGATTACAGGTGTTGATGCACTGAATTTCCACCTCATATATTTCCAAACTGTACTTTAAAATTGCAATCTCCGTATCCGGAGATCGGAATTCTCTGATTCTGCGAGCATCATCAAGCTACTCTTTTCCCACAGCGAAATCCAGGGACATGGGCACACCCATGAAACGTTACGCACCTTTACGCAGCCTAAGCCGATGCGATGGTATTACACCGGGCGATGTCTGGTAAGATCTGGGCATCTGCTATCTAGCTTATTCTTTTTGTCTCTATTGTCGACGATTGCTCCATATTACTCGTCAACATCAAGCAACTAGTGAAGCAACAGTGGCGTCATATTTCCCTTACCGAATGTTGATATATGTTGCTTAATATATCTATGGAATTAATTGGTATACTTTTAAGATTTTTAAAGTATTTGTTAGTACTATTGCCTCTATTTTGAATACACTCGAATCAATTTTTATAATACGTGCATTTTCATAATCCACATTTAAACACAATTTAATTTTTTTTCTCATTTTCTACTACATTTATTGTTTTTTCTTGATTCTGTTGAATATTTTTTAGTTTCGTTGATTGAGTTCTTTCTCAGATTTTCCTTTAAAAAAATATCTATGGCTTACTATTTGTCTTGCCCACTCTTACACTATAGGATGTAAATAAGTAAATTTTTAGTGTATGTCATGATATATAGAGAAATATGTAGTGGCTTATCGGACTAGCACAGCGTGCCTGGATTGCTTATAATCTTTAGACTTCCGCACTTTTAATCAAGGGGCAAGTAAAACCTACGGCCTTCGACTGATAAGCCCTTACATATTTTTCTACGTGTTTTTTACGAAAGTTAACACAAATTTCGTGCTTTTATTAGAAGTTGACTATATTATTCTTACAAACGTGTTCGTAAATATATGTGATATGTACAAATAAAGAAATTTATTTAAGATTTTTTAATAAATATTTTATTTTCTTTTAAATTACGTTATTTAATAGCAACATAATAATGTGAAAAAAAAAAGAAATGAGCGATATTTTACACTTTTACCAACTTTTTATGCACAGGTACTTATGTTCCTTATAGCACTAGAGTCTTAAAGTCAATTTTTTTACATTCAAGGGCGAAAAGTTTCCAGTCCAATAAGGAAAAATATTATAAGATTCGTACAGGTTATATTTGCGAATTTTTCTTACCAATTACTGTTATGAGCCAAGCAACGACGTAAGATATTGTTCCGATCCAAAAAATACACATTCCAAAGGTAATCGGGCACAATTTAGGGTGGGTTCGAGGATTTGGAGTTGTCATATATAATATAAAGGATATTGGCCAAGTCAGAATCCACCAAAATTGTGCAAAGCTACTATTTTTAACTGGCCATTCCCAAATATTCGTTGATTCTTCTACAATCATAAATAATTTAGTAAAAATATGTGAATGATGTGGTTATAATAGTTTTTTTTATATTTTTTCTGGGTGCATGCACACATTGCAGAGAAAACCTACGGTGAGACACATGTGGAGGGGAGGAATAATCACGCAAGTTGCCCTTAGATTACATTGTTTTTGATTAAATATCAACCTAGTAGACTCTTAGAAGCATCTAGAGATAAATTCCCGAGTTCACTTAAGACGAGTTAACATTTTTAGATAAAGAAGAAAAAACTAATGTGCAAGCATTTTAACTTAATACGCGTTTAGAATAATTTTTGTTCCAAATTTTATCTAGAATTTAAATTTAGAGTAAAATTAGAACCGGCAATACTATATCTACTAGAATTTTCAAAAACCAGAAGACTACCTCCTAAGACTACAACTAAATTTTTAAAATATATTTTGCTGTTGTATGGATAAAATTTAAATTTTATAAATTTGTTTACGAGACTAAAATGATCTTAAAATTAACATTAAAATATCAAATTTTTTAAAAACATTGTTGTTTTTCATATATTTTTTTTTCTATTTTCAAGTGCATAAGTACATTTTTTAAGGTTATCTCATAAATAAACTGGAATACTTCCATTCTATTTGAGGGTAGGACAAAGAACATTTAAACAATTTTAAAGAAAAATTTTTAATTACGCTATAAAGTTTTTTTTATTGTATTGTAACGAAGTTACATAATTTTTCTGGGGCAGTATGCGTGTCAGGTTTAGCTTTCCTATCATACATTAGAACAAATTTTCTTGCTTTGGTAAGTGACTATGAAATCATGGGTTTGAATCGATTAAAACAATATGTTGATGGAAACATGGAAAATTAGCTCTCTAATGTTCCAGCTGCGTCTCGGGCTGTGACTAATAGGACCGTATACCTCCCCTTTGATGAAGTCACGGTACGCACTATCATCCGTCGTGAGAGTATCCGCTTAATTCATAGCCACGTTCTCGCGTATACACGTATGGCGGCCTCCACCTCCACCTTTACTTCAGATTACTTCTTTTGAACAGTTCGTTTTATTTCTTTCTCCTGCACCTTCTACTTTTCAAAGAATATCTATGATAGGCCACCATAACCTAGTAGCTTACATGCTCGTTGATCCTTGGTACACCGTTTCTTCACTGTAACAAGTTACCAAGGTCCAGTGGACCCTTGACCACGTGACACCAAAGGGTGGCGTCCCAGATTTAATCGTTGAATAACTTAATCGAAGATAAACCGACCTATAGATAGGAGACGCAGCATGCGCCAAACTCGCAAATACGGTTACAGTGTGTCCAGTATACAAGGAGATCTCAAAAATGAGTTCTACAGTAATTATCTTGTAGAAACGGTACCGAGATGCTTTTGCGGTCTTGCGTCCTACAATTTTGGTCGAACAAAAAAAAAATAGAAATGGTTTCTTAACGCAGTCCAAAAAAGGAAGTCTTTGTTGTAACCGATTGTAAAAACATGCATTTTTCGTAAACTGGTGACCAGAAGTATGATTTTTCGTCAAAAAATTATATTATTTATATTTATAAAAAATATGCTATTCCGTTAGAAAACATCTTATGATGATTTATTATTATTTTCTGAAATATTAGGAAATGATGTATACTAAAGTATACATTTTAGGGTATTTAAAAATTTTCCAACAAAATAACTTATATGAGAAAATGTCAAAAGTTTTTTCTCTAACCCTTAATGAAGTTCATTATCATCTAGATTGTATTTTTAAAAATAAAACATACACGATGTCAGATTTATCATGATTTTGCTACTTTTTAGTGTTCCGTACGGAACACTTATAAGATCACTTCGGTGTCTGTCTGTCCGTCCGTCTGTCTGTCCGTCTGTCTGTTCATCTGTCTGTCACACCCGATTTTCTCCGAAACTATTTGTCATAGAAAGTTGAAATTTGGTAATAATATAGGAATTGATGGCCTAATCAGAGCTAAATTTTGACTTAAGGGGTTAGTTTTGGGGGGTGAAATCGGAAGTGAAAAAAAATTTTACTAGGTAATCGAGTGTGGTGTCAAATGAAAGCTTGTGAAAACACGAGTAAAAAATATATATATAATGTAATACTTGCGCGCACTTTTCTTTGTATTATTTTTAAAAAATCGCTGTCCACCCGCCTTATCTCGAAAAGTACTGATTAAAAAATTTTGAAAAAATTTTGGAATATTCTCCAGGGGGTGTAGATTGAACGAAAATTATCACGAGTGCATTAGCTTTAATAATTCATCTGGTATATAAAAAAGAAACAAAAATTTCAAGGTCATCAATTTCCAGTAAAGATTGGAAACAAACTCTGTTGAAAACTCATTTGGGGTGTGTTTTGTGAAGTCACTGTTCATTTTATACCACCGTAACAACATTTTTTATTTTAAAAGCATTCAACGTACGGAACACTCATTGTGCAAGTTCAACTTGCACTTGACCGTTTTTTTTGTTATTTAAATCAATAATTATTTCTTAATTTATTTAAGTGATGTTAAATATCAAGTATGAAATTATTTAAAATATATTCTTATCTAATTGTACACTTACATATATTACTCGATAGCAATTTGCCTACGTAGTAAAATTTTTTAAAATATTAAAATAAAGGAGAAAAAATGTACGCTGATCTTTAACCGAAGTCAACATAGTAATAGTAATAAAAAAAATAAAAACTTAAAATAGAAATCTTCAATAGGTATTAATTACATTAAAATTAATTATAAGTTCAGATTGTATGTCTTGGTCATTTAATAGCGCAGTTCGTCCTAAACATAAGATGAAGACTTACAGGTCGACAGAAAATTAATCATATGACATTAGAAAAGTTTCTTATTATAATTTGAAAACTAAAGATACATAAATTATACAGGGGGCATTAAAATCGTCAAAAAGTATCTTTTTGATAGAATCTTAATTTTAATTTTTAAATCTATGTGAAATAAGTACTTCCTAATAAAAAATGTATCATTTTGAAGATAATTTTGGTATTAAATAACCGGTCAGGTGCAAGTCGGACTTGCGCAATTAGTGTCTCGTACGTTGATTTTGTTATTGAGATATAAAATGATGAATGACTTCACAAAACATACCCCAAATGAGTTTTCAACAAAGTTTTTTCCGATCTTTACTGAAAACTGATGACCTTGAAATTTTTGTTTTTATATATACCAGATAAATTATTAAAAATAATGCACTCGTGATAATTTTCGTTCAATCTACACCCTGTGGAGAATATTCCAGAATTTTTTGATCACTACTTTTCGAGAGGGGGGAGGAGGGCAGCGATTTTTCACAATTTTTTAAAAAATAATACGAAGAAAAGTGTGCGCACACTAAAAAGGATAAATAATTTTTTTGGCAAAATTCAACTTGACTTTTAACTTTAATATTTAAAAAGGTAAAATCAGAGTGGCCACGAATTCTGTACAAGATTAAATAACCGGTCAAGTGCAAGTTGGACTTGCGCAATTAGTGTTCCGTACGTTGATTGCTTTTTAAAATAAAAATTTTTGTCATGGAGGTATAAAATGATCAATACAAAACTTAACTAGGGATCATAACTACATACAAAAATTTATAAAATAACCAGCCAAGTGCAAGTTGGACTTGCGCAATTAGTGTTCCGTACGTTGATTGCTTTTAAAATAAAAATTTGATGTTCAGTAACTTCACAAAACACAGCCCAAATGAGTTTTCAACAAAGTTTTTTTCCGATCTTTACTGAAAACTAATGGTCTGGTATATAAAAAATAATTTTCGTTTTTTTACATACCAGATAAATTATTAGAGATAATGCACTCGTGATAATTTTCGGTCAATCTACACCCTGTGGAAAATATTCCAGCATTTTTTCAAAATTTTTCGATCAGTACTTTTCGAGCTAAGGGGGGCAATTTTTCGCGATTTTTCAAAAATAATACAAAGAAAAGTGTGCACAAGCATTACATTATATATACTTTTGAACTCGTGTTACAAGCTTATATTTGACACCCCACTCCATGACCTAGTAAAATTTTTTTTCACTTTCGATTTCACCCCCCAAAAACCACACGGCTCTGATGAGACCATCAATTCCTATTTTAGTACCAAATCTATGTCAAATAGTTTCGGAGAAAATCGGGTGTGACAGACAGACAGATGGACGGACGGAGAGACACCGAAATAATCTTATAAGTGTTCCGTACGGAACACTAAAAAGTATTTTAGTAAAATTGTAGAATTCCAAGAAACAAATAATTTAATTTTATACTTAGTTGGGAATGTGGAATCTTTGGCACAATGATACTACTCAGTATATATCACCACTACACCAAACACTTTATTTTTGCACTCGACGCGCGTTTCGCTAACCATGTTAGCTTCATCAGGAGCGATGATTGACTAAAGCTAAAACTACAAATCTACCCTATTTATACTTAGTCTAACTCTTGAATTACTCAAGCGGAACTAATGACATAGGCAAGGCCCTCAGTTCCGGTCAAGTACCCAGTAGAGGGGACTATAAGGAATAGGCCCTCTATCTTTATTTAAACTACTTTTACATTTTATGATTTCCATACTTTCGTATGCGTTCAACAATCTCCTATCAGATACATTTTTTATTAATCTTAGATTATCTAATGTTACAGTATGATCAGCTTCAAGGGCATGTTCGGCAATGCTAGACATTTCTGCTCTCTTATATCTTAAGTGTGCTAAATGTTCTTTAAATCGTGTTTTAATTGACCTTTTAGTTTGCCCAACATACTTTTTGTCACAATCATTACAACTAATTTCATAAATTCCACTTTTCTCACAATTAGGAATCTTATCTTTGGGATTTCCTAAGATATTCCTCAGATTGTCTGATGACTTATAGACTAAGGTGAGGCCTACCTTATTAAATACCTTATCGAGTCCCTTGCTATATTTCGAATTATATGGTATGGAGACATATTTGGTGTTATTTTCTTCGCGTGTAAAAAAGGTGGAATTCTGAATATTAAACTTAAATTTATGTCTATTTATTAGCTTATTTACTAAGTCATCGTCGTAACCATTAACTCTAGTTATATTTCTAATACGATTCCTTTCTTTATTGAAGTTTACTCTGTTCAGAGGGAAAGTGACCAAACGATGAACTAAAAAATGTAATGAGGCTAATTTATGTTGTTTGCAATGAAATGAATCATTAGGAATATATCTATCTGTTACTGTATCCTTCCTATAGATATCAAATTCTAATCTATTATTATTTTTAATAATTAAAATATCTAGAAAAGGCAATTGTCCTTTGTTCTCAACTTCGTAAGTGAATTTAATGGGATCATACCGGCTATTTAATTTAGAAACAAAATCATTAATATTTGCTCTCTTTGTATCAAAAATCGCGAAAATATCATCCACATACCTATACCATACCCTTGGGAAATATTCGAATTCTTGACTGGCTTCGATTTCAAACTTACTCATGAATAAATTGGCTATGAAGGGTGACAAGCAATTACCCATAGCTGTTCCTTCTTTCTGAACATAAAATTGATTGTTATATTGGAAATAATTTTGTTCCATACAAAGTTTAGATAATGTTAAGTATTCACGAATAATTTCGTCTTCAAAGTCATTCATTCTAAGTAATTCTTCGAGATATTGTAAAGTTTGTGGAATTGGCACACTTGGGACAAAGAACTAACATCAAAGGAAATTAAGACTTCACCTTCATTAAGAACTAGATTTTTTTGTTTTATTAATGAATTCTAACGAATTCTTCACTGCGAAAGTATTTAATGGTAACTTCTCAAGTTCTTTTGATAACCATTTGGATATTAAATATGTGGGTGATCCGACCGATGAAACAATGGATCGCATTGCTTTTCCAGGTTTGTGAATTTTGGGTAAGCAATACAATTTTGGTATGGTCGGATTACTCACATTTAATTTAAATTTTAGCGAATCGGAGACAAGGTTCTTACATTTTTTTAAAGAATTTTTAACCTCTGATATCATTCTCGGTAAACTAAAAGGTCAATTAAAACACGATTTAAAGAACATTTAGCACACTTAAGATACAAGAGAGCAGAAATGTCTAGCATTGCCGAACATGCCCTTGAAGCTGATCATACTGTAACATTAGATAATCTAAGATTAATAAAAAATGTATCTGATAGGAGATTGTTGAACGCATACGAAAGTATGGAAATCATAAAATGTAAAAGTAGTTTAAATAAAGACAGAGGGCCTATTCCTTATAGTCCCCTCTACTGGGTACTTGACCGGAACTGAGGGCCTTGCCTATGTCATTAGTTCCGCTTGAGTAATTCAAGGGTTAAAACTAAGTATAAATAGGGTAGATTTGTAGTTTTAGCTTTAGTCAATCATCGCTCCTGATGAAGCTAAAATGGTTAGCGAAACGCGCGTCGAGTGCAAAAATAAAGTGTTTGGTGTAGTGGTGATATATACTGAGTAGTATCATTGTGCCAAAGATGCCACATTCCCAACTAAGTTGAGACGGCTTCACGGTCAACGGAATTAAACCTTTATCGTAAGTACAGTAGTAAGATTAGATTAGTAGGTGCAGATATTTGGTTTTTAAAGTCATGCAAGAAATTTAAAGTTTTTCCTAATTTTATTAAGGTTAATTTACCAAAATCAAACATTTCAGAAAAAGTTTCATTCTTTGCTAAACAAAAATGGCTTGACTTAGAAATTAAGAATTTGTACACAAAACGTAGTATGTTAGAAGTAGAATCATACAGAATATTCAAAAAACTTACTTCAGGATTAAACAATATTGAATATGAAGTATGGAGCGAGTTCCAGAGGAAAATGTTTTTAGTTATTGATATTCAATATAAAAAGAAATTCTCTATTCTAAGTAAAAAATTAAAAAAGCTCTTACCGAAGAAGAATAGTCCTCAGGAACTCGTAAATATTGTAGAAAATCATTCATCTCAATCCTTTACACGAAATGAAATTCGCATCTTAAACAAAGGTCTTAACTTTGCAGTACCCCCTTCTAGAGATAATTTGTCAGAAATAGTTGCTCACATTGAAAGTTCCATTAGTACACTTCCAGAAAATAGTAAATCCTTTGTTAGGGAAGCATGTCGCAATCAAATATCGAAAAACATAGTTAACAACACAAATTCTAATTCACAAAAAAACATAAAAGTAGTTAAAGGATTGAAAAAGAAAGATGTCTTCTACTTAAAAGCAGATAAAGGAAATAAGGTTGTTATATTGGATAAGAAAGATTACTTTGAACGCGTAGATAATCTTATCGAATCTGGCCCTTATGAAAAGGTAATAAGAAATCCATTACCGAGAATGATATCAGAGGTTAAAAATTCTTTAAAAAAATGTAAGAACCTTGTCTCCGATTCGCTAAAATTTAAATTAAATGTGAGTAATCCGACCATACCAAAATTGTATTGCTTACCCAAAATTCATAAACCTGGAAAAGCAATGCGACCCATTGTTTCATCGGTCGGATCACCCACATATTTAATATCCAAATGGTTATCAAAAGAACTTGAGAAGTTACCATTAAATACTTTCGCAGTGAAGAATTCGTTAGAATTCATTAATAAAACAAAAATCTAGTTCTTAATGAAGGTGAAGTCTTAATTTCTTTTGATGTTAGTTCTTTGTTCCCAAGTGTGCCAATTCCACAAACTTTACAATATCTCGAAGAATTACTTAGAATGAATGACTTTGAAGACGAAATTATTCGTGAATACTTAACATTATCTAAACTTTGTATGGAACAAAATTATTTCCAATATAACAATCATTTTTATGTTCAGAAAGAAGGAACAGCTATGGGTAATTGCTTGTCACCCTTCATAGTCAATTTATTCATGAGTAAGTTTGAAATCGAAGCCAGTCAAGAATTCGAATATTTCCCAAGGGTATAGGTATGTGGATGATATTTTCGCGATTTTTGATACAAAGAGAGCAAATATTAATGATTTTGTTTCTAAATTAAATAGCCGGTATGATCCCATTAAATTCACTTACGAAGTTGAGAACAAAGGACAATTGCCTTTTCTAGATATTTTAATTATTAAAAATAATAATAGATTAGAATTTGATATCTATAGGAAGGATACAGTAACAGATAGATATATTCCTAATGATTCATTTCATTGCAAACAACATAAATTAGCCTCATTACATTTTTTAGTTCATCGTTTGGTCACTTTCCCTCTGAACAGAGTAAACTTCAATAAAGAAAGGAATCGTATTAGAAATATAACTAGAGTTAATGGTTACGACGATGACTTAGTAAATAAGCTAATAAATAGACATAAATTTAAGTTTAATATTCAGAATTCCACCTTTTTTACACGCGAAGAAAATAACACCAAATATGTCTCCATACCATATAATTCGAAATATAGCAAGGGACTCGATAAGGTATTTAATAAGGTAGGCCTCACCTTAGTCTATAAGTCATCAGACAATCTGAGGAATATCTTAGGAAATCCCAAAGATAAGATTCCTAATTGTGAGAAAAGTGGAATTTATGAAATTAGTTGTAATGATTGTGACAAAAAGTATGTTGGGCAAACAAAAGGTCAATTAAAACACGATTTAAAGAACATTTAGCACACTTAAGATACAAGAGAGCAGAAATGTCTAGCATTGCCGAACATGCCCTTGAAGCTGATCATACTGTAACATTAGATAATCTAAGATTAATAAAAAATGTATCTGATAGGAGATTGTTGAACGCATACGAAAGTATGGAAATCATAAAATGTAAAAGTAGTTTAAATAAAGACAGAGGGCCTATTCCTTATAGTCCCCTCTACTGGGTACTTGACCGGAACTGAGGGCCTTGCCTATGTCATTAGTTCCGCTTGAGTAATTCAAGGGTTAGACTAAGTATAAATAGGGTAGATTTGTAGTTTTAGCTTTAGTCAATCATCGCTCCTGATGAAGCTAACATGGTTAGCGAAACGCGCGTCGAGTGCAAAAATAAAGTGTTTGGTGTAGTGGTGATATATACTGAGTAGTTAATTTTATACATACATTTTATACTAAATTAAATAAAATAAATAAAGACAAATATAAAAAATATTGTATTCGTGAAAAAAAAAATCATCCTCCGACATTTTTGCTTTTTTCACGTTTTAGAGCTCCCAGATCACGAAAAACATAATCACCCTTTTCCGCCTGTCTGTGGCATAATAACTGGTGACTGAAACGATATAATAATTTCGAATCTTATACATACACGTATAACACCTATAGAAGGAATGAAACCTATAGGTTTTGAGCGATATCACTTCAGGGGAAGGGAGAGAAAGATACGGTGTCGATACATTTTTTATGGTTTTACAAGTATTATAGTAATTTTACATTACATTATTATTTATAGTAAAATTCATAAAGGGACGGAGAAGGTTAGAGTTGTTTCATCTATGTTGTGTTATATGTATATATATATATATATATATATATATATATATATATATATATATATATATATATATATATATAAATAAATAAATAAATAAATATATATATATATATATATATATATTATATATATATATATATATATATATATATATATATATATATATATCGGTTATCCGAGGTAACGTGGGGGGGCACCCTCCTCGGATAACTGAAAACTCGGATAATCCGGATTTGTTTTGTTTTATTCGTTTAGTGGGAAGACCGTTCATCCACTGCCGCTTCGTCATCATCATCTAATTTTTCGGCTTCCTGAAAGGCATTCGTTATTTCTTCAATACTCATTTCTTCTTCTAAATCATCTGCTGTAATCCATTCAACAATATCTTTTCTTGTCACGTTTTCGCAACCTTTTAATTTTTGCATTAATTCAAATAAACTTTTTTCCTTTTCTTCTATCTCGCTGTCAAAATTTGAACAGGACATTTCTCCATGGCTTCTCAATTTCAAAGCTAATTCATTTAATGGAGTATCATCTTCACTCTCATTATAGTCCTCAAGATTAATAACTTTTGACTAAGATTTTTGAAAAGTGGTAGTACGCACAGAATCTTAAGCTTGACTTACCCAGTAAATAACATTTTTCAGTGTAACCTTTCTCATCCCATTGATAATATCCTCATTTTCTTTGTATTCTAACAGATGTTCAAGATATAAAAACGCCTATAATTTTTTTTTGAATGTTTTCGAGGATGCCTTGATCCATTGATTGCATTATGCTGGTTACATTTAGAGAAAAAAATTTTACAACAATTTCGCCCACATGAAGTTCTTCTCCAGGGTGAGACGGGGCATTAACCATTAACAAAATTGTTTTAATAGGAAGACGGTTTCTGTTCAAAAATTTAGTCACAGATGGCACGAACTCTTCTTGAAATCAGTTAGTAAATAAGGTCACATCCATACATGCGACTGACTTTTGTAATAGACTGGTAGGGCTTCGAGTGAGATGTCTTTTAAAGCTTTTGGACGTGCAGTCTTGCCAATCGCCATCAGTGGGATTTTGTGCTTGCCAGATGCATTGGAACATACCATTATAGTTAATCTTTCCTTACTTCGTTTGTGCCCAGGAGCTGATTTTTCCTGTCGAGACGCCAATGTTTTTGATGGAAGCATTTTATAATTAAGACCAGTTTCGTCACAGTTGTAAATTTGATCACATGTGTATCCACAATCTCCGATTTGCTTCTTAAAGTTCTGCTTAAACTTCTCAATTGATGACACATCAGCAGAAAATTTTTCACCACATACAGTCAGTTGTACACCGTACCTTTTTTTCCAGCGGTCTGGCGGTAAACTGATCTATCTCTGGGAATTGCCTACTAATCATTATTGCTTTCTGTTGTAAAATTGGACCTGACAGAGGCACACCTTTTGATCTCTGTTGTTAAACCACATGAATAAAGCTTTGTTAACCTTTTCATAGTCGCCGGTTTTCATTGATTTTCTTCCTGGGGACGAGGAAGCTTGATTTATACACCACTCTTCTATTTTTGTACGGTTTCTTTTCCAATCTCCAACTGTTACCTCACCTACTCCATAATCTCGTGCAATAACTTTAATTGTCTCTCCTGCTTCAATTCTTCTGATGGCTTTTAATTTGTCTTCAATAGGAACGACGATTCTTTTACGCTTATTTTGCTCCATTATAATACGACAAACAAAAATTCAAACAAAGCAGTTCGTATTAATTACACTTAACTAACAGAACTCCAATCGAATAAATTATGTGAGTATACTCGTACTTCTCCGTAGTAAACGCTATAACGCACTGAATTCACGCATATTTACATGCTGAAAGAGTCCATAAAAATAAATAGGGGAACCCCTCACACGGGCCAGGGAGATTCTCCGAAGGCCCCGACGATTTTAAATGGAAATATGTACATACATATTTTAGAAGCTCGGTTAATACGCAGCATAGACGCGCGTACCTTGGATAATCAGGTTCTTAGATTGGCTCGGATAATCGCGACTCGGTTAATCGAGGTTCTACTATATATATATATATATATATATATATATATATATATATATATATATATATATATATATATATGTAGTAATGGTTTTTCGGGTATCCCGTGTTAACTTGAAGTCCCTTGATGGACGGTTTCGCTGACGTTTCGATGGAATCTCATCCATCTTTTTCAAAGCGTTGATCCATTGAAAAACCATTACTACATTTCACACCCGTGAGAACATTCGTCAAAACATATATATATATATATATATATATATATATATATATATATATATATATATATATATATATATATATATATATATATATATATTGCGCAATATTTATATATATATATATATATATATATATATATATATATATATATATATATATATATATATTGCGGTAAACGTCCCTTTCAAGGCTGTTGGGAACAAGGAATTTGGAATTTAAAAACTTTACGAGGATTAAAAGAGGTGGGGATTGTTAAATATTATATAGTTTTAATAGTATTATGAAAATTTTTCCTGGTGTTTGGTTTAAATAAAGAACAAAATTTTAGCACAATTTATAGTAAAAGTTATATGAGGTTCAATGGATAGAGTAGGCAGTTGTCAGGACGGTTGCAAATATATAACGTAATATACGAGTGTTCCCATTATTCTTAACTTTATTAGGAAATCTCCACCTGTCTAACTTTTTTTTTTTTTATTTCTCACTATGAAGTATCTATTGTGTAATTCTGTGAGTTCTAAGGCTTGAATTAAGTTATTATTTAGCGCGATAAAGTCAAATTCAGTGTTTAATTCAGGCCAGGGTGTTTACAGCGAAAATAAATCACTTCATTACTATTTAGCGTAGTAAAGTCAAATTCAGTGTTTAATTCAGGCCAGGGTATTTACAGCGGAAATAAATCACTTCATTAATTTTTTTTAAACAGTATGCGTTCAAATTCTGGATCCAAATTGAATACCGTTTTCACACTTTATCAGAATGTAGCATTTTAAAAGTACAATTCACAGACAAATAATTTACTCTTTCCGTACCTCTCTTTCTCTCCCTCTCTCCCTCCCTGTATGTATCTACAGTTTATCCAAATATTCCAACTTCCGGTTAATTTCCGGCTGCCATTGAGCGGGAAAACTTTCTATTTTTTTTTTCGCAGGAGCACTTCATTGCAAGAATAAAATTTTTGTATATCCATTTTTGCGGATTGCGAGACAATGTCAACAACTATTTTTACATTAAGTTAACATTAATTATGTTGGGAATGGGGAATCTTTAGCACAATTATACTACTCAGTATATACCACCACTATTCCAAACACTTGACGCGCGCTTCGCTAACGATGTTAGCTTCATCAGGAGCGATGATTGACTTATCAATGATTCCTGATGAAGCTAACATGGTTAGCGAAACATGCGTCGAGTACAAAAATAAAGTGTTTGGGATAGTGGTGATATACACTGAGTAAAGTTAACATCATACAAGTCATACAGCTAAATAAAGTCATATATAAACATGATACAAGCACTTTTATTTTCGATTGGCATTCGATGTAATTCAAAACAATAATTTGTCTATAAGTTTAAATTTACTTACCCAATTCTTGGAGATCCTTGAGAGTGAGGTCAGAATCTAATATATCGTGTATTCCGCTATTGTAATTGTTTACTTTTCCATTGGACTGGGTTAGTAACGGATGACTTTCACTTAGAATTTCTTTATAATATCCTTTTCTTTTTATTCTTGCTACCGTTTTATGGAAACAAGAGCTAATACTACTATTAAAGATCATAACTGAAATGTTAATAAATAAATTTGAATGATGATCTTTAAAAATAAAATTTGTGAATTGTCGGTTCTAGGTGAAACATCTTAATATTTACACTTATTAAAAAATAATATACGGTTAACTGTATAATCCTCACAGAGGTAATTTAATCAAGTTCTAGATATCTGTCTAAAACAAAATTACTTTAAATTTAACAATAAAATATATAAACAAAAGAGTGGCTTACCAATGGGAAGCCCTCTAAGCCCCCTTGAAGAAAATTTTTTTCTCAAATGAAGACTATTGTAATGTAACTAGACATGTTCACTTTTGGGCAAGATATGTTGACGATATTCTCTGCATTTGGAAAGGACTCGATGGACTATTGCCACAGTTCTTATTAACTTTAAATAAAATCAGTCATAACATCCAAATCACAATAGAAATTGAAGTAGACAAATCACTTAGTTTTTTAGACTTAAAAATTTCAAATGTAGAGAACGAAATAGAGTTTGATACTTTCCGTAAACCAACTACAACAGATACCATTATACATGCTAAATCAAATCAATCTTGGCAGATCAAAATGTCAACCTTCCACAGTCTCATACACAGATTAACTAACATTCCACTAATTAAGGACAATTATCTAAAAGAACTGAACATAATGAAAAGAATAGCCAAAAACAACGGATATAAACCAATTTAGTATTATACATAAACTGGAAAAAAACAAAAAACATAAAAATATACTTAAACAATTTTGCGCACCAGACGTAAAACATGAAAACAAAAAATAGTTTGCTATCAACTATGTCGCTGGTATTAGTAACAAAATAAACAATAGTCTTAATAAGTTAGAAATAAACTGTATGTGTTAATAAAAACGATATAGCCCAATATCTAGTTAACAACAAAGAAAGATCTAACAAATATGGAAAATTGGGTATATATGAACTTAATTATGATGACTGTGACGTGTCTATGTGTGACCAACGGGATGGAGCCTACAACAAAGATTAAAAGAACACCGGCACTCTATTTTAAATAAACAAAAATTAACGGGCTTTGCTGAACACTGCATAGAGAATAATCACCTTTTTAATAACGAGAGGGTGAAGTTGCTATACAGTGCTCAAAAAGGAAAACATATGGATTATTTAGAAATTCTTAGCATAAAAAAAGCCATTAAAAATAATAGAAAAATAACCAAATAGAATTTGGAAATACCCTCATATTAGATGCCGTGTTAAGATAGACTACCTGTAATGAAACCAATTTTATTACCTCTTAATTTAAATTTAGTACCAATTAACCATCCAAATGTAATATCTTTTAGAACTTAAGTTTAGTCTTATTTTAAACCTCTTCGAAAATGGTCGCTAGACCAAAACATGTGTCAGAGTGACCTGAATAAATTCAGTGAAACAGTTATACCGTATTTTATTTTTTAAAAAGTGTAAAAAATAGATCTCCGATTATTAAAAAAATGGAAGCTATTTTATGCGTCATAAATATGCCCAAATTATCTAGAACATTTATCCGTAGTTATTGTAAGCAGATACAGCAGAAGAGGTTTCGGAAACTGAAGGGCCTTAAAATATACTATAATTCAATCTCAAAATAACTATACAAGGTTTTCAAAGTTTATTTTATGTCCCACTAATAATTTTTTTCTACGTTGTATGGTTTCACGAATCAGTTTAAAATATTAACGCTTGTGAAAATGTAGTAAAAACATCGAAACAAACTGAAAATTCTACCTTAGTATTGAAGTGTTTCTTAACACATATTTGTATGTTATAAAAAAAAATTAATGTATTAAAGTTATTATCAGGACGATCTAGCTTCACACACACATGTAAAGCTAATTAGGAATTGGATGCACAATTACTTTCTATTAAATATATATTCGAAAAAATTAAGTTTTTAATACAATAACATACTTACCTAAGACATAACAAGTATATAGAAGGACTAGAGTTAAAGCTTCATAAGAATGTATTTTTCCATCTTCTAAAAAGACTATAAGTAGAATCACGGAGCATCCATAAACCAAGCTATCACGTGTTAATGGATACCATTCTAGATCTAAAACCTAACAAAACTATGTTTCCTTATACTATTACGAAAAGTCAGTTAGCTTTATTAGCAAGAAGGATAGGATAATTTTAATAAAACTCAGTATACATATTAATATGCTATCTTTAGCGTTGAAGAAACCTTTCTTATATAAAACATTTTATATTTTATTCTATTTTCAATGTAAAAAGAAAAATATACTTTAATTTTAATTTTAATATATTTTTGAGAGATTTTGTCAAATTGGCATAGTTAACTTGCCCTTCTGTATTTTATGGGCGTTTATTTTAAGAAAGTAGTTTTTACCGTTATACATAGCCCAATTATTAATAATTATCTTACCATATTAGCAAAAAGCCCGCAACATGCTGGTACAGCAAGTATATTAAAAACTGCAGATCCAACAATTGTTCCTACTCCAAGATCACCCTGTGTAATAAAAGTACCAATGGAATTTATAAATATTTCAGCACTAGAACTGGCAGTTGCCATAAGGGTAGCTCCTGCCACGTCTTCTTTCATGTGTAACACTAAAATGTTCAACAAAAATATTTTATATTCAACACAGTTCTAGCTTACGGTTGTAAGTGTTAATACGACGAGGCAAAAGTTCTTAGTAGGTGCAATTTACTGCCCACCGAGACACAATAATAAAAGGGAGGATTATGTATAAGTGTTAAAACATCTCGATGAAAGATTTATCTTTTGTTGAGACACACATTGATGGGGGGTCCAGTTTGACAACAACCAAAGGACGAGAGCTGAAGGCAGCGTTAACAGAAATAGAATACAATCTACCTTCCACGGGTAAGCCGACGTATTGGCCCACGGATCCACGAAAACTCCCAAACCTACTAGACTTTATAGATATTAATGAAGTATTGGTCCTAAATTCGGATTATACTGCAGTGATCTTGGCACTCAGTGAAACAATGATTCGAAAAGAAACGAAATCAGTCCTAGGTAATAAGAATACAGATTAGGATAGTTTTAGAATTGAACTAGACAGAGTAATTAAAATGCGCCCCAAAGACTAGTGATCAGCTTGATCTGTAGGTGAAGCGATTTACCACGACAAACCAGGCTGGGGCATGGAACAACACTCCTAAAACCACTGGGGTCAATTAACCAGTGGAGATGCTTCAGATGAAAATGGCAACAGTTACGCAACCCAGCAGACAAAATCATCCTGAACAACAAGTCCCAAAAGTTCAAGCCAGAAATTAAAAAACTCAAAGAAAAATCCATCAGTCTCGGAGAATTTTCAGTAGATAAAGAAAGAAACTACTCACTCTGGAGAGCGACTAGAAAAACTATGGTAAGAGGCCCATTATTTAGAATCCTCCTATCAGAGACTATGGCGGAGCTTGGGTTAGAGAAGCCAGACAGAAAGCGGAGGCTTTTGCAGACCACCTCGCAAAAATATTTTAACCACACGATAAACTAAAAAGCTGCCCACGATCAACAGCCTGAACAAAGTGACTATTAAATGGGTAAAGGGACAGTGATGATCACATATTTGTGTAATACTGTGATCAGGCTGCGACATGTTCCTGATAGTTGGAAGGTGGTGGAGGTCATATGCTACCAAAACTGGAAAAACTACCTAGTGATATTAAGTCATATAGACCAATATGGTTGCTTCTCAACATGTCGGAGCTGCCTGAAAAAGTCCTACTAAAGAGGCTAATACCAATTTTTGCCAGCATTTTACAACAGACCAGGTCCATAGAATAACGATTGAGAAGATCTTGGGAGACAAACATTTCGGTTAATAAATAATAAATGTAAGAAAAAAAAAATAACACAGATAACAAAAGTTGTGGAGAAAAATTATGCAAATGAGGCTCAAATTTGTAAGTATATTTTTTAACATTCTTTATATTTATCGCTTTTAAACTAGTGGCAAAGTCTTATTCTTTACCACTAGCAACAAAGGCAAAATATTCGTTTACTGACAGTCGTTTTCTCTTGTTTACAGCATACCAGACCTGAGTTAATTATGACGTAAATAAAGCCAAAGTTATAATAATATTAAAGAAATGGAGATAGTAAGTTGTAATAAACGAATTTAAAGTTATTCTTCGTAATTATACAGTGAAAATGAAAATATGCAAGGTTTGATAAAAATATTTTATGTGATAAAAATGTTTGAGCGATTTTTTCAGCAGTTTCCATATTCGTTGAGCAAGAGATTTCAGAACAATCTGTTATTTCTGTATCAATTTTTAGATCCTGTTGAATTTACCAAAGGGCAAATACGTTTCTTTACAGCTTTTTGAGAAAAAAATTCGATAGAATACCTTATAAATCTACCTTATAAAAATTCAATACTGGATTATAATGGTAGGATCTAACATCTACCGATTCCAGCCAGCCTACAAATATTCCTAAGTAGGTAACTGTTTTAAAAAAATTAATCGAGAAACGAGAAAATAGATTGTATACTCCTTTTTTGAACGAAAAAGTTATTTTGATACCGACAAGATCATTAAGTTTTAGGTAGTTAATGCAGAAATGCAATAACGCCCGTAGGAGCAGCAGCGCATTGTTTTAAAAAAGTGCCATGAAGTGCAAATCTATGTTTCGGCACCTAGACAACGTTGATGAATTCTCCTTAATTCTACATATATGTGCAATCGACAGATGGGGGAGGCGGTAAATGACCACCTGGGGACAAGCTCCTTGATTAAAAAAATCTTATTACATTGAAACTCTAAAAGCTTATGCAGTTCCTAGCACTGTAAACTAAAAATCGACTACCGAAAAGTATAATTTTTTCACAAAAAAAACCCTTTTATACATAGGAACTTACACCCAATAAAAAAATCTATGACCGGTAAAGAGGGAGGTGAGAGATTTTTCACCAAAGGAACCTTTGCTGTAATGAAACTAACAACTTACTACGAAATTAAAAATCGATGACCAAGAGGCAGGATTTTTCACAATAGAACTTTGAAAACTTAAACTCCATTTAAAAGTCGATGACCGGGAAATAAAGAGTTTTCACAAAAAATAACCTTTATAAAAAGGAGTTCTATTTCTAAGGGGGCACTATTTTCTACATATATATCTACAGAAGTGACGTGTGTGCGGAAAAAGCGATTCACGTTAATCTTTGATTGCTGTCAATTGTACTCGGTGGGAAACATAGTCATGGGGAAATCTTTCTTAAGGGATGAAGTTCTCCATATAAAAGACTGCTTAAAAAAGGTTGTACGAGGAGTGACAAGCTGAACTTCATAGGGAAGTGAAGTATTAGCACAACGTGTAAAATTGCACTCTGATACTGTTAGTTGTAAGATAATGTGCAGTTTTAGTGTTGGCTTTATTACAAATTTCTTTGAGGTTTGTGTTTAGTTAAGTTTTGTGCATTAAAACTAACAATTATTAATATATGTCAAAAAACTAACCTTTAATTTAAACAAACGGACAAGTCGAAACTACGCATTTTCTAGCTTTAAACTCTACCGGTCGGGATCGTATGGTAGTTTAGATTGAAACTAGTATAAAGGGCAGGCTATGATTGTTCCAGAAAGTTTTTTTTGACAGGAAATAGAGTATGTAATCTATTTGCTTATATAACCATTTAAAATGTCTTCTTTGAAGCAATAAGTACTTTGACTGCACGCCAGAGTGGACATTAGGAATAAGAAGAGTTTCAAGGAAGACGAGTTATTTTTCCGTATAGTCGTAAATAGAGTCCTGCCAGTAAACTGAATTGAAAATAGTTTTGTGTCTTAACAATACAGTTATGTATAATGCCAGTGATTATAAATTCCATCTTTTCGTACTCAAATGCATTGCCCTAAAATTATTCCTTAAACAAAAATCTAGAGTAGAGAAGATAGAGGGAACTTAGACGTCACAGCACGCTGTACATTAGATGGAGAGTAAATTATTAAATAAATCTTTTCACCCCAACGCACACACATTTGAAGTTCAATGTCAAATAATGTTATTCAGGTAGAGGTTCCCAACAAAAACAATTTATTAATTAATTAAAAAAATGAGAATTTCCGTTGTTCACATTGTAAATATTTAGGTAAGTGTTCGAATTGTTAAATTCTTTTTACAATAATATTTGTCTATATCTATAACTATGTCAATTTATGTAAGAAAAAAATAGTTTTAATTAATTTTAAATTAAAAATACACAAATGACGTATTGAGGTTGTTTTTTAATTTTTTATGGAAAACCATGTAGTTTCCAAAAAAATTAAGGAACTAGGGGTCAAGTTTTTTTAATCGTACACCGCACTGCCTCAATAGAAGTTTAATCCTCTTCTAGAATGATGTTGATATAGGCGAGGATGTCGTGATATCTGTCAGGGCTCTCCAAGTGCTAAAACATATATATTTTACAGCACTTCTTAGACAATGCGGTACTGCTGCTATGGGCGTTATTACATTTCTACTATGTATGTGATTAAGCCAAATATACTATACTATAATTTAATAAATAAGTATACTGACCCGTCGGGATTTGGACCCAACCGAGCCGGAACTAGACCAAGGAGCCATAGCCGCCTCGTGAGCTTTAAATCACTGAAAGACCCCATTGTTAACTGGAATATTATCTACTTACCATCACATGACTTCTTAATACACGGCACAAAATAATCATCACAAACAACAGCCAAAAATATAAACAAGTAGCACACCAGTACTAGATGTAAACCAACCCATCCATGTTGACGTTGTTCTCTAGTAAATCCATCTGGAGGAAATTCATTAATAGCAGCTGGTGTGCAATTTTTTGGTGATCTTGGAGTAGATCTACGTTTACTGGTTGTTGTTCCAATAGGAACTTTGGATGTATTGAACGATTGAGCGCTGAAGGTAGTTGTAGTATTAGAACTTTTAGACGTATTAAGAGATGGAGCTGGGAAGGTAGTGTTTAAATTAGATTCATTTATAATATCTACAGCTAAAAGGTGGCGGCTATTAAAAGAACTGGTAGGATCTGAAAATAAATAACAATATATTAGTACAGCATCGTTTAGCATATAAAGGGTCTCCTTTTATTATTAACTGTGTAATTATTATTATATATGACAAATAAATATTTACACTAAAATCTGTACCAAAAGTTTAATCTTTCGCACGCTTTTACACAATAGTTCAGCATCAATAATGTTAAGGTTGGAAAATGCCCTTGCAGGACAAGTAAGCGAATTTTTAATTGATGGAGTTGGAGGAGGCTTGAGAGCTTGCAATACGCTTGCATGACGCGTCACAACGATTAGATAAAAAATCTCTCCGCTCGATGAGTCACGATACTAAAGCCAAGAAAACTAACCTGAATCCCTTGTCTATGCTGAAGCTGCCAGTAGCTTTTCGGTCAATGCTATCAACAACAAACTTGTTATGTGTCTAGACATAGGATTCGGGTTAGTTGGTTAGAGCATCATGAAATTGGGCCCAAATCTTTTTATTACAGGCACCTGTAGAACTTTAAGACTTAATCCCTTTATGAAACTAGGCCCAAGAGCCCCTTCAGATTAGTTTTTTATTATGGGGTATTCCCGGCCGTTTTACAATACCATTAATTTAGAAATTTTACCTATTTCCAATAAGACAGTCTACTGTCACGCTGTGTAGTTTATTATAGTACTTTCTTCAAATCAATCTATGTCGCAATTAAGTGAAATAATTAGTGAACGAGGAAAAATTTTAAAGTTTGTTTCATCGCCTGTCATCAACCAAGTGGAGGTATTCAACAAAGTCATGTAAGACATTTCTATACACTGTTGGGGAAGGCAATGAGCGAATTCTGTGTTCCTGCAACGACTTGCATAATCACGAACCTGAACTAAATTAATCTGAACTAACGTTTTTGGAACCAGAAAATGTTACTAGAGATGCTAACATAATAATTTCAATTAAATAAATGAAACGTTTTAAGTACGTACGTACGTTTTGCAAAAATATTTCTTTATCTATCAATTAGCTTGCTAATTATGTAGCATAAACCTCTGGACCCAATTTCGCATACTACTGAAGGGACCAGTTTTATTGTTGGGCCCAATTTCGTAGTCTTAATTTTTATACCTGATCTTGGGCCAAATTTGGAATTACCCGTTGGTTTTGTGGATAAATGTTTCACTCATCATAAACGCATAGAAAATGTGTGCGATTTCAACAGCCAACTGTAAGTGTTGTCATCTAAATTTCATCCAAATGTAAATTGTTATGTACCGTATTTTTCTAAGCGAGCGATCAAATTATTGATCACTAGTCGATACGTCGTTTCTGCGATGGCTCGCCAGATATTTTCATTTATTTGCTTCAGGGAGCGAAAATTGTTACTGTTATCTCTGGTTTTGAGATATCCTAAGCGTCAAATCAGGACTACGTGGAGGCCAATACACGTGGATATCACTTTGTTCGGGAGAAGTTTCCGCCTGACTGACAAAGATGAATATGTACCAATTATTTCACGTGTCCATATTGTAGGTCAAGTGGCCACTTTAGGGCGACAATTCGACAAATCTATTTATTGAAGTGGTCGTTAAAAATTAAAATGTGTCTCATTCAATAGGATGTTGATAAATATTTAAACATTTTATTAACGAAGTTGAGGTTTTGAGCAGTACTGGTTGACTTTAATTCTTGCTCCAGCTGTATCTCCACATTTGCTTCGCGTCCTGATGTCTTTGATCGGCCTGTCCAAGTACTACTTACACTTGAACCAGTTTCATCATATCTTTACATTACTTGAACTCTTCGGATTTTATTTATGCTGTGTAAACGATATTGAGGGCAAAATTTGCACCGCACGATAGTTATAAAATGGTCACACAAGAAAAGCATGTTCCGCCACGATAAAACTGTACAATTTTTTAAAATCAGGGTTACTCCCTGTATCCGCAATTTGCCTCTCTGCCCTCTATGTTAGGGCAATAGGCCAAATAAATTTTAGTTTATTTTGTTAGAACATAGACCATATTCCATAAAGATCATTACTAACTAGAAATCTTTTTTAATAAAAATGTTTCTTTATGCGTTATGAAACATCAAATAATTACAATTAATAGACAGCGTAAGGAATATTTATTTGACAATTATCCAGCCATAATCTGGATTAATGCTAGAACGAAATACATACTAGTATATATTCACCCAGGGCTGCCCCATCTGCTCACTATTTTGATATACAATGAGTTTCACAGTCTTGTAACATAATTCTTTAGTCTACAGCATTACCTATTCCAAAAAAGTGTTTGTTAGTTACAATGGGTAAATTTAATTAATAATTTCACAGGGAGACCTTAGCAGTTGTACTTAAGCATTCAAGGGCAAGACTTGCGATTTCTGAATTTATTGGGCTTTAAAGTGTTTGCGCCATTGTTTAATCCGAAACTTCGTTTTTAAAATGGCGCCCAGCAAACAATTGAGTATCAAACAGCTAAATACCATCTGCAGCCTACATGATGAAGGCTACAGTGAGTGATAAATCGCAAAAAACACGATATTTCAAATAAAGTCGTACGCTACACCTTTCACAGGAAACAAGTAACTGAAAGAAATAAATGTCTAGTGAGTCTAAAGCCACAACAAATCAGGAACTGTGTTCATCACAGTGATGTATAAACGACGCTTAACTGATCCTCAAATTACCGGTGCTTTAAGTTGAATCATTCTCGACTACCACTGTTGAGATGCTGTGGCTGCCTACAGGACAGAAAATCGAATTTAAAAAAAAAACAGACTTTAATAGACTAAAATACATAAAAACTTGACGATAGATCAATTAAATAAAGTCCTTTGGAAAGATGAAATTACAAATTTTTTGATATTTTTTGATATTACAGAAGAATATTTGTGAAGTTTGCCCTCTATTAACTATTAAGTTCAGAGGTAGCAACATTATTATTTTCAGTTCAGAAAAGCAGTAAGCCACCACCAAATAAAAGGGAAATTAAATAAAGAAGAATATTTCAAAATCCTGCAAAACATTGCCATGCCATATGGGCTAAATATTATTGTTCGCCAATTTATCAAAAAGTGAGCCTGAACACTCTACAAAGTTATATAATATAAGGGTATCTTAGGGAGAAACAAAAACCAATAGATGTAATGCAATCTCCTGATCTATCCAATTGGACTAGAATGGAATAAGTTAGATAGTCGGTCAAACAGTTTTGGAAATCCCTGAAAAATAAATAGGAATAGTAAACCATATAATCCAAAATATAACAGGGGACTTAATAAGGTATTTAATATGATCGGCCTCACGACTTTAAAAAATCGAAGTTCGAAGTACAAAATCCATGAACGTGAAAGAAGAAAGATATGAGTTAAATTATAAAGATTGTCATGAAATTTTCACGAAAGCTATGTTGGGAAAACAAGGTCGTTTCAAACAAGACTTTAAGAACATTTGGTTCATTTGAGGTACGATAGACCATGCCCTTGAACATATTCATATATTTAAGGTTAATTAAAAATTTACTCATAAATTTTTTAAAAATTTGGTATACTTATATACTAAATCATCCTATCAATCAAACTATTTTGACGATTGAAAAGTGGGTAACTTGTAGATTACTGCTTCGTGTATATGATTTAATTATTGTAATTTCGTGAACTCGTAAAAAGTTGTTTTTAACAATAACAACTTCAAAATTTGCTCAGTAAGAGAAAAATAAATGATGTGTAATGAATATTTAAGAAAAACTTGAAAACAACTTGGCTTTACGTTTCAAAAAGTAGAATCATGGATGAAAAATCTGTCATTATTAAGTTAACTTGCTGGTTCCAAATTAGTACAAAAGAACCTAATAAATTATTTTTAGTTAGTATTTTTTAATTCACAGTCACGTTTTTTTTTTTCCATCTAACAGCTGTTTTCAGACTGATTATCAGTTCAAATATAAGTTACAAAAGTATGTTCCAATCAGTCAAAAGGCATGTAAGATGGGAGCAAAACTAGATACTTACTTTAAATTTTCTAAAAAAAATTTAAGAATATACATAGAGCATAACTATAAAGTTTGTTCTCGGAATGTAAAAAAGTGGGTACAGTGTATATTACAACATATTCCTTTATGGAACAATTTTTTTTTTAGCTCAAAGATATATTTTATTAATTTTTTTTATGGGTCTAGCACACGTGCTACAGGGAAGTCCCTAAAGCGGTCCAGGAGCGGCATGTGTGCGAAAAAAGCGATTCACGTTGTTCTTGAATCGCTATAAATTGTACTCGGTGGGAAACACAGCCCTGGGCAAATTATTCCAGAGGGATGATGTTCTCCATATAAAAGACTGCTTGAAAAGCGTCGTACGCAGAGTAATAAGCTGAACCTCATACGGACTTAAAGTATCAGCGCGACGTGTATTTGTAACATGCACCGCTCTGGGAGGAATTAAGCGGGCTAGATCCTTCGAACACTTTCCATGAAAATACTTGTAGAACAGACTCAAGTCGCCAACCGTTCTTCGATGTTCCAGCGAATCAAGGCCGCCGGTCAGTTCCGGGTCTCCAATCAGACGAACAGCTCTTCTCTAAACAGAACCCAACAAATGCACTGTGTGTTTGGGAGCGGAGCCCCAAACATGTGAGCAGTATTCCATAATTGGTCGAATTTGAGCTTTGTAAAGAATTAACAGTTGTTGTGGAGTGTAAAGCTTTCTGCTTTCAAATAATGTTCCCAACTTTTGAGAAGCTGTCCTTGCTATTCCTGCAACATGTTCATGCCAGGACATATTTGCTTCCAAATTAACGCCCAACAAATTGAGTGACGATGCTAGGGGAATGGAGTGCCCCGACATGACTATGTCGGGTTCAGCAACGTTAACTTATTTAGAAAAAACTGCCGCCTGGGTTTTTGTAGCGTTAAATTCCACTTGGTTACTGTCACGCCAAGATAGAATTTCTTCCAGGTCTTTGTTAAGTTGAACGATCTCCTGCTGTCTGAGCATTCAAAGTGAATGAAGAGATAAGCGTACCGTCATCTGCAAAGCTGTGGATTGGATTCCTGGTCTTTTCCAGCAGATCGTTGATGTAAAAGAGAAAGAGAGTAAGAGACATTATGGAGCCTTGGGGCACACCGGCGTTGATAGTGAAGGTGTTAGAAAGAAATCCGTCGACCGCCACTCGTAAAGAACTTTTTCTGAGGAAACATGAGAGCCACAAACAGAACTTTTTGAGACAAACCATAAGAGCGTAGCTTAGCCAACAGTCCATCGTGCCAAACATGGTCGAATGCCTAGGATATGTTGAGAGCAACCGCTCGAGATTCTCCAAAGTATTCAATTGCGTTGTTCCAAATATGTGTTACATAAGTCAGAAGATCTCCTGTTGATCTATGTTTACGAAAGCCATATTGGTGATCACTAATAACGTTGAATACTTCAAGATATTTTAGAAGATGCTGATTGATAACCTTTTCTATGACTTTCCATATTATTGAAAGCAGTGCGATAGGTCTTCTTGCCCTTTTTAGGTATCGGCCGAACAGTGGCACATTTCTAGCAGGAAGGAAATATTCCCTTTCTGTAGGATAGGTTGAAAAGTCTACAGAAAACTGGTGTTAGTTCCCTCGCATAATTTTTGAGAACTATAACAGGTATTCCGTCAGCGCCAGAAGCCTTTTTGGTGTCTAACTTCATTAAAATACGCTTTATGATACGCTGTCTGAAGACAACATCGGGCATCCTTGACTGCAATATGGGAATAGTAGGTGGTGTTTTTCCTTGGATATCATCAGTAGAATGTGAAGCAAAGAGTTCAGTCAACGAGTTCGCTTTCTCAACAGGTGTCGTTGCAATAGAATTATCTGGTCGTGTGAGTGGTAGTATGATGGATTTGGTGAAATCTTGACTAACTGCCTTAGCGACTAACCAAAAGGACCTGGAATTGTTGGGACAAGGGCACGAACAAAGGTGTTACGATTTATGGTGTTAGGATTTTCACGCCATTGTCGGTAGGCAAGATGTTTAGAAGCAACAGCTTCTTTGCATTTTCGGTCAAACCAAGGTTTGCCGTTGGATGGGCATTTCTTCGAAAAAGGGATGTAAGCTTCCATACTAGCCAAAATATTATCGGAGATCTCCCTGCCGCAGTCAGATGGGTTGTCGGATCGAAAACAAATGTCTATCCAAGGGAAAGTTCGTGAAGCTGATTTGTAGTGTCAAATCTTGCGCAGCCCAAGCGCGTCTCTGTCACTGGTTGGTAGGATACTCGATATCGAAAGCAGTTTATCGTCGGAAGAATCCAACGATGGATTTACGGTGACCGTGTAAATCTCCGGATTGGTGGTTAAAAACAGATCAAGAAGACTGGCGAACTCCCCGTCTCGATCAGGGATCCGTGTTGGTTCGTCAATAAGCTGAGTTAGGCCACAACTGATTGAGAATGATTCAGCTTCACGACCTTGTTCGTCAGTAGTATTTGAATATTTAAGCCAGTTGATATTGTGGTTTGTCGATGGTCGATGATGTCTGCAAGAGAAGCGAAAAGTTGGTATCACTTGGTGGTCGATGGAGGAAACAGATGAACCTTGTGGTTTGTTGAGTCGTTATTTTTAACCATATAACATCAAAGTTTGGGGGCTCCAGAGCCTCTTCTCGTTGGCAAGAGAGGTCGCTTCTGACAAAAAGACAGTTTCCAAAGTTAGTTTTAATAAAATTATGTACTACGTCCTTTATTATCACGATGTAGTAGTTGCATTGCCATCCGTTTATTACGTGATATCTTTAAAAGGGCCGTTAACAATAAATATGTTTTTGTTTGGTTGTTATTTCTAATCAGTAGCTTATAAATGGTGCATCATTAGACTATTTTCGGAAATATACACTATGTCAAATTACAAAGTTATTTTATATCTGAAAAGTTTACATTACACAAGTGCTATTACATGTAGCCACAAGAAAATAATAGTAACAATAAAACTTTGTATACATTAAAACATAATATCAGCGACAACTGCAGTGGCTACATATAATATCACTTGTGTAATGTAAAGTTCTTAGATATAAAACAATTTTGTTATTGGAAATAGAACACGCTGTATATTTCTGAGAAAAAGATGTTAAGAAAAAAATTGTCTTATTTACAAAAATCGATTAGAAACAATAACAAGATAAACATAATTATTGTCAAAGGCCCTTTAAAGATATCAGGTAATAAAGTAATGGCAATGAATCCACGTCGTGATAATGAACGACGTAATATTAAATAATGCGTAGATGACGTCAAGTAAAAGATTCGAACACTTTCTTTTTCCAAAATAAAATAGTTTAATTAATTATTTTGATTGTAATTAAAATAAAAATAATGTTAAGTTTTAGTGAGAAACTTGATAATATTATTTTGAATTTTATAATTACTTTAAATTCATAATATATAGTGTACCTTGGAGCTAACAAAAAAAAGATCTGGAATATTCTAGGAAAGACCATTTGAAAGATACTGACATTTTCAATACATACTTCCAAATTACATACACTGTACCCACTTTTTTACATTCCGGGAATAAAATTCGTAAGTATATTTTATGTATGCCTTGTATATATTCTCAATATATTTCAGAAAACATAAAAAATAAGCACTTAGTTTTGCATTCCTGTTACATCCCACCTGAAACTTATACTTTAAGACCCACAGCTAACCACATAAACACATTTAACTATTTAATATAATATGATGTCGCCTTAATTCTAAGAATATTCATATTGCGAATACATGGAATATTATAGGTATATTTATGTATCTTCCTAAAATATCAAGCTTTATGCTCGTACATTGATCATCTATATTATATTCTTAATGACAGTAATTGGAAGAGAAAAAAAATATTTTTCCAGTAAAATTTGAAATTTCTTTTCAGCTGGAAAACATACCAACAAAGTCTTCGACTTCGAAAACTACAATTTGTAAAACTACCAAACCTATACTTAAGTACAAGTAGTTTTATTAAAATTGTTTTATCGCTGTAAACATGTGTACCTTTCAATACAAATTGACCAACTAGGGAAAGTATTTAGTCATTGCCTTTTTAAATTGTGAAAAAATATATCTATATCTTTAGAAATATTTGGAAACTATTTAAATTGTATGAACTAATTTTTTTTTCGATTGAAATTGAACCCTGATATGCAATAGAAAAAACAACCAATAAAAATATTGTTTTGATTGTTTATTCAACTAAATGTACATATATTGTTTTTCAGAACATATGAAATAATACTCCTAAAACCTAATAAAATGCCATTACATACATACAAAAAAAAATCTGTGGAATCAGTAAGATGTTAAGGAATTTTTTAATTTCACAAATTTAAAACATGATTATTCGGAAGATTATAGTAATATTTAAACTAAATAAATAATGCTTTTCTAGAGAAAATGTAATTGTATAAGCTATCCATAACCACGTAACTCCGTTAAAAATTAATTATAAAAAATAGATGTACAAACAGCACTTAAATATTAAAAAATCAATTTATTTATCCACTGGAGGAAAAATAATTCAAAATTTTGGCTTTTCAAGGTTTATAGGGAGACAGAAACTAAAAAGTATTCATTATTATTTATTTTATGTTGGTTGGGAACATACATATTTTTAAATATTTTCCTTGAGTTCCTTCGGTTTGCTTCATTCAATTGGGTTATTTTAAAAACATTATAGTGATTTGTAATAAACCATTGTTATAATTTGTTAAATTGTGATTTTCTTAGTAAAAATATTAAAGGACTTAAATAAAATATAATTTAATATCTAGTTTGTAAATAATAATTTGTATCCTTGTAGCCATTGTATAAAATGTATTCCCGCAAGCACAGGCAATATAAAATAAATAAATACATAAACAAACAATATTTACTTATAATGCCAAAAGATTTACCCCAAAAAGTTGTCCCAAAAAACACTTTTTGGCCAACGTTTTAAATTCATCAATTGCATCAAAGTATGACGAGCATAGAGTAGTCGATTCCATTGCCGAATTTAAAAACTAGGAATTCAATTACAAGAAAGTAGCTATAGTTATGTGCAGTAATTTTTACTATTAAAAGTTTTTTAAGAATGCCAATAGCCGTCGGTTACAAGAACACTTACGTTATCGAATTGATTTTTTTTTATACTTACTTCCCTCGCGAAGTACTGAATTTGTGAAAAAAAATCTTTTGAATATAAGTTATTTGCAAATGATGTTATGTACAATTATGTCAGGAACCACGATTTGACTAAATATAAAATTAAAAACTGGGCTATTTATAATTATAAACTTTCTATCAGATATATTAATAACACAACTCCAAAAAAAAAAGTTCATTACCACGAACCAAAATACATGGATCTAGTGTATTTTTCGACGCTAAATTCGAATCCATAGATTTATCGTGTCATTTTTTTTTTGGCAAAACATTCCTTGAAATGGGATAAAACTATAGTAATAATGTAATGACTATTAATGAAGTGTGAAAAATTGTAGATATTTTATAGTCTAGAGAATATGCATTCAAATCACAGTAAGCTATCTCTATTAATTAAACTAAAATACACCCTGAGTGAAAAGTACCGTTAAAACTCAAATAACGCACGTGAATTTAAATAACATGTACAAAGGACAAATTCTTGTATCTCTTAGGACAAAATATCTGAATCTGGTGTGACAACCAGATATTACTCTTAAAGAGTTGAGACTCACCCCTATAGGATGTAAAAAACTCCCCCCAATCTATGGAAGTATTTCATAAATTTCAATAACGATGAAAGAAGGGGGTAAGGGTTAAAAATCCGAGAATAAGTTAAATAGATAGTTGAAAGTGTAAACTGAAGAAGTAGAATCTGTTGATACTTACTTAGCTTTAATAAAAAAATTTTAATAGCACTCATGTACAGGTGGTTCAAATCGGATACTTTTAAAGGTCCTTTATCTAAAGGAGATAGACAATAACTGATGTCGATTTCTGAGGCTCAATACATATATAGATATACAGGGTGTTTGTCAAAAATCTGCATTTTGGAAAAATGTTTGTAATTCTTTTCCAATTAAAAAATTTTTGATTTCTGTAAAAACATTCTCAAAGTACTTTTTCACGTGGATTTCAACAGTGTAAGTTACTGAACTAACCTGAACTAATATTTTAATAGTTATTAACTAAATATATTTTTTAAATGGGATACCTTGTATATTTTTCCTTATCCGAATAGAGCTTTAATTTACCATTCTAAAAATATAGCACACTTTATATTTTGCTTAAATCTACTTCAAAATATAAAGTTTTTAGGCGAGTTTTAAATGCACATTTTGTGAAGTAGGCTTTGGACGGAGTGGCAATATCAATTATTTACCGATAGCAGTCAAATCGTAAAAAAAATTCCCAGAAGTAAGTCTAAGAGTGCTATAGTACTTTAAACTATGTAGAAAATAAAACAAAATAAAAATAAAACAATTTATTCCGAGTAGAGCAAACTAAAACAAAACAATTCTCTATAAGAGATGTTCGAAATGTCTACCAGTTTCATTTACACATAGGCGACACCTTTTCTGGACACTTCTTACCGAGTTGATTAGTTCAAGAGGAGTGAGAGCTGCACACTTTGTATCACTGCGACTTCTAACTCTTGTCGGGTGGTCGACATTTTAATAATTAGGTATTTCAATCTTCCCCAGAGATAGAAGTCCATGGGTGTTAAATCCGGTGACCTTGCCGGCCAACGGTTCGGACCTTAGTTAGCTATCCAGTTATTGTCGAAATTGGCCGATAAAAAATTATTGATAACTGCAGCGTTATGAGGGGGTGCCCCGTCGTGTTGAAAAAATATATTCCTAAGGTCCATTAACGGCAGTTCATCAACAAGAAGTTCTATTTGCTACCTTAAAATTTCTAAATATCTCTGAGAGGTGAATGTTCCTTCGTAAATAAATGGACCTATAACCCTGCCTATAAAAATTCCTGCCCACACATTAAATCCAAATCTAAATAAATGAGGATTTTCTTGTGCCCACGTATAAGAATTGTAACGGTTAAAAATACCTGCATTGCTTACATAAGCTTCGCCTGTCCAAATGCAATTTAATGAAAAATTCGGAACATGGTTCAATTCTTCAGAAACCATTGGCAAAAATCCATACGCCGTTGAAAATCTCCGTCTCTAAGGTGATGAACTTTTCTTGTCCTGTATGGCCTGAATTCATGTTTCTCCAAAGTACGACTTACGTTAGTTCTTGGTAGTTCAATGGATTGTTTTAACTGTCGGGTTGAAGTGTTGGGATTATTTCCGATAGTTCCTAAAACTACTATTTCTTTTAACTCCTTATCCCTGTTTGATGCATAATTTGTGGGTCGTTTCTTTTCAAACTGGCCACTATTAACTAGGTTATGTCGCAATCGAGCGAATATATCCTTGAAGGGTTGACGCCCGGGATACCGTTCGTGGTACAAATTACTTGCCGCTTTCGAATTTTCTCCGGTTTGTATGAAACACATTAACATATCCCATTGTTCGTAACTTTTCAAACGTTATTGCAATTTATTTGACAATTCAATAACTGATCCTAAAGTAAAATTTGACAACTACGAGCAAACAATTGAATTAAACCATATGGCCGCTCCGTCCAAAGCCAACTTCACAAAATGTGCATTTAAAACTCGCGTAAAAACTGAAAACCTTTATATTTTGAAGCTGATTTAAGCTTCGGATAAGGAAAAATATACAGGGTATCCCATTTAAAAAATTTATTTTTGCGTTAGTAACTATTAAAATATTAGTCGTAAAAAAATGTAACTTCCACTGTTAAAATCCACGTGAAAAAGTGCTTTGAGAATGTTTTTACAGAAATCAAAAATTTTCAATAGGAAAAAAATTCCTATCTCCTTTAGATAAAGGGGTTTACCGTTAAAAGTGCCCAATTTGGACCACCCTGCACAGGGTGAGTCAACAATAGAGTAAAGTTCATTATCTCATTTGTTTTGGGAATGATGAAAAAATGTTAAATACAATAGTTTAAGGGAATGTTAAGGTGTACAGTGTAAAATTGTTTTATAGGGTACTTCAAAAAAGTGTGACCGATATATGGTTTTTTAAATGGAACATCCCATTTTCTAATTTGTTTTTAAATTCTTCGTAAAATTTTATAACTTTTTGGTAATAATGTTATATATACCTAAACCCAGGAGTTTTTCAAGTATTTCAATTTTTTTTGAAAAAAATACTAGTTTTCAGTTTTGTAAAAAATTGCCACTAGTGCCATTGTTTCTGAAGGTGGAATACTCATAATGGGTACGAGCGTTCTATGGAGATGAAAAAAAGATATATGTAAAGAAATTTGAGTTAGATGCTACAAGGTGTTCAAAATAAATTTCGACTATTTTAAACCAAAAAATCTCAAATTTTTTAAATGGCACACCCTGTATATTATTATTTTTTCTGATAGATTTTACAAAACCCTCTAACATTTATTAAGTATGTCATATACCTATTTCTAGTAGTTTTCCATTTATTTTGAATTTTTCAATTTTTACCCTTCTTTTTAATACACTTACGCTATAACATTATAGTTGCCAAGACAAAACAAAAATTTAAGCATTGTCAAATTTTGACATGTCTATTAAGCAAGTAACAATAGTTGAATTTGTTGTAGTAAGTCACGTATAAAGGTAATAGTTATGGATTTTCCTAAAAATAAATTAATTGATATGGTCTGGGCGAGGCGGGAAAAAATTGTCTTTTGGCAGTAAGGCTTTACGAAGAGAAGTACCCTAATAGACATATACCATCTAGAAAATCTTTTCAGTGCATAATGGAACGGTTTGATGGTAGTGGTAGCGTTGAGTATACGAAACGGAAAGTAGTAAACCAGAATGCTATCAATGAGGAAAAAAAAATGGAGATTTTACTTCATGTTGAAGATAATCCCCAGTTCAGCAGCCGTCATCTAGCTGACTTATCTGACACATTCCAATCTACGGCTCATCGCAACACGAGAAAATACAAGTATCATCCCTTCTATATGCAACTATACCAAGAACTTCAAGACCGTGATTTTGAACGACGAGTAACTTTTGTACCACGATGAATGGAGCAATAGAGGCCGATCCAAATTTTTTATCCAAAATAATGTTTTCTGATGAATCTACTTTTCGCAGTAACGGAGCAGTTAACAGCCATAACATGCATTATTATTCAACAGTTAAACCATTTTGGGTCCGGGAAGTTCAAAACCAAAACCATTAGTCGCTTATTGTATGGTGTGGAATATTAAATTTTTGAATTCTTGGTCCATATTTTTTCCGCGAACCGCTTAACGGGCCTAGATATCCAAATTTTTTGCAAAACGAATTACTCCAGCTTCTTGAAGAAGTTAATAACTTTGAAAGGGAATAAACGTGGGTTCAACAAGACGAAGCTCCTGCTAATTACTACCGGGAAGTTCGGGAATTTTTAAACGATCGTTATTCACAAAAATGGATTGGTAGTGATGGATTTATTTAGTTGCCCCCTCGATCATGTAAGTTAACACCTTTAGACTTCTTTTTGTGGGGCTACATTAAAGATCGTGTTTATGCAAATTCCTCTACAACACCAGTAGGTATGGAAAATAGGATATGGGATGCGTGCAGGACAATAACGCCCATTATGCTAAGGAAAGTAAAGTAAAATATAGTAAAACGACTAAACATGTGTATTCAAGTAGACGGGCATATTTTTGAACATTTATTAGTCGTAATAATTAATCATTAGATAAGTTAAACTATATTAAAATTATTATTAACTATTTGTTTATGTTTTCACAATAGCATAAGTGTGTTAAAAACAAGGGTAAAAATTGAAAAATTCAAAATAAATCGAAAACTATTAGAAATAGGTATATAACATACTGAATAAAAGTTGAAGGGTTTTGTAAAATCTACCAGACAAAAGAATAATATACAGGGTGTACCATTTTAAAAATTTGAAATTTTTCAATTTAAAATAGTCGAAATGCATAAATTTATTTTGAACACCCTGTAGCATGTAACTCAAATTTCTCTACATATATCTTTTTTTTATCTCTATAGAACGTTCGTACCAATTATGAGTATTCCACCTTCAATTACTGGCAATTTTTTACAAAACTGAAAACTAGTATTTTTTTAAAAAAAAAAATGAAATATTAAAAAAAAACTACTAGGTTTAGGTATATAACATTATTAATAAAAAAGTTATAAAATTTTACGCAGAGTTTAAAAATAAATTAGAAAATAGGATATTCCATTTAAAAAAAAAACATTTGTTATATCGGCCACACTTTTTTGAAGTACCCTGTATACTCAAAAATAATTTTAAGCTGTGCACCTTAACATTCCGTAAAACTATTGTATTTAACAATTTTTCGTCATTCCCGAAACAAATGAGATAATGAACGTTACTCTATCCTTGACTCACCCTGTACATCATTTAA
>CM032447.1:152563618-152596118 GCA_019049505.1 Pachyrhynchus sulphureomaculatus
TCGCTAATAATATTGAATCGTTCAAGATATTTTAGAATATGCTCATTGATAACCTTTTCCATGACTTTTGATTATTATTTAAAGCGGTGCAACTGGTCGGTAGTTATTTGGCAAGGTCTTCTTGCCTTTTTTTAGGTATCGGCTGAACCGTGGCACATTTCCAGCAGGACGGAAATATTCCCTTTCTGTAGGATAGGTTAAAAAGTCTACAGAAAACTGGTGTTAGTTCCCTTGCACAGTTTTTGAGAACTATGGCAGGTATTCCGTCAGCGCCAGAAGCCTTCTTGGTGTCTAGCTTCATTAAAATACGCTTTATGATGCGCTGTCTGAAGACAACATCGGGCATCCTTGACTGCAATATGGGAATAGTAGGTGGTGTTTTTCCTTGGAAATCGACAGTAGAATGTGAAGCAAAGAGTTCAGCCAACAAGTTCGCTCTCTCAACAGGTGTGTTTGCAATGGAATTATCTGGCCGTGTGAGTGGTGGTATGGTGGATTTGGTAAAATTTTGACTA
This sequence comes from Pachyrhynchus sulphureomaculatus, assembly GCA_019049505.1. NCBI lineage: Eukaryota > Metazoa > Arthropoda > Insecta > Coleoptera > Curculionidae > Pachyrhynchus > Pachyrhynchus sulphureomaculatus. The sequence goes on from CM032447.1 coordinate 152,564,134, forward strand.
ACTGCCTTAGCGACTGCCCAAAAGGACCTGGAATTGTTGGGACAAGCGAGAAGTTTGTTTCTAATTCGTTGATTGTGTGCCTCCTTGGTTTCGTCGATAATTCCCTTGCATCTGTTCCGAGCATGAACAAAGATGTTACGATTTACGGTGTTAGGATTTTCACGCCATTGTCGGTAGGCAATATGTTTAGAAGCAACAGCTTCTTTGCATTTTCGGTCGAACCAAGGCTTGCCGTTGGAGGAGCATTTCTTCGAAAAAGGGATGTAAGCTTCCATACCAGCCAAAATAACATCGGAGACCTCCCTGGCGCAGTCAGATGGGTTATCGGATCGAAAACAAACGTCCATCCAAGGAAAAGTTCGAAACTATTCCATGAGATCTTCCCATTTAGCAGATTTGTAGTGCCAAATCTTGCGCGGCCTAGGCGCCTCTCTGTCACTGATTGGCAGGATACTCGATGTCGAAAGCAGTTTATGGTCGGAAGAACCTAACGGCGGATTTACGGTCACCGTGTAAATCTCCGGATTGGTGGTTAAAAACAGATCAAGAAGACTGGCGAACTCCCCGTCTCGATCAGGGATCCGTGTTGGTTCGTCAATAAGCTGAGTTAAGCCATAACTGATTGAGAATGATTCAGCTTCACGACCTTGTTCGTCGGTAGTATTTGAATATTTAAGCAAGTTGATATTGTGGACATTAAAGTCGCCCAGGATGGCAATTTCGGCACTTGGATAGTTAATTTGTAAATGATCGATGGTGTCTGCAAGAGAAGCGAAAAGTGTTCGAAAATTGGTATCACTTGGTGGTCGATACAGGATACAGATGAACCTTGTGGTTTGTTGAGTCGTTATTTTTAACCACATAACATCAAAGTTTGGGGGCTCCAGAGCTTCTTCTCGTTGACAAGAGAGGTCGCTTCTGACAAAAAGACAGATTCCAAAGTTACGCCTAAATCGGGAATAGAAGTCGTACCCAGGATAAAGATAGTTGACCGTGCTGGTCGATGGACTGACCTTGGTTTCACATAGAGCGAGTACATGAGGTTTATTTGATTGCAGGTGTTGATGCACTGAATTTATGTTCGAGTTTAAACCTCGTATGTTGCAAAAATCTATCTTAAAATTATGATGTCTGTAAGTCGACGCCCCCGAACCAGCCCCCACCTGGAGATCCGAGCGGGGGGCCATTCTACCTCCGAAACTTCTTGCATCCAGGCGCCTCATCATACACTTTGGTCCCACAGTAGTTAATGTGGAATTTTCCTGTTCTGTCACATGTTTATCTTTGCCTTCTTTGGCTTGGCATAATAACCTAATGACAATTTTTAAAAGTTTTACAAACTTTTGTAAGATTAAACAAAATGTCAACGTCTTTGTCTTCCTTGGAATAAATCAACCACTACTTTACCAGGAGATAAAAAGGCGCTAGCCTTAACAACAGAAATGTAAAAAAGTTGTTCGTATCATACATAACAAAATAGAGTAAAGTATTTTTATATTCTTTAAAAGTACCCAAATTCTTGACTGGTTCTAAATTTACTAATAAATAAGTTGGTCATGAAGGATATTAAGCAATTACCCATAGATCTGCCTTCTTTTTGAACAAAAATTGCTCACTTAAATAGTTTCGTTCCATGCAAAGTATGGACAAAATTGAGTATTCAAGAATAGTTTCTCTCACGAGGTCATTCATTTTAAGCAACTCCTGGTGTCGTTGCAAGGTTTGTGATATCGATACACTAGGGAACAAAAGAAATTAAAAGTTTACCATCGTTCCGTACTAGATCTTTCATTTTGTTAATGAATTATTTGCTGAAAAGGTATTCTTCCTTCGTTTCGCTTAAATTTTACCGAGACGGAAATAAGGTTCTTACATTTCTTTAAAGAGTTTTTGACTTCTGCTGTCATTTTGAGAATTGAATTTTTTATTACCCGTTTCAATTAGGTTATCTACACATCCAAAGTATTCTTTTTGTCTAATATAACAACATTATCGCCTTTATCCTCTTTTAAATAGAAAATATCGTTCTTTTCAATTTCTTATTTTATTGTTTTTTTTTGTCAATTTGATTTATTTGTATTATTGATTATGTTTTTTAATCTTTGGTTACAGCATGCTCTCCTAACACATGATTTACTAGTCCATGATAATGAGTCAGATAGAGAAATTTTTAAAGTTGAATGCTTAAGCTTTAATCTGATGTAAAATTACTCAACTATTACTAAGAATTCCTTAGCCTAATTAAGTGATCTTTTAGCCATCGCTGGATTAGAATAAAAAATGTCCCGTATTGTACTGATTTTTTGAAATCTACCGTGTACATAGGCACGATAATGAACGCAGAAAAAATTACTATTTAACTCGTTACCTTGTAACTTATGCAAATATTGGTTGATGAGAAAGACTCATTATCAGTTGCCAAGATAGGTAAGTACTACTTAAAAAATCAAGGTCTAATTATCTAGTATTTGTAATATGGGGATGTTAAAATATAACAATAAAAATTTTAAAAAATTATTAATGACTTGCTTGGTACCTCCTACGCAAACAAGCTTTATCATAAATACTGAATTTTACATTTTCACACTTAAAAACAATAATTAAAACATGATATTGTAATATCCAATTCGTGATGACCTAATGATCAGAGTTAATTATTTCATAAAAAAATATTTACCAGGCCAGATAAATCAATCAAAAATACTTTTCAATTACTATACAACTTACCTAAATTATGTTCTTGGAAATATTCAACTTTTCCACTAGAAAATACCGCAATTAATAAGTAAGTTAAACTTATAATAGAAATACAAACTATTCTAAGTCCAAGGGCCACTTTTCTAGTCTTAGTCCGTAAAAGCATTCCCATAATTTATTTAAACTTCCTAATTACTAAATAATTAGGTGATCATACAACTTTTAAAACACTCACTGGCTTTAATGAAAGATGTAAAATATACGTCGTAAAAAAACAACTATAAGTTATTAATTTTTTTAAACACTGAAAAAAATTTAACAGCACTAAAACAACGTTTGTTGTACAGTGTTTACTACAGTTAAACTTGAGGCGAACCACTCGACCAAATATATATTTTCTCGTATTTCTTTATCTCAGTACCTAAAGTACCTATCAGCAATGGAAAATTGTTAAGAACAAAAATAAACATACAATTACATTATTGAAGTTTATCAATATGTATTGTTGGGATTTTGAATCTATTGCTTGAGTTTATTTACAATTTGTCTAAGAATAAATTTAATATTTCTCGTCACCTTTAAATAAAAACACTTCAATATAAATTGTATGAAATACAGTGAGATCGTTATGTATCTTAGAGCTACCAGTGATTACGATAATACCTAATTTTACTGACTTATGGATCAAATTGAAGTGAACGTAAAAAATACGTACGCTATAAAGAGAGTAAATATAATCTCATTTGCAGATAGTTTCATGATTAATACATGTCAAATTAAAGTAAACTAAATCTCCCCAGTTAAATTACTTTTGAGTTTTAAGTATTTTAAAACTGTTAAAAGTCTGTTAAACATTTAGCCAATTATTATCAGTATTTAAGAAGATGTGCAATTATATGACCAATTAATATTCGGCAATAACATGATATATGTTTTAATTATGTATTTATGTTTTATTTTGAACATTATATTCCTCGAAAATATTCCGCGTATTACAGCTTCGGTATCGGACGTTATTTGCTTTTTAGGGAATACTTAAGACTAAAAGCTTCGATTTTAAATTCAGCCATTTTATCCATACGTTTGACAAGAACAGAGAGAAAAATGGTATTGTCAATAGATCAAGCGACGAATTTAAAAACTAGAACAATTTTAGGGGGCATATGGCACTCCCACACTGGATGTGGAAAATACTTCCCTTGGAAATGGATTTTTTATTATTAGGCGTTCTGTTTAATGAAAAATGTTCATTCCCAGTTATAGATTTTTAAAAAAAGTGTTAAGTTCTATGGTAAGTAGAGTTTCTTCATTGTAGAAAATCTACATTCCCCAGGTCATAGATTTTTAAATTGGGTGTATAATGTTAGACTTCCACAGTTTTTTGTGGTGAAAAATCCCCCCCTCGGACATCAATCTTTAAATGAGATGTATTTATTAGAGTTTCACTATAGGTAGTTTTTTTGGTTTATTGTGTTGGAAAAGAGTCTAAGCCTTTAGAGTTACAGTACAAGAGGATCTTTTCTTTCCATCAAGTTTTGCTCAACGGTTCTCGTTTGACGTTCCAGCTCTATTAAAGTTATTTTTTACTTTAAAGAAACGCCCTTTGTATTCATATGCCCCTCCGCCTGCCCGTTTAGCCTTTTTGCGCCATGGAGTCTGAGGTACCTGATAATGCTAAATCAAAGAAATATTTAATGATCTGATTTTTTTTTATTAAAAGCAATAACGATAAACAAAATTAATATTGTTAGATATTGGGCAATAAAAAGCTTATTACAGAATTTATAAATTTCGTTTCTTTATCTCATCCGGTAAACTAATTAAAACGCAATTGAAATTTGATTAACGTTATGCTAACCAAGTAAAATACTATCACTGTTGCAACTCATTCAACTAAATTGCCTTGAATTCATTTTTTTAGTTCTTCTGCGGGACTGTTATGATACATGTCTATGTAAACATAAGTTTTATTTAAAACTAGATAAAACTTGATCGTAATTAAATGCTGTTAAATAATATTTTTACCGAGATAAAATAAAAATTATTAATTGTATCAGTTCGATGATATTTAGATTTAGGTATACAAACACTTGATAAAAAATTTCCGTTACTATACTATGCACTTATAAATTACTGTAGTATAAACAAAATAAATAATATGTTATTCCAGTTTTTATTTTTTTTTATGTGCCGTTTAGATCCAGTATAACATTCTGTTGTTAGCTAACAGCTACCTAATATCTACAGTATGTTTCTGGCTTCTAAGCTAGGTCAAGGCCTCTTACCCTTTTGGCTATATGAATTGTTATGATCATTGGTAATAGGAATTTGTTGAAGCTTTTTTGGCGCTGTTGTATGTTGTTAAAAAAAATTTACCCATTGCTGTGTTTTCTAAGGTTAACATGACTTCTTACGTGTTGTTACCGCTTATGAAAGTCCGTTTGCTATTGTCCTCACCTCGTCTCCCATTTAAATTGCGTCGTGTCTTTCACACTTTTGATCTATTAAGGTGTCCCCCGTAGTTCGCTGAGTGATCATCCTGGTCGAGGCTAGGAGTGTGCGATAATTGATTTTACCCATCGATAGTGGATGGATTGGTAATTTTAACTTATCGATATACCATAGTTATCGATAACTATCGATATATCAGTGTAATTTTCTTTAATTGTTTACGTTCATTTCTTATTGGAGCGTTCGACTGCAATCAGTTTCTTCTCTACGGCAATAAGCTTTCTTATGTCTTCAGATTCTTTACTTTATTCTACCTGCTCCTTTTTGGTTGTAATTGAAAACGTTCTAGGATTTTTTAGGCTATATTTTTCTTTGTATGACGGTTGGGTCGCTAAATTTTAGTATGCCTGATCCCTGTGAGATCTAAAGATGTACTAACAGCTACCTATTCCTTTGTGAAATCTGAAAAATGTAAACAATCATTTTTACGATAATTCTGTTAAATTTCTGCTGTTAATGCTAAAAAAAAGAAAAATCATATAATCGATGAACGATGATTGACAAAAAAAGTTTTGTAAGTAGAAAGGTGAGATACCACACCATATGTTCTTTGGTATGCTGAAAACGAATTCGAGGTTAGAATTGACTCATCACCTAAGGATTTTGACATAACCTCAAAAAACATCTTGGAAATGACCCGAAATACTTTCACAAATAAATTAAAAATATAAACGAGCAAACTACTATATCATAGGTATTTTGGAATGCTAAAATCGAATCCAAGGTTAGAATTCACCCATCACGTCAGCATTTTGAAATAACCTCAAAAACACCTCAAAAATGGCAATGGCATCTGTAAGTAAATTAAAAAGTTAAACAAACAGACCACCACATCTATACGTATTTTGGGGTGCTTAAACCGAATATGCCAAAAGAATTGACCTATTAAGTCAAGATCTTTAAATAACTTCAAAAAGTCCAGTCCTTTCATTCGCAGATTGCTGGATTAAGGTGAGTCCCCTCGCTTCTCGTCCACTGCCTGCTTTATTAAAGTGAGTCCCCCCGCACATCACCCTGGCGATGCTGGATAACAGTGAGCCCCCCCGCCTTTCACCCCAATGGAAAAACTTTACATCCAGAATTCTAAACCTAACATAACCTAATGCAAGAACTGTACACCAGAAACTCTAAATCTAACATAGCCTAATGCAAAAAACTTACACCAAGAGCTTTACACCAAGAAATCTAGTCCTAACAGAGCCTAATGCAAGAAACTTACACCACCCTGTGGGGGAGGGGGGCAGAATATCTCCCCCGGTACGTTCTGCCTGTCGTAGAAGGCGACTTAAAGAACAACCTAGATGGTAGATGCCCAGATTCCACCAGCATCGCCCGGTGTGATACCATCGCATCGGCTTAGGCTGCGTGAAGTTGCTTAACGTTTCGTGGATGCCGATGTCCCGGACTGTGGGACCAAATAGCATGATGAGGCATCTGGATACAAAAAATTCCGGAGGTAAAATAGCCTCCGTTCGGATCTCCGGGTGGGGGCTGATTCAGGGGCGCGTCGACATGCAGAGATCAGAATTTTTAAAATGGATTTTGCAACATATGAGGTTTAAACTCCAACATAAATTCAGTGCACCAACACCTGCAATCAAATAAACCTCATGTACTCGCTCTCTGTGAACCCATAGGTCAGTTCATCGACCAGCACAGTCAACTATCTTTATCCTGGGTACGACTTCTATTCCCGATTTAGGCGTAACTTTGGAATCTGTCTTTTTGTCAGAAGCGACCTCTCTTGCCAACGAGAAGAGTCTCTGGAGCCCCCAAACTTTAATGTTATGTGGTTAAAAATAACGACTCAACCAACCACAAGGTTTATCTGTATCCTCTATCGACCACCAAGTTATACTAACTTTAGAACACTTTTCACTTCTCTTGCAGACACCATCGATCATTTACAAATTAACTATCCAAATGCCCAAATTGCCATCCTGGACGACTTTAATGTCCACAACATCAACTGGCTTAACTATTCAAAGACTACCGTTCGAACAAGGTCGTAAAGCCGAATCATTTTCAATCAGTTGTGGCTTAACTCAGCTTATTGACGAACCAACACGGATCCCTGATCGAGACGGGGGAGTTCGCCAGTCTTCTTGATCTGTTTTTAACCACCACTCCCGAGATTTACACGGTCAGCGTAAATCCGCCGTTAGGTTCTTCCGACCATAAACTACTTTCGACATTGAATATCCTACCAATCAGTAATAAAGAGGCGCCTAAACCGGGCGTAAGATTTGGCACTACAGATCTGCTAAATGGGAAGATCTCATGAAATCTTTTCGAACTTTTTCTTGGTTAGACGTTTGTTTTTGATCCGACGACCCTTCTGACTGCGTCAAGGAGGCTTCCGATGTTATTTTGGCCGGTATGGAGGCTTACATCCCTTTTTCGAAGAAATGTCCTTCCAATGGCAAGCCTTGGTTTGACCGAAAGTACAAAGAAGCTGTTGCTTCTAAACATCTTACATACCGTAAATGGCGTGAAAATCCTAACACCATAAATCGTAACACCTTTGTTCGTGTCAGGAACAAATGAAAAGAAATTATCGACGAAACCAAGGAGGCACACAATCAACGAATTAGAAACAAACTTCTCGCTTGTCCCAACAATTCCAGGTCCCTTTGGTCAGTCGCTAAGGCAGTTAGGCAAAATTTCACCAAATCCACCATACCACTACTCACACAGCCAGATAATATTATTGCAACGAGACCTGCTGAGAAAGCGAACTTGTTTTTTTTTTATTGGTCTAGCACACGTGCTGCAGGGAAGTACCTAAAGCGCTCCAGGAGCGGCACGAGTGCGGAAAAAGCGATTCACGTTGTTCTTGAATCGCTGTAAATTGTACTCGGTGGGAAACACAGCGCTGGGCAAATTATTCCAAAGGGATGACGTTCTCCATATAAAAGATTGCTTGAAAAGCGTCGTACGCGGAGTAACAAGCTGAACCTCATACGGATGCGAAGCACCAGCGCGACGTGTATTTCTAACATGCACCGCTTTGAGAGGAATTAAGCGGGCTACATCCTTCGAACACTTTCCATGAAAATACTTGTAGAACAGACTCAAGTCGCCAACCGTTCTTCGATGTTCCAGCGAATCAAGGCCGCCGGTCAATTCCGGGTCCCCAATCAGACGGACCGCTCTTCTCTGAACAGAATCCAACAAATGCAGTGTATGTTTGGGAGCGGAGCCCCAAACGTGGGAGCAGTATTCCATAGTTGGTCGAATTTGGGCTTTGTAAAGAATTAACAGTTGCTGTGGGGTGTAAAGCTAAATAATATTCCCAACTTTTGAGAAGCTCTCCTTGCTATGCCTGCAACATGTTCATGCCAAGACATATTTGCTCCCAAACTAACGCCCAACAAATTGAGCGACGATGCTAGGGGAATGGAGTGCCCCGACATAACTATGTCGGGTTCAGCAACGTTAACTTTTTTAGAAAAAACTGCCGCTTGGGTTTTTGTAGCGTTAAATTCCACTTGGTTACTGTCACCCCAAGATAGAATTTCTTCCAGGTCTTTGTTAAGCTGAACGACCTCCTGCTGTCTGCGGATATTCGCCTGAGCAGCCGATGTCCGAGCGTTCAAGGTGAATGAAGAGACAAGCGTACTGTCATCTGCAAAGCTATAGATTGGATTCCCGGTCTTTTCCAGCAGATCGTTAATGTAAATGAGAAAGAGAGTAGGAGACAGTATGGAGCCCTGTGGCACACCGGCGTTGATAGTGAGGGTGTTAGAAAGAAATCCGTCGACCGCCACTCGTAAAGAACGCTCTCTGAGGAAACATGAGAGCCACAAACAGAACCTTTCAGACATACCATAAGAGCGCAACTTAGCCAACAGTCCATCGTGCCAAACACGGTCGAATGCCTTGGATATGTCAAGAGCAACCGCTCGAGATTCTCCAAAGTGTTCAATTGCGTTGTTCCAAACATGTGTTACATAAGTCAGAAGATCTCCTGTTGATCTATGTTTACGAAAACCATATTGGTGATCGCTAATAATATTGAATCGTTCAAGATATTTTAGAAGATGCTCATTGATAACCTTTTCCATGACTTTCGATATTATTGAAAGCAGTGCAACTGGTCGGTAGTTATTTGGCAAGGTCTTCTTACCTTTTTTAGGTATCGGCTGAACCGTGGCACATTTCCAGCAGGACGGAAATATTCCCTTTCTGTAGGATAGGTTAAAAAGTCTACAGAAAACTGGTGTTAGTTCCCTTGCACAGTTTTTGAGAACTATGGCAGGTATTCCGTCAGCGCCAGAAGCCTTTTTGGTGTCTAGCTTCATTAAAATACGCTTTATGATGCGCTGTCTGAAGACAACATCGGGCATCCTTGACTGCAATATAGGAATAGTAGGTGGTGTTTTTCCTTGGAAATCGATAGTAGAATGTGAAGCAAAGAGTTCAGCCAACAAGTTCACTCTCTCAACAGGTGTGGTTGCTATGGAATTATCTGGCCGTGTGAGTGGTGGTATGGTGGATTTCGTAAAATTTTGACTAACTGCCTTAGCGACTGCCCAAAAGGACCTGGAATTGTTGGGACAAGCGAGAAGTTTGTTTCTAATTCGTTGATTGTGTGCCTCCTTGGTTTCGTCGATAATTCCCTTGCATCTGTTCCGGGCATGAACAAAGATGTTTCGATTTAAGGTGTTAGGATTTTCACGCCATTGTCGGTAGGCAATATGTTTAGAAGCAACAGCTTCTTTGCATTTTCGGTCGAACCAAGGCTTGCCGTTGGAGGAGCATTTCTTCGAAAAAGGGATGTAAGCTTCCATACCAGCCAAAATAACATCGGAGACCTCCCTGGCGCAGTCAGATGGGTTATCGGATCGAAAACAAACGTTCATCCAAGGGAAAGTTCGAAAGTATTCCATGAGATCTTCCCATTTAGCAGATTTGTAGTGCCAAATCTTGCGCGGCCTAGGCGCCTCTCTGTCACTGATTGGCAGGATACTCGATGTCGAAAGCAGTTTATGGTCGGAAGAACCTAACGGTGGATTTACGGTGACCGTGTAAATCTCCGGATTGGTGGTTAAAAAGAGATCAAGAAGACTGGCGAACTCCCCATCTCGATCAGGGATCCGTGTTGGTTCGTCAATAAGCTGAGTTAAGCCATAACTGATTGAGAATGATTCAGCTTCACGACCTTGTTCGTCGGTAGTATTTGAATATTTGAGCCAGTTGATATTGTGGACATTAAAGTCGCCCAGGATGGCAATTTCGGCACTTGGATAGTTACTTTGTAAATGATCGATGGTGTCTGCAAGAGAAGCGAAAAGTGTTCGAAAATTGGTATCACTTGGTGGTCGATACAGGATACAGATGTACCTTGTGGTTTGTTGAGTCGTTATTTTTAACCACATAACATCAAAGTTTGGGGGCTCCAGAGCTTCTTCTCGTTGACAAGAGAGGTCGCTTCTGACAAAAAGACAGATTCCAAAGTTACGCCTAAATCGGGAATAGAAGTCGTACCCAGGATAAAGATAGTTGACCGTGCTGGTCGATGGACTGACCTTGGTTTCACATAGAGCGAGTACATGAGGTTTATCTGATTGCAGGTGTTGATGCACTGAATTAATGTTCGAGTTTATACCTCGTATGTTGCAAAAATCTATCTTAAATTTATGATGTCTGCAAGTCGACGCCTCCGAACCAGCCCCTACCCGGAGATCCGGACGGGGGGCCATTCTACCTCCGGAACTTCTTGTATCCAGGCGCCTCATCATGCTCTTTGGTCCCACAGTAGTTAATGTGGAATTTTCCTGTTCTGTCACATGTTTATCTTTGCCTTCTTTGGCTTTGATCCAGGGGGTGTTATTATTGGGTAGTTTGGGTTCTGACCAGATACTTTTCCAATGATCTGTGAGTTCTTGTTTGTTTGTTTGTGGTTCGGTCACTGCTGTCTGTTTGATGTGCATAGTTTTCCGGTAGAACTGTGTTTGGCTTCTTCGGAAGAGGTTGTTGGTATCTTTCCTCTCGTTTGGTTCTTTGTATCTACGAAGTCTTGCGGCATATACGGATAATTTTTGTTTCAGAGTATCCAGGATTTCTGGCAGTGTTCTGTTGGGAGACCCGGACTTGATCTTGTTTATACTCTGCGTGACTCGTTTGGACACGTTCCCGTTGATAAACTGGGTAAGGTGTCCTAGATATCTCCTGATGTTGTTGATTTGGTTTTCTATTCTTATTTGCCGTTTGAATTTTAGTTTTGTGCTGTTGGGATTTCTTTGTCGTTGCGGGAGTTTTTGATTAAATACTTCGTCGGTTGCGTTTGGGATTGATGGTGGTGGGTCTAGGCGGCGAATGATTCCCTTCTCAGTGGTTTCTTTGTCGGGACTTGTGCTTTTATTAAAGCAACGCATGGTGTGTTCGTTTGTTCCTGTAGTATAACTCATGCGTTGCCTTGATTTTCCCGCCTTGGTGGGTGTCGGCTTACTCGCCGGCACAACACTTTTGGCAGGTCCATTGTCAGTTGCCCGGTCTTCATCGTTTTGGTCGAGCTGCCATTTCCCGCGACGTCCTCGACCGTTACGTCGCTCGCCCGATGCTTCTTTTATTGGTCTACTGTTGTTTGGGATGTTTTTAGTGTTTTGTGGTGTCAGAAGCTCAAAGTGTCCCGACATTGGGTTGCCTGTTAGTAGAAGGTAAATAGTTTCGGTGTGTTTTCTTGTGCTTATTATTGTTGGCTTGTCCCTAAAAGTTATTTTTGTATCTCTTGTTCTTCGTTGTTTTGAGAAGATATGAAAGTTGCTATTCTGGGTTTCCGAGAGGGCAAGTATCTCTAGGCTCGTTCCATAGGTGCCATTTTTCCTCATATAGTTATAGTAGTTATTGAAGTCTTTCATATCATCGTCTCCAATTAATGAAAATGTGTTAAGTTCCGACCAGTTTTGTTGTATATATCTTAGAGCAGCCTCTCGGAGTCTTTCATGATGGTTTTGGTGGCCATATAAGTGTAAGCTAACTGCACGGAAAAGGCAATTTCCATCACCTACAATGTCGGACCTGGTAAAACTATCGGGAGTAGTTTCAACTAAGGCGGTTGGTTGGATCGTTTGTCGTTGTTGTTGTTGTGGTGGTGCTGTAGCTGTTTGTACGACAGGGGTCCGCCTCCTCAGCACCCTGCCATTATCACTAGTATAATTATTATTTTGTGACATAGTGTTCCCACGAGTATCCTAGGAAAGAATGGTCGACTGCGGCTGTTGTTGGCTGAATTCTTTGCTTCACATTCTACTGTCAATTTCCAAGAAGAAACACTACCTACTATCCCCATAGTGCAGTCAAGGATGCCCGATATTGTCTTCAGACAGCGTATCATAAAACGTATTTTGATGAAGCTAGACACCAAAAAGACTTCTAGCGCTGACGGAATACCTGCCATAGTTCTCAAAAACTGTGCGTGGGAACTAACACCAGTTTTCTGTAGACTTTTCAACCTATCCTACAGAAAGGGAATATCTCCTTCCTGCTGGAAATGTGCCACAGTTTAGCCGATACCTAAACAAGGCAAGAAGACCTTACCAAATAACTATCGACCAATCGCACTGCTTTCAATAATATCGAAAGTCATGGAAAAGGCTATCAATCAGCATCTTCTACAATATCTTGAAGGATTCAACATTATTAGCGATCACCAATATGGCTTTCGTAAAAATAGATCAACAGGAGATCTTCTGACTTATGTAACACATGTCTGGAACAACGCAGTTGAACACTTTGGAGAATCTCGAGAGGTTGCTCTTGACATATCCAAGGCATTCGACCGTGTTTGACACGATGGGCTGTTGGCTAACCTACGTTCTTAAGATATGTCTGAAAAGTTCTGTTTGTGGCTCTCATGTTTCCTCAGAGAGCGTTCTTTACGAGTGGCGGTCGACGGATTTCTTTCTAACACCTTCACTATCAACGCCGGTGTACCCCAAGGCTCGATACTGTCTCTTACTCTCTTTCTCATTTATATTAATGATCTGCTGGAAAAGATCGAGAATCCAATCTACAGCTTTGCAGATGACAGTACACTTGTCTCTTTATTCACTTTGAACGCTCGGATATCAGCTACTCAGACGAATATCCGCAGACAGCAGGAAGTCATTCAACTTAACAAAGACCTGGAAGAAATCCTGTCTTGGGATGACAGTAACCAAGTGGAATTTAATGCTACAAAAATCCAGGGGGCAGTTTTTTCTAAAGAAGATAACGTGCTGAACCCGACATAGTTATGTCGGGGCACTCCATTACTCTAACATCGTCACTCAATTTGTTGGGCGTTAATTTGGGAGCAAATATGTCCTGGCATGAACATATTGCAAGCATAGCAAGGAGAGCTTTTCAAAAGTTGGGAATATTATTTCGAACCAGAAAGTTTTACACTCTACAACAACTGTTAATTCTTTACAAAGCTCAAATTCGACTAACTATGGAATACTGCTCCCATGTTTGGAGCTCCGCTCCTAAACATGCACTGCATTTGTTGGATTCTATTCAGAGAAGAGCTGTTTGTCTGATAGGAGACCCGGAACTGACCGGCGGCCTTGATTCGCTGGAATATCGAAGAACGGTTGGCGACTTGAGCCTATTCTACAAGTACTTTCATGAAAAGTGTTCGAAGGATGTGGCCCGCTTAATTCCTCCCAGACCGGTGCATGTTAGAAGTACACGTCGCGCTAATACTTCACATCCGTATGAGGTGCAGCTTGTTACTCCTCATACAACGCTTTTCAAGCAGACTTTTATATAGAGAACATCATCTCTTTGGAATAATCTGCCCAGGACTGTGTTTCACACACGAGTACAATTTACAGCGATTCAAGAACAACGTGAATCGCTTTCTCCGCACACGTGTCGCTCCTGTAGCGCTTTAGGGACTTCCCTGTAGCACGTGTGCTAAACCCATAAAAAAAAGAACTTTACACCAGGAACTCTAAACCTAACACAGCGTAATTCAAGAAATTTACACTAAGAACACTAAACTTAATATAACCTAATGCAAGTAAATTATACCAAAATCTTTACACCAAGAACTCTAAAACTAACATAAGCTAATGCAAGAATCTTACACTAAGAACTTTACACCAAGAACTCTAAACCTAACATAACCTAATAGAAGAAACTTACATCAAGAACGTTAAACGAAAACCATAACATAACCTAATGCAAAAAAACCGAGCAGGCCACCATATCTATACATATTTTAGGTAGCTAAAAGCAAATATGTCAACAGAATTGACCTTAATAGGTCAGGATCTTGAAATATCCTCAGTTAGTCCAGTCCTTTCATTCACAGGATGCTGAATTATGGTGAGTTCCATCGCTTTTCACCCTCGAGGTGCTTTTTTAAAGTGAGTCCCATCTCCTCTCATCCACGATGTGACTTATAATGGCACTTCCCCCGCCTCTTACCCCTGGGGTGCTTTATTTAAGTGTGTCCCCTCGCCTTTCATCATCAGAATGCTTTACTCAAGTTAGTTCCCTCGCCTCTCATCATCGGGGAAACACTTTAATAAAGCATCCAACGGGCGAGAAGCGAGGGGACGTACCTTAATTCAGCAACCTGTGAATGAAAGGACGGGACTTTTTGAGGTTATTTCAAGATCTTGACATAATAGGTCAATTCTTTTGGCATAGTCGGTTTAAGCACCCCAAAATACGTATAGATATGGTAGCCTGTCTGATTTAATTTTCTAATTTACTTACAGACGTAATACTGACCAATTTTAAGGTTATGCTAAAATACTGACGTGATGGGTGAATTCTGACCTTGGATTCGATTTCAGCACCCAAAAATATGTATAGATATGATGGTTTGCTTCTTTACAGTTTTAATTTATTTTTAAAAGTATTTTTGGTCATTTTTGAGGTTATGTCAAAATTCCTGGGTGATGAATCAATTCTGACCTTGGATTCGTTTTCAGCGCACCAAAAAACATATGGCATGGCATCTCACCTTTCAACTACAAAAGTTTTTTTTTGTGGTCCTGTGTAATTATACAATGTGACTCAAAATGATGTTAGTTGTATTTCATCTCGAACACTCTAAGACATACAAAAAAGGTTAAATGACAAAGTTTTAACGATTAGGTGCTTATAAAACTGAATTAAAAACTGTAAAAATACGAAGGTTGTATGATAAGTACCTTTACATGTGTAAAATTTATTTTATTTTTCAACATAGTATCCTTTTAGCTGAATACACTTAGTTCAACATTTTCTTATCTTTTGTATCCCATCTGAAAATTACGATTTCTCCAACCCTTCAAAATACACGTTTGTTTCAGCAATCACCTCATCGTTTGAGCAAAATTTTTTTCCACCGAGCCATTTTTTCATATTCGGAAATAGGAAATTTCCGGGGGCTAAACCTAGCGAATCTGGTGGCTGCGGAAGAAATTCGTATCCTAACTCATGGAATTTTGGCATGGTGATGACACAAGTGTGTACGCGTACATTGTCTAGATGAAAGAGACTTTTTTTTCTCTAAATGCAGAAGTTTTTCTTTCACACCATGATTGAAACGATACAATAAGTTAACATAATACTCGCCATTGTGCCCTTCTCAAGGTAATCGACGTAAATTATGCCGCGTGCACTGTGGCCATGACTTTGTTGGCCAATAAAGTTGCCTTGGCCTTTTTCACCGGTTCGCCACAGAAAACCGACTGTTTGGACTGTTCTTTGGTCTTTGGGGTGCTGTGATGAATCCATGTTTCGTCAATAGTTATGAATCGACGCTAAAAATTATTCCGATTGCGCTTTAACATCGCCAAACATTCTTTTGAAGTTGACACACGTCCGTGTTTATTGTCATTTGTAAGCAATCACCGCATCCATCTTGCGGAAAGCTTTCTCATATCCAAATGAGTTATTGAGAACTCCTTTGGGGTGTGTTTTGTGAAGTCACTGATCATTTTATACCACCGTTACAATTATTTTTTATGTTAGAAGCAATCAACGCACGGAACACTAATTGTGCAAGTTCAACTTGCACTTGACCGGTTTTTTTTAATCAGTAAAGTGATTGACCTTAGACTTCCATAGCAAATATGCAGTTCTAAATAAATATTGAACAAGATTTACAACTCGATATTTTAAATAATAGTAATTTATAGTGGGATATTATTGAGAAAAGAAAGTTGAGGTGAGAAAGGGCTTCAGCAAGGATGAAAAGAGCATCGAGTTTTTTTTTTTTTTTGAAAAATATCTTTTTCTATGACGAGATTTTTCGAACGGTTGCCTCAAATGTATCGACTCCGACTCATTTCATCTCCTTCCCCTAAAGAAAGATAGATTCCTTTCCTACATCCAATAAACCAAATTTAAAATTTGAGATCTCATTGCAGTCATGAGTTATCGAGACAATGGACAGACAGACTATCGGAAATGGAAAATCATTTTTTTGTGATCTGGAGACACTGTAACGTGAAAAAATGTAAGCATGTAGAAAAGAAATATGTTTCTTGAGTGATACAACTTCAAGGATAGGAGATGAAATAGGGGCGAGAAAGAGAAAAGTAAACTGATATTATTATTTACTTAACACTAAAAACAATTTCTGTCTGGCGCTTTGTCTTAACTCTCGAACAAAATAAGATATGATTTTAACATTTATGTACATATAATACTTAAAGAAAAATAGGAACCTCTAGTTTTTGAGCGACATCGATTCGAGGATAGTGTGTGAAACAGATGAACGTCGATAGACTTTAAATAGTTTCAATATTATTATGGAAATTTTTTTCTGGTTTTGCCCAACTATTTTTTGTGATTACTATCTATCTATCACTGTCACGAGTAAAAAAGATGTGGAAATAGACCTTGTAAAAATTTTAACTTGATGCTGGCAACTTAAACACAAAATGTTTGTAATGCAAAAGTGGCGGTAAAATGTGCAAATTATTTTCCAATACTAAAGAAAAGAAGCTCACGAAAATGAAAGGGACAACGATAAATATTGTTTTTTACGAATATGACCGAGGGTTCTATGATAAGTACCTGGCCTCGGCTAGGCGCTACTATTATTTGAAAAATTATAACATATTTTTCGTAAACATAACCCTTCACAAGAATCCCGTCACATTTTCAAGTCGCTGCGTGATTTAGTTTGTGAGCGCCCGCCGCCATTTAAAGAGAACAACTTTTGTGATATTCTGCACTCATTCAATTGAAATGCCCACAGTCTCAGCAATCTCACGCACTTACAGTCTCCGATCATTTATCGTTATATCGTGGATTTTTCAATCATTTCTGATGTGGTGACCTCATATCGACGACCTGGACGTTCTTCATCGAAGATGCTTGTACGACCGCGTTTGAATTCAGTTGTCCAATATTTTATGGTCGATAACGAAAGTGCAAAGTTCCCATAAACTCCGCTGAGTTCCGCTTTTATCTCATCATTCATTTCTTTTTCAAAAATAAATATTTTATCACTGCTCGATATTCATTTTTTTTCCATTGTAACATCACAAAAGTTGTTCTATTTAAATGGCGGCCACTCACAAACTAAATCACGCAGCGACTTGAAAATGTGACGGGATTCTTGTGAAGGATTATGTTTACGAAAAATATGTTATACTTTTTCAAATAATAGTAGCGCCTAGCCGAGGCCAGGTACTTATCATACAACCCTCGGTCATATTCGTAAAAAAAACAATATTTATCGTTGTCCCTTTCATTTTCGTGAGCTTTTTTTTCTTTAGTATTGGAAAATAATTTGCACATTTTACCGCCACTTTTGCATTACAACATTTTGTGTTGTGGGCATCAAGTTAAAATTTTTACAAGGTCTATTTCCACATCTTTTTTACTCGTGACAGTGACAGATAGATAGTAATCACAAAAAATAGTTGGGCAAAACCAGAAAAAATTCCCATAATAATATTGAAACTATTTAAAGTCTATCGACGTTCATCTGTTTTACACACTATCCTCGAATCGATGTCGCTCAAAAACTAGAGGTTCCTATTTTTCTTTAAGTATTATATGTACATAAAAGTTAAAATCATATCTTATTTTGTTCGAGAGTTAAGACAAAGCGCCAGACAGAAATTGTTTTTAGTGTTAAGTAAATAATAATATCAGTTTACTTTTCTCTTTTTCGCCCCTATTTCATCTCCTATCCTTGAAGTTGTATCACTCAAGAAATATATTTCTTTTCTACATGCTTACATTTTTTCACGTTACAGTGTCTCCAGATCACAAAAAAATGATTTTCCATTTCCGATAGTCTGTCTGTCCGTTGTTGCGATCACTCATGACTGCAATGAGATCTCAAATTTTAAATTTGGTTTATGGGATGTAGGAAAGGAATCTATCTTTCTTTAGGGGAAGGAGATGAAATGAGTCGGAGTCGATATATTTGAGGCAACCTTTCGAAAAATCTCCTCATAGAAAAAGATATTTTTCAAAAAAAAACTTGATGCTCTTTTCATCCTTGCTGAAGCCCTTTCTCACCTCAACTTTCTTTTCTCAATAATATCTCACTATAAATTACTATTATTTAAAATATCGAGTTGTAAATCTTATTCAATATTTATTTTAGAACTGCATATTTGCTATGGAAGTGTAAGGTCAATCACTTTACTGATTAAAAAAAACCGGTCAAGTGCAAGTTGAACTTGCACAATTAGTGTTCCGTACGTTGATTGCTTCTAACATAAAAAATAATTGTAACGGTGGTATAAAATGATCAGTGACTTCACAAAACACACCCCAAAGGAGTTTTCAACAAAGTTTGTTTCCAGTCATTACTGAATACTGATAACCTTGAAAATTTTGTTTTTTTGTATATCAAATAAATTATTAAAGGTAATGCACTCGTGATAATTTTCGTTCAATCTGCACCCTGTGGAGAATATTCCAGAATTTTTTGATCAGTAGTTTTCGAGATAAGGTGGGGGGACAGCGATTTTTCGCAATTTTTTAAAAATAATACAAAGAAAAGTGAGCCCAAGTATTACATTATATATATATATATATATATATATATATATATATATATATATATATATATATATATATAATATATTACTTGGGCTCACTTTTCTTTGTATTATTTTTAAAAGCTCCTGATATATCCAAGTAATTCGACGGTGTTTGGCATGACAGATTTTTGGTGCTCTTATGGTATGTCCGAAAGGTTTGTTTATCGCTTTCGTGTTTCCTTAGAGAGCGTTCTTAACGAGTGGCTGTTGACAGATTTCTTTCTAATACCTTTACTAACAACACCGGTGTGTCCCAAGACTCCATACTGTCTCTTACTTTCTTTCTCCTTTACACGATTCAATTACATACTTTGAACGGTCAAACAATAGGTACTTTTGTAAATATTCGCAGAGAGCAGGAAAAACTAAGTAGAATTTAACGCTATATAAACCACCAACGTTGCTGCACCTGATATATGTAGTTTAGTCGGGACACTCCATTAATCTAGCACTATCACTGAATTTGCTGGGCGTTAACTTGGAAACAAATATGTCTTGGTATGAACATGTTGCGTGCATAGCAAAAAGCAATTTCAAAAGCTGGGAATATTATTTCGAACTAGAAAGCTTCACAAGTTTTAATTCTGTACAAACCTCAAATTCGGCCAATGACGGAATACTGCTTCCATGTTTGGGGCTCTTCCTCCAAACATACACTGCATGTATAGAATTCTATTCAGAAGGAAGCTGTTCGTGTGAATGCAGACCCAGAACTCACCAACACCCTTGATTCCTTGGAACATCTAAGAACAGTTGGCGATTTAAATCTATTCTACAAATAGTTTCATGGAAACTTTTTAATGGATATAGCCCGCTTAATTCCTTCTGGTGCATGCCAGAAATACCCGTCGCGCATCCTCATTTGCTCCGGAGTACGTTTCCCTTCAAGTACGATTTACAGCAATTCTAGACAAACGTGAACCGATTTTTCCCCACACGCATCGCTCCTGTAGCGGTTTAGGAATTTCCCTGCAGCACGTGTGTTATGCCCGTTAAAAAACAACATTTTTATAAAAAAAACTGCTGCCTGGGTTTTTGTAGCATTAGTTTCTACTTAGGTACTGTCAGCACAAGATAGAATTTCTTCGAGTTAAGTTGTGTAACCTCTTACTGACTAAAACTGCGAATATTTGTATGGACAGATGATATAATCGTTGATATATGGAATAAAAATAGGTAAATTCAAAAATTATCGATATATCGATATATATATATACATATATATATATATATATATATATATATATATATATATATATATATATATATACATATATATATATATATATATATATATATATATATATATATATACATATATATAGTTATCGAGAACTATTGATGTATCGATAGTTATCGATATACCTATAGTTATCGATATATTGATACATATATGTAAACAATTTTTTTAGAAGAAAGGATTCTTTTTTGGAAGTCTCCCTTGCCGAGGTCATAAATCTTTGAATAATAATTATCTATATATCGATAGGTACCGATAGTTATAGACAGTTATCGATATATCGATAACTATCGATATATCGATAACTATCGATATATCGATAACTATCAATATATTGATAAGTTAAAATTATTGATAGGTAGGTGATCTACGATTATCAGTAGGTAAAATTCATTATCTCCCGTCCCTAATCCAAACTTTCAAAGATCATTTACCATTATATCATTTTTCAATTGTCACACACGAATTGTCAATATATGAAAGCCGTTCGCGGCCGCCGCCTTGATTATTATACACATTATAAACAGACCCGTTTTTTTATTTCTCTCAGATCAACGTAAGCTACCACAGTGGCGTAATTGCCGTCACCGTAAATATACTAAAATAATATCCAAAGCGTCCAAGTCCCAAAAAAATACGAGATCAAGGAATTAAATGAGATAAATTTATTCAGTTGTAGTAGAGGATGGAAAAAAAAGAATGTAACTGTTTACAAAAAAATCTTAAAATGGAAGGCCGTGACCACAAAAATAGCACATGTAGTTCATAGTCACATTAAGTGAGTAATTTATATTCGATATACTACAGCCTTTGTCCAGAAAGAAACTCAACTTTTAATAGACAATGACCAGAGGCCAGTTATAACTGTTTCAATTTTTATTTCAATCGATATATTTATGTATGTATATATATATATATATATATATTATATATATATATATATATATATATATATATATATATATATATTTACAGTGAAATTTCCCTTCGCGGACACCCCTCTTACACAGACACCTCCCTTGAACGGACAGTTTCTCATGGTCCCGATCGACTCTGATATAACTGGCATTGTGTAACTCCCTCTAAACAAAAAACAATAAATAAACGCCTTGTCTCATTTTTCTGTGGCGAGTATCGCTGTTGCGTTTCCCAATCGCGCCGCGCACCAACGTCGCTGCCTGCCTTCACTGAGATTTAATACTAGTCTGGCGCCTATGCAAAAAAGAGACACAATTGGCGACATATTCATTGTAGAAATGGCTCCAAATAGAAAAATTCTCACGCTTAAACAAAAAATTGAGATTGTTGAAGTTCACAATAAGGAAAAGTTAAAATGTAAGGGACTTATCCAAGCATTTTAATATCGGAAAAACACAAGCTGCTGATATAATTAAACATAAAGAAATCCTTCTAAACAAGTGAATGTCGAACAGCAATTTGAATGAACAAAGAAGCTTTTTGACTGATGATGGTACCAAAATTGACAAGTTGTGTTATAACTGGTTTATATAGCAGCTCGCCATAAGGGAATTCCTTTGACAGGTATGCACATGAATTATTTTTTTTAGTTTAGGTTTTCTGGCATTAATGCGTTGATTTTCTTTTCATATCAATTCAAAGAATGGATTAAAGGGATGAGAGTATTAGCAGGCTTGTCGTGACGAAAAATTCAAAAAACTTATTGTTAATGCCTTTTTCAAGTCCGCTAATACGATATAAAGCAAAAGAAACATCCTACATTCAGTGCTTCTTCTGGTTGGCTTAATAAATTTAGAATCCGCCACAACATAAGTTTTAAAGCGATTTCAGGAGAAGGAGCTTCGGTTATTGCTGAAGAGGTTTCATCATTCTGGGAATAATGCCCTTCTTTAATTAAGGAATATTCACCGAGAGACATCTATAATACCGATGAGACAGGCCTGTATTTTAGGGCTCTACCCAACAAAACGCTAACATTAAAAAAAAGAAAAAGTGTTGGTGGTAAAAATATCCCAAAGAGAAGTTTACAATTTTACATTGTGCAAATTTGACGGGAGAAAAAGAAAAACTCTTAGTCATTGGTAAGGCAGCTAAACCCAGAGCATTTAAAAATATTAACATAAACAACCTGCCTGTAACTTGGAAATATAATAAGAAAGCTTGGATGACAGGAGAAATTATGACAGAGTGGTTGCAAGATCTTGATTGGAAAAATGACAAAAGAAAAAAGAAACATTTTGTTATTTTTAGACAACGCAGGATCTCATCTAAAAGACGTCCGCTTAAAAAATATGAAAATCTTTTTTCTGCCCCCTAACTGTACATTAGCTTGTCAACCCCTTGACCAGGGAATTATAAAGAATTTTAAAATTTATTACCGAAGTCTAATACTAAAACACCTGATAGTAAACATTGAAACTGCTGTACAGCTTTTGATTTAATTAAGAAAATTACGCCATTGGATGAAGTTTACTTTGCAAAAACCGCTTGGGAACAAGTAACCAAGCATGAAAATATGCAAAGTGAAGACCAGTTAACTAAGGCTGTTGCATCTGATCCTTAATGATTTTTTGAACATAGACGAAAATTTATATGTTGAAAATCCAGATTCAGAACAAGAAATTTAAAATCCAGTTGAAATACAAGGACTTTCCGAAGATTCTGATGTCGATGAGGTTCCAGAACCAACAGATGCTATCCCAAATTATGGTGAATCTATTACCCTAACCAAGCAGCTTAAAAGTTTTGCCGAAGATTACGGAGACGCAAAGTCTTTAGAGCTTCTTTCCAAATTAAAAATACGCTTTGTAAATGCCATTTTAAAGAAAAAGAGGAGACAAACAACAATATATGAATTTTTGCGTCATTAAAGTGACCTTTCATTTTATATGTATAACTCTATCCTACTTTATTTTATATGTATTTAAAGGTAACAAATCTTTGTTTTTTTTTCCTTAGGTTTTAAGTTTTTTGTTTATTTTAAAAATATGTACATACATAAGTATACGTTTTAAATGTCCCAAATTCTTTAATTACAGTTTTCATTAAAAAAAAACGATTTTTTTTTGTGTATTTCTTTTAAGTGGACACCCCTCTGGAACGGACTCTTTCGGTCGGTCCCGTTGGTGTCGGCCCAAGAGAGATTTCACTGTATATATATATATATATATATATATATATATATATATATATATATATATATATATATATATATATATATATATATATATATCGTTTGGCATGGTCAATTAATTCACTAAATCAGTTTTTTTACATAGGTCTTTAGGATACTGTTGAGGATCATGGACACTGCCGCTTCAACATTTTAACGATATTGTATAACTTTCCTTCCACTGACACGTAAAATCGGTTGAACAGGAAGAACGCACACGATGCTGAATGATAAAGGCCAGTGATCCGACAAACAAAATTAGTTTTTGCTCATAAACTGTAACACAATCTCCGAATAAACTACGTTCATTTCCTAGTAAAAATTGTTTCAAAGAAGTTTAAGTTGTTTTATGGGCGATGGACTGTTGTTTTATGGGCGAAGTTTAAATTGTTTTATAGGCGTAGTTTAAATTGTTTTATGGGCGATGAAATTACGTACTTTTTGTACGTGCTTGTGAATACCGTGATCAACAAACAACATCGAATGATTTTGGAAGCATTTGATACGTTTCGGTTACCAAAAGTTAATTGTAGTTCTTCTTCTGAAAATCATTTTCCAACCATTCGTGACAATACGTTGTCACTTTTAACTCTCTAGATAGGCATAATCAGTCAAATTACACGGACCAATTTATATTTGTAAGTACCCATGACACCGGGAGGTACGAATATAAGGTTTGTGAGAGTGTCATCAAGAGTGGGTCACCGGCAATTCCTTACTTCCTGTGCCTCTCTGGGTTTCATAGGGAATTCAACAGTCAAATTATAATGTGGAAGAGATCAATTGAGACTACCTGGACTGATACTTGTGCAGGTCATATTGACGCCGACACTCTTTCTAGTCATTCTCGTGGTCGCCTCTCTCTGGGTGGGTGTTATCGAACATGATGAACGCCATCTATTTTCTAGCAACTCTGAACCTCAGATCTCATTAAAAGACATTATGGATAAACTAACGGACATGGAATCCCAGTATAAACTTCTACTTACTGGATATGATGATCAAAGAAAGACTAATGCGGAACCTAAAACAGAAATTGCAGGCATAAAAACAACAGCTGTCAAACAACCCAGTAAATAACATATCTAAAACAACCACCCCTGAAGTTTTTAATGAAACGTTCAATGAGCTTGAGGAAAGACAGCTGCGTCAGAAGAACTTTATGATTTTTGGCTTACTTCAGGAACCTTCCTTACAGACCGAAACTAGACATCAGTTGGATACTGCGGCTGCTACTGACAAATACAAAAAGCTTGCTTTGATATCAAAATAAAGGTTTTTCGAGTGGGTCTTGATAATCCAGCTGAAACTAGACCTATAACGGTGATAATGGAATGCGTGGATGATGTTGAAGCCATTGTCCATATCGTAAGAGAATTAAAAAAAACTAGAAGCCTACAAGAAAAAACTATTAGTTTTGAGAGGACGACGAAATAAATCGAAGAGTATAAACAACTGAAAGCAACCCTGGACTCTCGGGTACAGAATGGCAAATCTAATCTTAGGATAAAATAATTCAATGGCTAGGATTGTCAAAGCGACAAATGATTTAAATTAAATAAGTTATCTAAGAGAATTTTATTGTCTTCTATTATGGATGTATTTTGTTTGTATAAACATGTAAGAGGGTTATACACAAAAGTTGCTGATCTCTTCAAGTCGGTTTGCAGTTCTAGTTACGATCTCATTGAAATTACGGAAAGCTGGATTCAAAATAATTTGTTCTCAAGTGCATAACAGGTATTCTGTGTTTCTCTGTGATAGAGACCTTAGTAGATTGGGTCTGTCTCATGGAGGTGGGATGATACTAGCTGTGAATAATATTTCATTATATAACATTGCTTGTATTGGTTATCTACACACCTCCAAATACTTCTCAACAAGAACTTAATACATTGTTTGAATGCATTAAAGCACTTCACTTTATGTACAATAGTATTGTATTGATTTTGGTATATTAAACAATTTTATTCATTTATTTGATTCGGAAAAATTTTTAAAAAATTTCCAACACAAAAATTTCTTGTCTTAGTTCTTTCAAATTTTAATTGTGTCGTTTCCAAAGAATCTGTTCCATTCGTAGAGGAGGATAACTACCATCCTTCGTTAAACATTTCCTTCTCTTTTCACTATAGGAAAAAATCTGTGCTGTCGGCAAATACACTCCAATCTCAGTATAACTATAGAAGAGCGGATTTTCCGTTCCTTTATGACAGGATTTTGAATGTGGATTTATAAAGGGTGATTCATTTAGAGGTACTTTTTTTTTAAATAAAAAAAAATGAATAAAAACAATTTTATTTTATAATCTTTATGATCATATAAAAGAACCATTCTTTACAATTATTTCTTAAAGATAATTTCTTTCAAATGTTGTCCGCGACTACGGTTAACAACGTCCATTCTGAAGTTCCAATTTTCAATGACGCGTGTGAGTATTTCGAGTGGTATTTGGCCAATGACTCGAGTAATATTGGCCTCCAATGCCTCAATTGTAGCTGGCTTATCCATGTAGACTTTGGACTTTACATAGCCCCAAAGGAAAAAGTCAAGAGGTGTGATGTCACATGATCTAGCCGGCCAATTCACTGGTCCAAAGCGTGAAATGATCTGTTCGCCGAATTGCTCTCGCAGTAAAGCCATGGTTTCACGGGTTGTATGGCAAGTAGCGCCATCTTGTTGGAACCAAATTTCGTCGAGACCACGGGCTTCAATTTCTGGCATCAAATAGTCTGTTATCATGGCGCGATAACGGTCACCATTCACAGTAACATTCCGGCCGGCCTCTGTTTTGAAGAAATATGGACCGATTATTCCACCGGCCCATAAACCACACCAAACAGTTGTTTTTTTCTGGATTTAATGGCAGCTCTTGAATCTCTTCAGGTTGTTCATCACCCCAAATACGGGCATTTTGTTTTATTCACGAACCCATTAAGCCAAAAATGGGCCTCATCGGTGAATAAAATTTTTCTCGAAAACAGTGGATCTTCTGCAAGCTTGTCAAGAGCCCAACGACTAAAACGGAAACGATTCGGAAGGTCGGTCGGCTTCAGTTGTTGCACTAGTTGAATTTTGTATTCTTTTAAAGAAAGATCCTTACGTAAAATACGCCAAGTTGTTGAATATGACAGGCCAAGCTGTTGAGAACGGCGACGAATCGACACTTCACGGTCTTCGCGTACACTCTCCGCTACCGCCCCTATATTTTCTTCACTACGTGCTGGATGTGGTCTATTCGGTCGAGCCTTATCCATTAATGAAAATTGGGTCTCAAACTTATTGATGGTAGAGCGAATTGTGCGTTCGGTAGGCCGATTACGTGGACCATAAGTTGCTCTAAGCGCCCGATACACATTCCTCGTAGAACGCCCATTTTCGTAATAAAGTTGAACAATTTGTAGACGCTGTGCCGGGCTAAGTCTTTCCATTATGAATTGTCAAACACTACTGAACAGAAATGCCACTTCAGTTGACACGACGCATGCGCAATCTGCAATTAAATCCCCATCACAAAAAGTACCTCTAAATGAATCACCTTTTATATACTCTATAATGGCATGTGCAAGGTTTTACGAGATACTATATGAAGTACTTGATGCGTGCCTTCCCAAATCTATTATTCGTAAAAGAATGTATCCAGTATGGTTTATAGATGAAATAATCAGGCTCATCAAACGAAAGCATAGTTTCAAGAAATTAAAAAAAAAATCAGCTCACCAATATTGGAACAGTAATACAAGAAATTTCGAGCATATATAGAAAGGAAGATTGACATTGCTTATCAAAGTTACACACTACCTGAAGTATTTATGGACGATAATTCTCAGTACTCCCGATCCTCAAAGTATTGTAAATGCATTTGCTTTTTTTTTTGATACTGTGTACGCCGCTCCAACGAATCTTTTCTGTCCGCATCAATCTGTCAATAACCGTTCTTCTATTATGATTGAATGCGTACCAGATGAGCTGATTATGAGGGCGTTAAGAATATCAAAAAATAATTTCACTTGTGGCCCGGATGAAGTGCCTTGTTTCGTTGTCAAGGACTGTGCTGCTGCATTCCTTAACCCATTATCCTTTCTATTAAAAATAAGACGTTTTCAAAATTATAGAAAGAGGCAAGAATTTTTTTTTCAAAAAAGGAGATGTGTCTATATTATCTCCGTTTGCAAAGGTTTTTAAAATATTGATACATGATTGTCTATTTAATCAAATTAAACACTTAATCTCTCCTAAATAACACGGTTTTTTTAGTAATCACAGTATAGTGAGTAACCCAACTTGTCTTACCCAATACGTTGGGAAGATCTTGGATAATCGTGGATAAGTAGATGTTGTTTACATAGATTTTTCAAAGGCCTTTGACAGAGTAAATCAGTCTCTTTTGTCGCAGAAATTATTTCAGATGGGATTCACTGAGAATCTGATAATATTTTTTAAATCGTATCTGAGACATCGCTTGCAATATGTTGAAATTCGTGGCCATAAATCTGTTAAATTTTAAGCCATTAGCGGTGTTTCTCAGGGTAGAAACTTTGCTTCTTATTATTTTCAATTTTTATCAACGATATAAGTGATAATGTTTCCAGAAATGTTTCGCTGTCTGCTGACGATCTAAAAATATTCAAGGAAATTCAGGAGACAAATAATTGTTATTCTATTCAGAATGATCTTAGTGTACTTGATAGTTGATGCCAACAAGTTAACTCTAAATGTTAACAGATGCTTCACTATGACATTTACAAATATGTTGGATCCCAGTTGTCACATTGGGGTACAACAATTAAGAATTGTGGCAATTTTAAAGACATGGGAGTAATTTTTGACCCCAAACTTTCTTTTTCAATATTCAAACACTAAAAACACTCTGTTTTAGCTTTGTGAGGTCTAAGCTGTAGTTTGCTGTAGTTTTATGGAATCCCATTTTTTATATTATTATTTAATTGGACAATATCCAACGAAAGTTTATGAAATTCAAAAGAGTATATCCTCCTAGAGGTTGGAAACAAAGCATTCTTTTGCATAGATTTCAAATACCATCTTTATTTAAACGCAGAATATATATATATATATATATATATATATATATATATATATATATATATATATATATATATATATATATATGTATATATATATATATATATATATATATATATATATATATATATATATATATTAGTTAAGTTTTTATTTAAGGTATGTAGATCCCCTACAGATTGTTTTAAGATATTATCACAAATAAACTTTCATGTCTCTTCACAAACGATCAAACTTGCTATGTTTTACTTGCCTACACCTTCTACAAATTTCTTAATTAAAACACCACTGCATCAGTTTTTTTTTTTAATATTTAATAAACCCTACAGTGACATCGTTCTGTGTGGTCTAACTTCATCTCACTTTACCCACGCCATAAGAGGCAGATTGTTGTAGAATCTGTAAAAGGTTTGTTCTGTTGTTAATTGTGTATTTAATTTTATTTTGTTATGTCGTTGTTTTGTACACTGTGTCATATTGTCTTATAAATGGATGTTTATTCTATTAAACAATAAAAATGATTATTATTATTCATCTGAAAAAGAATGTCCGAAAATGATGATCACGCCTCACGTCCGTTCGATTAGTGACCATGGACCAAATTTATTTGCCTGAGTAATCTGAGTGACCCAACGACAACTGCCCTCTGCATCTTCATTGTTACTGAATCAGCCGAGGCACAGCAAGCCGGTATCTTTTTAAGGTTCTTCAGGAATATATTCTTAATTCCTCCCAAAACTCCGATGACTGGGACGACCATTGCTACTGAATGTCGAGAGAACAAAGCGCGAAGTTCGTAGTTGAAATCTTTGTACTTAGAATGTTTTTCTTCCTCTTTAATTGCTATATTTGTTTCTGCAGGTGTCGAAAACTTATTTACATCAATTTTCGTTGCTGTTGGTTTGTTTGTTGGCTTGCAAACGCCTTGTGGCCCAAAAGGCAAGGACAGAATTATCTAAATTAGAAGGGATAAATGTCTCCAGAAAAATAATTTCAAGCAAACTTAAAGCTAGAAATTTGCATCGTATACTTGTAGTGAGAACTCCTAAATTAAGTTTAACGGACAAACAATAACGGTGACAATAGGCTCAGGAAAGGGTGGATGATAGACCAAATTGGGATAGATCATGTTCTCAGATGAGACCAGAACTGACAGATTTTCACCGTACTTTGATTTAGAAGGTTCCACGACGATAAACCAGACTGATAGTAGCTCACCCCCGTTTACCTCTCTAAGGAACAGGTTGCTCGAACATCTCTAATTATTTTTGAGCAGACAGTGACCGGAGACTCTCACACTGAAGAGATGTTACAACCTGCTTTTTGTTTGTCCGGAGGCGCTATGAGAGAAGAATTTGGTTTTATGGACGATAA
Organism: Pachyrhynchus sulphureomaculatus; assembly: GCA_019049505.1. Classification (NCBI taxonomy): domain Eukaryota; kingdom Metazoa; phylum Arthropoda; class Insecta; order Coleoptera; family Curculionidae; genus Pachyrhynchus; species Pachyrhynchus sulphureomaculatus. Next base: position 152,594,150 of record CM032447.1, read on the forward strand.
TGCACCGCCCCATTGCACAACCGCTTTGTATGAACAAGAAAATATGAAGCGATTGAAGTAACTTCCAAATTCCCCTGATACGGGCATCTTAAAACACCAGATACGAGAAAAAACCCTCCACTGAATCTGCATGAATTGAGAATTGCAACGCAAAAATAATGGGAGAGAATTTCTCAGACTCAGTTGAATAATTTAATTGACAGCATGCTAAAGCGTTTGCAAGCAAGTATGCACGCGTAGTAGTAATATCGAGTTTTAATTGATTTTATTCTTAGAAATATTTTTTAATTCAATGTTACTTTTGTTTATTTAACATCAGGCAATAAAAGTTTTTTTCTAGATGTTTTTTAAGTGAAGTTCGCCAGTTAGTATTAATAAAATGTATTTTTATTTGATTAACACTATGTCTGAGCTGAAAATATAATCACTCTATATATATTATATACAGTAATACCCCGCTTAGCGCGACCCCGTTACGCGCGGTTTCACTATAACGCGAATTTCAAATTTCGCGCTCATGTAGTCATTAACTTCTCTATGGTCGCGGGGGGATCCCCGCTTTCTCTGAATATTCTCTTTGAAGAATTGGGAATTCCCTGTCCTTCGACTTTGTTCTATGGGGATTTCCTCGTTCGTTTCGTGTGTTCATTTGTTCCGTAATGTTAGTTCGGTCGGCTGGCAGTTTTGTTTTAATATTTATTGGAGATACATACATACATAATTTAACCCTACGTTAAAAAATGCCGCCTGTAAAGAAAAAAGAGCGTAAAAGCGTCACTTTGGAATTGAAGATGAAAGTGTTAAGAAGAATGGAAAATGGAGGCAAAGCAACAATTGTTGGGAGAGATTTTGGACTCTCAGAATCGACTGTGAGAACGATTTATAAAAATCGGGAAAAAATTAAAATCTCCAGCGAAGGTTCAACACCTATAAGTGCAACAAAACTTTCTCGTTCGAGATCATCTATCTTAGAAAGAATGGAGAAATTACTGTCAGTCTGGATCGAAGATTTGAATAAGAAGAACACACCACTAAGTCAAGATCTCATATGCACAAAAGCAAAATCTTTGTATGAGATGCTGAAAACAAAAGAAGGAGAAGGAAGTGCCACTCCGACTTTTGCTGCCAGCAGAGGCTGGTTCCATCGGTTCAAGCAGCGTTCTAATCTTCACAATATCCACATAACAGGCGAGGCGGCCAGCGCGGACATTCAAGCTGCAGCTGAGTTTCCAGACAAGTTTCAAGACTTCGTTAGACGAGAGAAAATTCCTGCTTGTCTCATCTTCAATGTTGATGAGACCGCACTTTACTGGAAAAAAATGCCATCTCGAACATTCATTTCTAAGGAAGAACGTCAAGCCAGTGGTTTCAAAGCTGCGAAAGATCGACTAACACTTCTGCTGGGTGGTAATGCCACTGGTGATTTCAAACTGAAACCTTTACTAGTGTACCATTCAGAAACACCCCGTGCAATGCGAGGCACAGACAAGACAAGTCTACCAGTTGTGTGGCGATCAAACAGAAAGGCGTGGGTTACACGGGAAATTTTTCAAGAATGGTATTCTAATAGTTTTTGCCCATCAGTCAAATCATACTGTGACAGAAATGGGCTTGAACCTAAAGTTATATTACTCTTAGACAATGCCCCAGGACATCCAACCTCACTTGATACGCCCAGAGACTTAAAAGTGTACGTAAAGTTCCTTCCACCAAACACTACGTCAATATTACAACCTATGGACCAGGGAGCAATAGCAAACTTCAAAAGCTTATTACCATCGCCGCACTTTTAGCCAACTAATTCATGAAACTGACGGGGAAGGAAGACAGTCTATGCGAGAGTGGTGGAAGTCATACAACATTATGAAGTCTATTCACAACATAGAAGAGGCTTGGAAGGAAGTTAAAATGAGTTGTATGAATGGGGTGTGGCGTAATCTTTGGCCAGATGTAGTGGAAGCACCTAGAA
>CM032447.1:152601118-152602904 GCA_019049505.1 Pachyrhynchus sulphureomaculatus
ACAAAACTAGAACCCTACAAAAAAGTAATAACCTATCCACTAGGGTAATCAAAGAAGCCATAGAAATAGAAAAGAGGCCCAACAACTTAAATAACCGGATGATAGCCAACGTTTACCGAACTCTTGGAAACATATTCTATCCCAACCATATGTTACTTCACCAACACAAACATTACAAAGAACCACAGGACTGATAACGCGCAGCCAAAGCCGAGCCTCTATTGGCCAGATCCGTCCGACCAATAGAGCCACCCCCGAGCACATAAAACGGCGCACTCAGAGCCAGTCTCGACATTCAACGCCAAGACACCGACCAGTGATCAACGCTTTGAAAAAGATGGATGAGATTCCATCGAAACGTCAGCGAAACCGTCCATCCAGGGACTTCAAGCTAACACGGGATACCCGAAAAAAACCACTACTACATTTCACACCCGTGAGAACATTCGTCAATATATAGATATATATATATATATATATATATATATATATATATATATATATATATATATATATATATATATATATATATATATATATACATATATATATATATATATATATATATATATATATATATATATAATATATATATATATATATATATATATATATAAATCTTGGTGCCCATATTCGATAGTTCCCTATTTTAGTATTTAAGTTAGTAAATATTATTTGGCGAGATAATCATTTACAGAATATTTGTATATCTCTTTGCGTTCAACCAGTACCAGTTTAATTGTATTTATCCCAGCTTTACTTCCTGCTGTCCTCGAAATGTCCTTTGTCGGTTCCAATAGTGATTATATAGACGTGGTACTGTCACTGAGGATGGCATGTGTCTATCGGGAGCGGGTGTGGTTGCTGAGGAAGTGACGTAATAGGTGCCAAAGTATTTATTTATCTTTATCTAATTAATGATGTTGGGTGTAAGAATGTTTGTTTAGGTGACGAAGTGGATGATAATGAGGGAATAGTTTGGTGATTGTTGTGTGTCAAAAGGTCGGTAGTTTGGTGAGATGTCTTAGAATTGTCAGCTGAAGAGTTGCTGGAAGCGAACTGCAAGAAGGGTGTAAGAAGTGGTCGACAATGGACGTCACAGATCAGAGGCTGTTGATGATGATTCTTCGTCAAAAGAGCATTACTAAAGGTAAAGATCAAAAAGGCATTATTCAAAAGGGTAGTTATGAGAGATATCTTTTTCAAAAATTATGGAGGTTGATGGTTGTTGCCAAAGGTTCTTTTATAATTTTTTTGGTGTTGCCAAAAGGGCCTTGAAGGGTTGGAGAAGGGTTGTTTTTATGGGTAAAAAGGTGTCAAACAGGCATTATTTGGGGTGTAGGAAGGGTATTTTTTTAGTGGTCAAAAAGTCCTTATTATTATAATGAGGGGATACCAAGAAGTCTTTATGATGACGATGAGAGGTTGCCAAAAATTCCTTAATATTACGATGAGGGGTTGCCAATAAATCTTTATTATGGCTATGAAAGGTTTGTCAAAAAGTCCTTATTCCAAAGGTGGTATTTTTTTCAAAGGATGACTTTTAGGGGTAGTTTGCATACAGTATAAAAAAAAGCAAAAATATTTTTCTGTGAGGTTAATTTAGCATGTTTGGTCAATTAAGTATTTTATTTAAGTTTAAAAAAGTCCATCCATTAGAGAGATTCGAACCGTCAACCTTGGTATTACAAGTCAAATTCAGATTTCAAATTCACATTCTTTATTATTTTACATTAAATGTTACAAGATTTTTTCCTTCCTTCATTTTACTAATTTTGTTTGTTTT
>CM032447.1:152603004-152723004 GCA_019049505.1 Pachyrhynchus sulphureomaculatus
TAGAGTTTAATAAGAGAATAGTGTTCCGTTACTATAGAAATAACAAGATCTAACGGGGATGTTTTGTAAATATTGAGACTACATCAAACGAAACACCACAAATACCCCTGGGGACAACAAAGTCATTAATTTTTTTCACTAAATTTGAGAGCATTGTTTATTCTAAACTTATTAAACATTTTACATACATTATATATTATATTTATATATATTATATAATATATATATATATATATATATATATATATATATCCCTAATAATATATGTATATAGATATATATATATATCCCCCCTATAATCATATATATATATATATATATATATATTTATATACATATACATATATATATATATTATATATATATATATATATATACCCCCCCCCCTATATATATATATATATTATCAAAACATATCTATATATATATATATATATATATATTATATATTTATATATATATCGCACAGAAAGAGCCCTTTCCGAAGATTGTATAATAAAATCACAGAAACGGCCATTTTAATAAAGCGATTAGTAACGATATCAATAAATTTCGAGGGAATATCTAGAATCAAGGAACAGCTACTATCTCAATTATACAAGGAACACAAATGCGATTTCCTGGTGATCCAAGAAACCCGCAGAGTCGATAGAAAAACCCGGGCAGAATGGAACTGATCCTGGATAGGCTACATGACAAGTAGGGCAGTGCTGTTATCGCTAGACCTGGCATTAACATCGTTTCGGCCTCATTAACGGATAATGACAACATTGAAGTTTTAACTATTAACACAGCATAATATAGCATACCATCAGTATAAAAACCACCCTACCAACCAATCGCGATAACATTAACCATCCAAATGGGGATACAACAAGAACGATATGAATGGTAATAAGCTCGAATTATGGGCAGAGATAAACGAATTACGGCTGATACATGACCTAAAACTGCCATCCTCGTTTTCAATAGTGGAGAAGGCTATAACCCAGAATAATAGATTTGTATCCTCCAAAATCGCACCACACTGCTCAAAAAAGGTGGGTATACCGTTAGCAAACACGCACCACAGACTCATCACCACTTATTGTGGACGCCGTGGTGAAGCCGGAGGAAGTGCATCTAAAGATGATATTTAACTTCAAGAGGGCCGACTGGAGAAAGTTTAGCGAGGACATCGACGCCGAAATAGAGAATATTTCCCCACAGCCGGCGATTTATGAGACTTGAATCATCCTCGTCCAGCAGGTGTCGAGCAGGACAATATCAAGGGTTGCAGAACGCACTTTATTGCTATTTGCTTTAATGCTAAACCTCTATTGGATCGATACCAGGGCTCTTTTTGAGGCAGACCCCTTTGTTGAGGATACTATACAGGCAGGAGGCTATTGGTGAAGGCCGCAAGGACAGATGATGTAACCTGATGGATAGCCTGGATATGCGGAAGACAGCAGGCGAACCTGGGAGACTTTAAAAAACCTCAGTTTGAGACACCACACACAATTTTATAGAGGTGACAGTCAATGAAGTAGCAAAACCATTACAGAATGGTCAAACGTCCAACCGTGCAACAAGACATCCAATAGTGCGTGATTCTGGGAGAATGAAAAAACACTTTCCCTGAGGAACCTTTCTCCATGACCGAGCTGAGGGCGGCAATTTCCAACATGAAACCAAACAAGGCATCGGGCATAGACAAAACTAAGGATTGAGCAGATCCAAAACCCAAAAACATTCGAAACTGACTATTACAACTGATGAATAAGTGCGTTCTGAAACATGCAGATCGCGCAGATATGGAGGAAAGCCCAGGTGGTTGCGCTATTGAAGCCAGTAAGGAGGCAAACTGCCCCAAGAACTTCCGCCCGGTGTCTTTGTTCTTGTCAAACTTTTAAAATCCTGGAGCGTCTTATATTCAATTGTATTGGCAACATCTTGAACGAAAAATTCATACCTCAACAGGCTGGAATCGGACCTTAAAAATCATGCAGTGGCCAAGTCGCGAATATCACTCAATATGTTAAAGATGGTTTCGAGCAGAAAAAGTTTACCGCCATAGCTTTCATCGACCTTCGACACCGTGAATCACTCATTTTAACTCCACAACAGAAAGTTCTACGTCTGCCTCCAAGGAAAGAGTAGCAAATGAAGGAAGGAAAGGCATGGCGTGCCTTAAGGAAGCGTCCTGTCACCACCACTCTACAATGTTTATATAAACGACTCCAGCCAGTATCGAACCTTACAAAAAAAACGTCATCTTTGTCGACGATCTGGTGATGGCTACTCCTAACGGCTCTATTTCGAAGAGGTTGAGGCAAAGATTACACAGGCACCAAATGAACTATTTGCTTACTACGACGCCAACCACCTGAAGTCAAACCAAGTCAAACACAAGTCAGTGCATCCCATCTTAACGACGGAGACGCCAAGAAGGAGATTAATAATCACGTGGAGAGATGAACGACTCCAGTACTGGCCAAAACCAAAATATCTAGGTGTTACACTGGACCGCACCCTGACCTTGAAGCAGCTTTGCATGAATACTATGGTTAAGGTTAGAGCTTGGAACAATATAGTCAGGAAACTGACGAGCAGATCTTGGAGTGCAAATTCGCACATATTGAGAACATCTGCCTTGGCCTTATGCCTCTCTGCTGCCAAGTACGCGGCACCAGTCTGGAGTGGATCAGCGTACGCAAATTAAATGAACATTGCGCTTAACCAGACCGCACGTATCATAACGAGATGCCTAAAGCCGACTCCAACGAAGAAACTATACCTGCTCGCCGACATAGCTACTCCCCATGTACGCGGGGAAGTCGCTGCGGACGCAGAGAGAACAAAACAGGAATTAGATCCAGGTCATCTGCTTTAGGGATACCAACCACCACCGCAGCGACTCAAACCAAGGAAAAGCTGTCTGAGAAGAACGAAAATCCTGGAAGAAATACCGGAACCTAACCGAATCGCCAAGTGGAGAAATCAACTAAACACTAGTACTTTCAAGCCAGGGAAGACTACTACCTGACAGCGAACAGCCCTACACGGTGTGGAAAATATTTAATAAAATGGAGCAGGTGTGCCACGACGCAAGACAACTCGCAGAAAGGGGGCTTGCTACCAGCTGGAGCAGACCTCCTATGCAGGTGCGGTACTGTTCAGAACCCACAACATCTTTTTAATCTTGATTTCCACTGTACTTTGTTGAATGTCAGCATCGTAAACAAATTCTAGACAATCAGTAGGATCTTCTCGATGTTTTTCAATCCACTGAGTCAACGGTAACTCATCAACTGAGTCATATCTACAATCCTTCCTTAAAAATCCGCCATGCTTAAAACAGTTTGCAATGGTTTCTCCACTGACTCTTTGCCAAGCCATATGAATAAAATTTATAACGTCCAAGACAGTTACAGAAAAAAGATTACCTTTATCGATCGTCTCTAACATTTTTATAAGTAAAATCTTTCTATAATGACATTTTAAACCATATATCACACCTTGATCCATAGGCTGGAGCTTTGCACTTGTATTTAGAGGCATAATAACCAATTTTATTTACTGTAGATCAACTTCAGGGTTCGACAGTGCGTCAATCAAAAGTAATATTTTTCTGTTTGTGAATTTTAATTGTTTGTCCCATTCGATCAGTTCGTTTTTAAAAATTTCTGATGTCATCCAGGCTTTACTGTTTGATTTGTATTTTACTGTTAAATTTTGTTTTTAAAACACCTGGGATTGGCGGACTTTCCTATCACCAACAATTTTCTTTTTTCTATTCCAGACATATTTGCAGTTACCAACACAGTAATCCTTACTTCTGATAACTTTCCACCAGCACAATTCTCTCCGACAAACTTTAATGTCTTATCAGGCGTCATTTTGTAAAACAAACCCGTTTCATCCGCATTAAAAATGTCCACATATTCATAACTTTCTCGAATTTCCGGCCATACATTAGCCAACCACTGATCAACCACAGTCCATATCCACTCATGCAGTTTTCTCCTACTATCTTAACCCCACTAATTATTATGTCGCTTTTTAAATCGTTCAATCCAACTTCTAGAACAGTTAAAACTCGGTGTTCTCTATGTTCCTGTCGTTTTGACTAAACCATTAAGAAGTCCTTTATCGACTTGGTCGTGTGTAGATTTTCTTACTTTTTTACAACTAAAGTTTCTTTTATCATAGATTGATAAGATTTCTTGCCTCTTCTTCCATATGGTAGAAATCGTAGATTTAGTTAAATTCAACTGTTTGCTGCTGTTTGTTTAACTCCATTTTCTATTTTCTTTTTAATATCGTGTTTGTCTTTTAAAAGTAAAAACGTTTTACGTTTTTGTGTACTCATTTTCCAATAAAAACTCATGTCGCACGACATTGCGCACAGGGAGTGGCAAATGGACACAAAACAGCCAAATTTGATTCGCTTTATCCGGAAATTCGTTATATATGTATGTATATATATATATATATATATATATATATGTATATATATATATATATATATTATATATATATATACATATATTATATATATATATATATACATATATATATATATATATATATTATATATATATATATTATATATATATTATATATATATATATATATATGTATATATATATATATATATATATATATATATATATATATATATATATATATATATGTGTGTGTGTGTGTGTGTGTATTTTATATATATATAGATATATATATTATATTTATATATATATATATATATATATTATATATATTATATTTGTCAAGAGATTGTCAGGATTGCGCGGCGAGCGGGTGTGTTTTACCCTTGTTACAAAAGCCAGTGGTCTGCCCTTGGCGGCGCCAAATCAGTGCCGTTTGCATGGGGCAATCATTGCGTGCGTAATATTTGTTTTTTTCTCTCTGTGTTTTATCCGTATTGCCACTCTTATTTGATTTAAAATCGAGTTGAAATTGAAAACAAAATTGTATCAGTATAGTGCACCTAAAGCGTATTAGTGATAATAAGGATTTTAAAACGATCGGGGCTTATCTACTTCATTAATTGGATGATAGCGTAATTACCACGTACCACTCTATAAATGATAATAAAGAAAAAGAAAAACACAGATTTACAACATTCTGTCTCTCTAAATAGTACCATCATACGTAAAAGAAACACTTTAATTTCTGAGATGGAAAAACTGTTAAACACTTGAATTCAAGATATAACTTAGTGACGGGTTTCTCCGAGTCTTGCTATCATTCAACATAAGGCACTGAGCATTTTCAACAAACTGCAAAATAATGGAGACAAAAATGGTGAACAAGAAATAAAAACTTTTTCTGCAAGTCGCGGAGAGTTTAAGACAAGATACTTACTACATAACATTAGAGTGCAAGGAGAGACTGCTGGTGCCGATAGTGTGGTTGCTCAGAGTTTTCCTGACATTTTAAAGGAAATCATTGAAAGCGGAGAATATTCACCGAAACTAATTTTCTGGAAAAAAATACCCACTCCCACTTTCATTTCTAAGAAGCCTGGCCAATGATGAAGGCGATCTCAAATTAAAACCACTTTTGGTTTATAGATCTGAAAATCCACGAGCTCTTAAAAATCGCACCAAGGGTACTCCTCTAGTCATTAAGATGGCCAACACAAAAGCATGGGTAACAGCAACACTTTTTGAAGATTAATGTGTGAAAGCTAATGAAGAAAGTGCCACGAAACTGAGAGAATGCTGAAAAAGCTACATTTTGAAAGGTATAAAAAATATTGCTGCATCCTGGGAAGAGGTGAAATCCAGAAATTTGAAAGGAGTTTAAAAAAAATTTTGTCTGCATTTTTTTGAGTCACCTAAATAAATGAGCTTATAAATGGCATTGTTAATTTAGCCAACAACTTGCCTAATATTGAAGTCACTACTAATAATATTAAAGATTTGTTAGTGTCACATGCTCAAAAACTGACTGATGAGGATCTTATTGAAATGGAAAACACAGAGGGAATCGCAGAAATTATCATCGTCAGTTGCTAACACTGAAAAGCAGCTGACACTCAAAAAATTTGCAGAAACCTTTGCAGGTTTACAAAATACGATGAATATTTTTGAAGAAAATTATGAAAATTTTGAAAAAAGTTTTGATGTTAATAACAAGATTATTTATGCCTATCAATGTTATCAAGACATGTATGAAAAGAAGAAAAAGAAGCGAAACTGACTAGAATTGACACGTTTTTCAAACCAGGGTTTTAGTTTTTATTAATTTTCTACTTTTTTTTCAACTGTGCAATAATTGTCAAATACATATATTGAAGCATGATTATTTAATATTAAAAAGTAGTTTTACTTCTGTTTTAAAAGCCCTCCTAGAACCTAAACTCCTTCATTTTATATGGGAATGTATGTAAAAAAATGTTTGGGCTTACGTCATTTTTAATTCCCGAGAACCTAACATGCCGGAAGTACGAGGACTGCCTGTATATATATATATATATATATATATATATATATATATATATATATATATATATATATATATATATATATATATACATACGTATATATATATATATATATTATATATATATATATATATATATATATATATGTATATTAAGGTGTCCCAAAAAAATCAAAGTCGTTTTTTTTTTTTTTACGTATACCCTCTTAATTTGTTTGTATGATGGCAAAACAATGATAAATGAAATTTCGTGTACGTAGGACCACGCCAACCCGTGCTAACTTCCATCGAAAACATGTTAGTACTTGCGGACTAAAACGAACGCAAGCTAACATGTCGACGTGCTTGTAATATTGCTTGCTATTGTGTTAGTTAGCGCATTGTTATCAATCGGTCAACATGGTCAGTGGAATTACGCAGTTCTAAAAAAAGGTATATTTTTAATAGGAGACATAAAACATCAAATAACGGGTTCAAGACTTCCCTCTAATGGACAAGTTTGGGCAGTTTTGTGTTTTACAATATTAGTGAAGTGAATTTAATTGTCAATGAAAGCGCAAATCTCACTATTCGCGATTGTATTATCTACTGGGAAAAGACCCGTATATACCTACCAAATTTTTACCAAATTGCGTGAAGAAACTTGTGAACTTACATTAAGCTTGAAGGGAGTTGCAAAAAAAATTAACACAAGACGTATTCAAGCAGGGCCGACAAGAGTTTGTCAACAACTTAGTTAGCAACAACAAACCATGTTTGACATTGCACACGCCGATGCGCTTCAATTAATGATATTAAATGAAGATAGAATCTACTTGCAGCGCCAGAGAGAGCCAGGTCGACCTGGAGTGGACAAAAAACCGACTGATGAAGAGAAAAGGACTCCTTTGACATCATCTTATGAACCGTTACAAAACGACTCATCTTCTGATTCTAACATGGATTTACAAGAAGATTTGCCAACACTGATCGAGAACACACAACCCGGAACAAGTAAAACACCTATGCGGAAGGATCCAAAATTAGTAGCAGCGCTAGAAAGGTGTCAGTTAAGTATAAGAGATTCTGTGTTTATTCTTGAAGCTACTATTGAAGCACTTGGACATAATACTGACAAATTTCCGATAAGTAAGTGTTCAATCCAAAGAATTGGTACAGAAAAACGGAAAGAGCGCGCGCAAGCCATAAAAGGTACCAGATGTTGTGACTATTCACTGGGATGGCAAACTGTTGCCTGTTTTAGATGCTCGCAAATCAAAAGAAGAACGTCTTCCGATAGTTACTTCATATGGAAATAAAGAACAATTTATTGCTGTGCCAAGGTTGGAAAGCTCTTCAGGAAGCGAACAGGTGCAGGCTGTTTGGAATACGATTGGACTGGACTCTCGAAGATAAAGTGCAAATTCTTTGTTGTAATACTACGGCTTTAAATACAGGCCGTATCAATGGTGCCTGTGTGCTTCTCGAACAAAAACTTAATAGAGAAATGCTTATTTTCGCTTGCCGCCATCACGTGTATGAATTTGTTTTGAAAGGCGTGTTCGAAGTAAAAATCAGTCAAGTGACTACAAGTTCTGATATTCCACTCTTCAAAAAGTTCTGCGATAACTAGAGAAGTGTCGATCCTGATAAAATAGAGTGCTATAGAAAAAAGCTCACTACGTGACTCACTGTTTCCGAAATTGACCATTTGCTTGAATTTTACCGAACTGAACTGGTCAGAGATGACTATCAAGAATTGATAGAGCTTTCTGTGATATTTTTAGGGGGGATACAGAGCGAAAATTTAAAATTAGGCCTCCAGGTGCCTTGCACCAAGCTCGATGGATGGCGAAAGCGATTTATTCTCTAAAAATATCATTACTTAGTGCTCAATTCAAAATTACGAGCAAGGACAAAGCAGCACTGTTAGACGTCTGCCTGTTCATCGTGACATCCTAGGTTAAACCATGACTCCAATGCATTTCGGCAGTAAAAGCGCCTTACCAGGATTTGTGCTATATAAAGTCAATGAAGGCATACGAAAAATTGATAAAAACATCTCGAAAGCAGCTTTATAGAAGTTAAGCAGCATTTATGGTATTTGTCTGATGAAGTATCTGTCTTATCACTATTTGACGATGATGTGGACCAAAAAACTAAAGTACAAATGGTTGCAAGTTTAACCAAAGATAATTTGTCAAACCATGATAAACGTTTCATCCCATCGAAGGAAGAACTTTGTGGTTCATTGTATGGTTAGTTTAATAAATAAATATAGTGTTTCCTTAGTTTTCCCTTTATATTATAATTTTCTTAACTGCCTTTTTCTTTTTTTATTTCAGTGAAAAACATCTATGACTTCATTTCAATCCAAAGCAATTCCCTGTTTAATCGTCTTAAAATTGATGATAGTTTTATTTGTGATCAAATAATGCTTCGTTTCAAGAAGCCAAAAAGAAGGTATTAACGCTAAGGGCACTAAACGATACAGCTGAAAGAGCGGTCAAATTGATGCAAGAATTTCATGGTTTAATCACGGTTGAAGAGGAACAAAAGCAATTTTTATGACGTTGCGTATAAAAACACCGAAAAATTTATCCTGACTGTAAAAAGCAAACTTTGAAAAGAAAATTTAAACAATAATATTTTTTAAATGTAAAATATTAATAAGTATACGTTTCGGGCTTATTAGTGTTTTATTAACCAAATAAACATTAAGTTCTAGAATCCTTCCATATTTTACTCAGTACAAATGTTCATGTCTTAGGTTTGGCCCCAAGTCGGTACGTGTGATCATTATTCAATCGCAATAATATTTATTAATTGAGTTATTAATAACTCTAACCTTAAGGTCAAACAAAATAAAAATAGAGGGCATGAGTATGTGACAGCAAAAAAAAAATTCTCCTTTATGTCTTGAGACACCCTAATATATATATATATATATATATATATATATATATATATATATATATATATATATATATATATATACTAAGTTATAGTTTAAAGGCTGGAATAGCTCCTAATATAATTGAAGAGAGAGCAATAAAAGATCTAAGTAGCTCTAAGGAACTATATTTTTATTCGAACTTTCTAGCTATCGTCCATGTATGTGGTCTTCTTCAGGAAATCTGAAATGTGCAAACATTCTGGAGTAAAAAGATGTCATGACATTTCTTTAGTGATATTTCTGGGGATTTTTATAAAATTAGTTATTAGAAGACATTGTTGGTAAAGGTTGAGCTATTAGATGGTCTAGAATTTTAGTTGTTTGTTAGAAAATTTGTTCAAAAACATACTTATTCCCTATTTTCACCTTACGTCGCTCCATTTTTGGTTTTTTTTGTGTAACTTTGGGAAAGTAAGTAAGTGTAAATGGAACTCAGTCCTTCCAGATCTTTTTTGTGGTTGAGACAGTTATTACAGTTTTTTTTATATAACACATCTCTAAGAAATTGCGTTTTTTAAAAAACCAATGTTTTCGGTATCTAAGACAAAACAGTCATTATACCGGACTTTATGGTCTTTAGTGTTAAAATGTAAACTCAGGCTAGTGGCGTTTGGGTTGTGTTTACAGTCACTTTTATGTAACGCAAGTCTTTTTGATAGTTTCTGTGAAGTCTGTCCTATGTAAATAGAGTTGAATAAATTCCGGATAAAAAATACATTTGAATTCGCAGATAAGATTAATGACTTTATCTTGCCGGAGGGCTTTGTGCTTGCGTCATTTGACGTTGTCTCCCTTTTTACTAATATTTCTCTTAATTTAATAATCAAAATTTTGGATGAGCATTTCACCTTGATAGAGGCCAATTGTAACATCCCAAAAACAGTTTTTTTAGAGATAATCACGTACTTATATAATAATACTTTCTTTTTTTTCAACAATGAATTTTATAGACAAAAGGTCGGTGTCCCTATGGGGGGTTCAGTTTCTCCTATCTTGGCTGAGGTGGTCATGAATAAATTACTTTATTATATTACGGAAAGAGTTGATTTTCAATTTCCTTTCCTCTATCACTATGTTGATGACCTATTGGTTTCTCTTCCTCAAGACTCGGTTCATAATACACTCACTATCTTTAATTCCTTTGATAATATTTTGCAATTTACAGTTGAAGAAGGGAGATATATACCCTATCATTCGTATCACCCACTTAAACAAAAGATAAACACAGTTATTGCTTTGAGGAACAGGATCACTAGGATATGTCACGCCACACTTAAAGAAAAAAATATTAGCTTGTTACAACAGATTTTAGTAAATAATAATTACCCTTTGTCAATTGTTCGTAAGTTACTCAATATAAATACACCACCAAGAAACCATCCCAATAATAATAATGACATCAACCCTGAACATCATTTTGCAAAACTACAATACATTAAAGGTCTCTCACAATCGATTACATCACTTTTCAAAGACATGAATATAAGAATAGCAAATTATAATGTTAAAAAGCTTGGCAGCTTTTATTCCAACCTTAAAGATAAAACCAAAACCTTACAGAGATCTAATGTTGTTTACGAGATTAGGTGTGAATGCAACTCTATTTACATAGGACAGACTTCACAGAAACTATCAAAAAGACTTGCGTTACATAAAAGTGACTGTAAACACAACCCAAACGCCACTAGCCTGAGTTTACATGTTAACACTAAAGACCATAAAGTCCGGTATAATGACTGTTTTGTCTTAGATACCGAAAACAATTGGTTTAAACGCAATTTCTTAGAGATGTGTTATATAAAAAAAACTGTAATAACTGTCTCAACCACAAAAAAGATCTGGAAGGACTGAGTTCCATTTACACTTACTTACTTTCCCAAAGTTACACAAAAAAAACCAAAAATGGAGCAACGCAAGGTGAAAATAGGGAATAAGTATTATTTTGAACAAATTTTCTAACAAACAACGAAAATTCTAGACCATCTAATAGCTCAACCTTTACCAACAATGTCTTCTAATAACTAATTTTATAAAAATCCCCAGAAATATCACTAAACAAATATCAACCTTTTTGATAATTATTGGCGGGAAACAAAAATGATCTTCCTGTACCACGTTTTTCTGGCTTTCTTTGTGGTGTCTTTCCAGTTTAATTATAGTGTATTATATTGATTTTATATTAGTTAACTTTAATTATTTAAATGTGTGACACCTCTAATTGAGGCTTATTAGGTTTTGTAATAGTTTTTCACTTTTTTAACCTGTTTTTTGTGGTCATGTCTTACTTCTTGTCTTGGAAACGAGAAATGTACAATAAATTTTCTCCGGGAAGAGCAATGCTGTAAATATTCTGTAAGTACGTTTAATTCCACAAATGACATCTTTTTACTCCAGAATGTTTGCACATTTCAGATTTCCTGAAGAAATCCACATACATGGACGATAGCTAGAAAGTTCGAATAAAAATACAGTTCCTTAGAGCTACTTAGATCTTTTATTTGCTCTCTCTTCAATTATATTAGGAGCTATCCCAGCCTTTAAACTATAACTTAGTGTTACCAGTGCTCCGTTACTGTCCTTCTCCTTCTATGTATATACATATATATATATATATATATATATATATATATATATATATATATATATATATATATATATATACACGAGGCTGGTTTGAAAAGTCCGTGCAAAAATAAAAACTACTTATGTGTTTGGGGTAAACCTTTTTTATTTTTTCGACATAGTCTCCTTTTAGGCTTATACACTTCGTCCAACGATGTTCTAGTTTGTTGATCCCTTCCGAATAATAGGATTTGTCCAAGTCTGCAAAATATCCATTAGTGTCTGCAATCACCTCCTCGTTTGAATAAAATCTTTGTCCCGCCAGCCATTTCTTGAACAACAAATAGTAGTCCGAGGGAGCCAAGTCTGGAGAATAGGGGGGATGTGTGAAACGAGTTGGAATCCTATTTCCATTAATTTTGCGACCACAACTGCTGAGGTGTGTGCTGGTGCGTTGTCGTGAAGGAAAAGGACTTTCTTGTGGGCCAATCGCGGGCGTTTTTCTTGCAGCTCGGTTTTCAAACGGTCCAATAACGATGAATAATATTCTCCTGTAATAGTTTTACCCTTTTCCAGATAGTCGATGAGGATTATCCCTTGCGAATCCCAAAAGACAGTCGCCATAACCTTTCCGGCCGAAGAAACGGTCTTCGCCTTTTTTGGTGCAGATTCCCCCTTGGTAACCCATTGTTTAGATTGTTGTTTGGTCTCAGGAGTATAGTAATGTATCCATGTTTCATCCACAGTGACGAAACGACGCTTAAAGTCCTCCGGATTCTTCTGGAACAGCTGCAAACCATCCTTGCAACACTTCACACGATTCCGTTTTTGGTCAAGCGTGAGCAATCGCGGCACCCATCTTGCGGATAGCTTTCTCATGTCCAAATGTTTATGCAAAATATTATGTACCCGTTCAGTCGAGATGCCCACAGCACTAGCAATCTCACGCACCTTAACTCTTCTGTCATCCATCACCATATCATGGATTTGATCAATGATTTCTGGAGTCGTAACCTCCACAGGCCATCCAGAACGTTCAGCGTCACTTGTGCCCATATGGCCAGTCCGAAAATTTGAAACCACTTATAAACTGTTCTAATCGAAGGTGCAGAGTCACCATAATGTTTATCAAGCTTCTCTTTAGGCTCCTGAGGCGTTTTGCCTTTCATAAAGTAATGTTTAATCACCACACGAAATTCTTTTTCGTCCATTTCTTGAAAATCACTCGACTTCCTTGATTCACACTAATGCTAAACACAAAGAAATAGACCAATATGGCTGAAACTTGGTGTGCGTTCATTCAAGAGATGCTACTAACTAAACATGACCTCGATACGCGCCGGTGGTGCCATCTCTCGGACTTTGCACGGACTTTTCAAACCAGCCTCATATATATATATATATATATATATATATATATATATATATATATATATATATATATATATATATATATACATACATATATATATATATATATATATATATATATATATATATATATACATACATACATACATATATATATATATATATATATATATATATATATATATATATACATATATACATATATTCGATATAGTTTCGTTTGTAGGTTTTGGCAATGTAAAACACCTCTCTTACCCTGTGTGATGGCGAGTGGTTTTGGGTAAGGATTTAAGGTTGAGTTTGAAGTTAAGTAGACATGGTTTCCACCGGATAGGGAGTGAGGCAGAGACCATGTGCTCGCATGGGCAGGGTCGCCAATCCCTGAAGTGGGCCTGTCCTCTACCGGGATCGTACCTACCTGCCACCTTTCCATAGAACAGGCCGGCTTTCGAAAAGGATACAGCACCATCAACTGTCTTCATGCCGTGAGACAAATAATTGAAAAGACAAATGAATACAACATCTCCATCCATTTTGCATTTGTTGATTTTCAAAAGGCGTTTAATATTATCGAGATATGGGCAATATTTAAATTATTCCAGAGTGGCAGGATAGACTCCAGATATACTGAAATTATTGAAAATATCGATCAAAATGCTACTTTCAACGTAAAAATTAATGAACAATTAAAAACTGATAAAATTTGGGAAAAAAAGGAGGAATCCGACAGGGCGACACAATGTCGCCAAAACTCCTTGGCGGAGAGCTCAGAATAAAAACGAGTGGAGGAGCTAGGGAAAGGCCTTTGTGCAGGAGTAGAAGAGAAGTTGCTAATGATGATATATATATATATATATATATATATATATATATATATATATATATATATATATATATATCCATCACGGACAGATTATTCATATCGAGACTTCTGGCAGTGAGGATACTACCCCTCAATTCTATTATAAAAGAGCGGTTGATTGGTCTACAGTTTATCAATGTGATTCAGTAAACGAGACGTACAGTGCCTTCTTAAACAAAGTCCTAAATATCTTTAATGCAATATTTACAGCAATAAAATGTCTCAGACATAACAAAATTAAAGGTCTGGTAACCAGTGAATACTTTAATACCTATAGTAAAGTACTGAAGCAAGTTATAAAACATGCCAAAAGAATATCAAATAACAGCTTTATAAATTCTCCTGAAAACAAAGTTAAAGCTGCTTGGCAACTTGTAAAGACCCTATCAGGGAAAAAAAGAAATACAAACTTAACAATTTTTCAATTAAATTTAATGATCCGTTCAAGATAGTTAACAATCTAAATCACTACTTTATAATCTCTTGTCCTAACACAAGTACAAATAAACACAATTATGTCTTTTCCCTTGATCGTTTTATACGCTCTATTTATTTGAGACCAACTAGCCCTCTGGAAGTGTCCAGGACAATAAAAAAGTCAGTCGGGGATGACAATTTTTTTTTTATTTGTTTTTGTGGCTTTGAGCCAAGACTCATTTGGCCATGAGTTCTTAATTTTATTTTATAGGGTAGTCCAGTATCTTAAACCTAACTTAACCTAAACACACACACATATGTACAAGGAACAAATCACAAACACCCAGTCGTCACAAGGAATCGAACTGCTGACTTCTCGGACAACAGCAGGCAAAGCTAGCGCGTTACCCACTGCGCCAATCGGTCCGGGGGATGACAATTTACCAATGCGTATTATTAGAGAGGTTACAGATTCTATCGCAGAGCCGTTATCCTATATCATTAATTTATGTTTTGATACAGGTGTATATCCAGAACTTCTAAAAAATGCCTTTGTAAAAGCAATACACAAAAAAGGGGGTTTACATGAAGAAAAAAACTATAGGCCATTATCGCTGCTCTCAAACGTAGGTAAAATATTTGAAAAAATTATAAACAATAGGCTAATCGATTTTTTTGAACGCAACTCTTTATTGTCCACCAACCAAAATGGATTTCGAAAAAATCGGACACAACAGGTTATGGAAAATGATGACTTTGGTAGGCCTATAATTTCTCACAAGATCGGGGACTCGGTGATCCTCAAGGATCAATATTAGGACCTCTCTTATACATTATATATACGAACGAACTCTGTAGAATATCCGGAGAATTTCCTATACTTTACTGACACTACATTGGTCTTTAGTGAGGAGAGCCCGCACGCAATGTTGACCAGTGTGCAAGGGGCGTGCGAAGCTCTTTTACTTTTACTTTTCGGCTCATGACTTATTAATAAACGCTCAAAAAACACAATGCCTATTCTTCGGCAATAGAATAGAAAACACTTTATCTTTTACATATCGAAATATTAATATCCAATCGTCCGAACGTGTTTCCTTCTTGGGAGTGGAAATAGATCAGAGACTGGACTAGAGAGCCCATGTTTAGAAAGTGGCGTTGAATGTTTCAAGGTATTGCTATGCCTTAAGAATTATTTCTGAAAATGTTGGATTCGATGCTGCTCTGTCAGCTTATCACGCCTTCATACAGTCAAGAATAAGATACGGTCTTATCTTTTGGGTAACTTACCGGAAATTAAAGGAGTTGTAATTCTTTAGAAAAAATCTATTAGAGGTATATTTGGAATGAAGCCGCATGATAGCTGTAGGAATGTGTTTAGAGACAGAAGAATCTTAACCATTATTTCTAGGTATATCTTGGACAGTTTTATGTTTGTTCACATCAACAGCGATATTTTTGAGACTTACATGAACAATCACAGGTATGCCACTAGACATAACTTGAATCTGTGTAATTAAAGCTACGTACAGAAAAATGTTAATTATATCATATTAAAGATATATAATAGTTTCCCAGAGAGTGTACGTTATGTAAAACGGAAGTAAAGAGACAAAATATCTGCTTGCGGTCATTATATATATATATATATATATATATATATATATATATATATATATATATATATGTATGTGTATATATATATATATATATATATATATATATATATATATATATATATATATATATATACAGTGAAATTCCCTTCGCGGATACCCCTCTTACACGTACACCTCCCTTGAACGGACAGTTTCTCATGGTCCCGACCGACCCTATAACTACTATACGACTATAATTGGGATTATATTAACTCCCTCTTGGACGGACATTCTCTTGAACGGACACGGACATAAAAAAGTTCTCTTAACCGGACAAAAAACAATAAAAAATAAACGCCTTGTATCATTTCTCTGTGGCGAGTATCGCTGTTGCGTTTCCCAATGCGCCAACGTCGCTGCCTGCCTTCACTGACGCACTTCCCGAGTAAACCGGGGATTTACCGATCTCAATTTTTCGGTACACGCGGGGATTTAATATTAGTCTCACGCCTATACAAAAAAGAGACACAATGGGCGACACATTGTAACATTCATTTTTTCCTAGATTTTAAGACCATGTAATGTTACTGATTTTTCCATTTCAAATTGTACTTATTTTCATTTTTGTATCGAACGGTATATTAATAAGAGATTCCAAGACGTCCGGTATAGTGTGTTGTGCGGGTTCCTGACCCAACCTCTCGCTACGCCGCGATTGGTGAAATGTTTGATCCGCAGTTTTGATTGGAGCGTCGTGATATTACCGGCAAAAGTCGCACGATTATTTAAGGCTCCTCAGAGCTTGAATCGAGGTCGTTTCCATCTAGCCGCCGACCAAGGTTGTTTTCCATCTAGCCGCAACCAGGCAGTACCATCAAGCCGCTGCCGGGCTGTTTTCCATCTAGCCGCAGCCAGGCAGTACCGTCTAGCCGAGAGGCTATTTTCCATCTAGCCGAAGTAGGCTAATTTTCATCAGAGCCGCTAAGTAAAAGCACCAGTGTCTTAACTAAAAGCCGTAGTGGGCTTTCTAAGTGTTTGCTAAGAAAAAGTGTGAAATCGGGCGTAGTCCATCAAAAACAGGAATAAGAACACTAAGTCAACAAAACTTCCTTCAATAGACTTATCCCGGAGTAGTGCCTTAACTACAAAACAGACTAAAAAGTGAAGTGTAAAGCACGATTTCTCGTCTTCGGGGGTTATAATAGTCTAAAATTTTAATGTAACAACTACTAGTTAGGCTAGAATTTGTTAGGTAAAACTGTAAAGGTTAGAACTTTTCATTTTAAAAACATGAATAAATTTTCTTTTTGTTGATTAAAGCTAGTGTCTCACTGAATACCTATTTTTCTTTTCGGGATAAGTTGTACTAGACTAATTCTTTTTAGTAATATCCATAAAACACTTCAGTTTTTTCTCATTTTTTTAGCTGAAGTTAAATCCTTTCTATTTTAAAATGAGTGGTGCCCAAAAGACTTGTACAACTGAAGCTTTTTAAAAAATAGAAAATAATTCCAACAAGACGTAAGACAAATATCTCTTACCCATATCTCTCTACCAAAGAAAACTGAGCTAGTGTGTGTTTAATTTCTTTAGTTCTTTTAAAATCAGGGTTCACTCAATTCAGTATCAGAAATTAAAGCGGGTAAGTTCAAAGGTTACAAAATTGCGCTCAAGCGTGGGACAAACAACTTCTCACAGGGTACAAAAAAAAAAGATGCCTCAAACTGAGAAACACTTTTTCACACCTTACAAAATGACGCAGTGTACGTGGGGCGCAATTAAAACACCTTTACATAGGCTACAAAATGACCCACAACGTTGGGGCAAGTTTTTCATAAGTTACAACATTCACTGTAGAAATGCCTCCAAATAGAAAAAATTCTCACGCTTAAACAAAAAATTGAGATTGTTGAAGTTCACAATAAGGAAAAGTTAAATGTAAGGGACTTATCCAGGCGTTTTAATACCGGAAAAGCACAAGCTGCTGATATAATTAAACATTAGGAAATCCTTCTAAAACAAGTGGATGTCGAAAAGCAATTTGAACGAAAAAAAAAGCTTTTTGACTGACGATAATACCAAAATTGACAAATTGTGTTATAACTGGTTTATAACAGCTCGCTATAAGGTGATTCCTTTGACAGGTATGCACATGAATTTTTTTTTTTTTTTTAGATAAGGTTTTCTGGCATTAATGCGTTGATTTTCTTTTCATATCAATTCAAAGAATGGATAAAAGGGATGAGAGTATTAGTAGGCTTGTCGTGACGAAAATGCAAAAAAACTTATTGTTAATGCTTTTTTCAGGTCGATACGATATACGATGCAAAGCAAAAGAAATAGCCGAGTCTCTGGGACATTCTACATTCAGTCTAGTTGGTTTAATAAATTTAGAATCCGTCACAACATAAGTTTTAAAGCGATTTCAGGAGAAGGAGCTTCGGTTATTGCTGAAGATGTTTCATCATTCTGGGAAAAATGCCCTTCTTTAATTAAGGGATATTCACCGAGAGACATTTATAATGCCGATGAGATAAGCCTGTATTTTAGGGCTCTGCCCAACAAAACGTTAACATTCAAAAAAGAAAAATGTGTTGGTGGTAAATATCCCAAAGAGAGGTTTACAATTTTGCATTGTGCAAATATGGCGGGAGAAAAATAAAAACTCTTAGTCATTGGTAACCCAGAGCATTTAAAAATATTAACATAAACAACCTTCCTGTAACTTGGAAATATAATAAGAAAGCTTGGATGACAGGAGAAATTATGACAGAGTGGTTGCAAGATCTTGATTGGAAAAGGGAAAAGAAACATTTTGTTATTTTTAGACAATGCAGGATCTCATCCAAAAGACGTCCTTAAAAAATATAAAAATCTTGTTTCTGCCCCCTAACAGTACATCAGCTTGTCAACCACTTGACTAGGGAATTATAAAAAATTTTAAAATTTATTATCGAAGTCTAATACTAAAACACTTGATAGTAAACGTTGAAACTGCTGGTACAGCTTTTGAGTTAATTAAAAAAATTACGCCATTGAATGCAGTTTACTTTGCAAACACCGCTTGGGAACAAGTAACCAAGGAAACTGTTAAAAATTGCTTCCATAAAGCGGTATTTAAACATGAAAATATGCAAAGTGAAGACCAGTTAACTGAGGCTGTTACATCTGATCCAGAAGATGACTTATAACTTAACGTACTTGCATATATCCTCAAAAATAAGAATTTGTTGGAGTTGACTGATAATGAAAACCTTAATGATTTTTTTGAACATAGATGAAAATTTGTATGTTGAAAATCCAGATTCAGATCAAGAAATTGAAAATCCAGTTGAAATACAAGGACTTTCCGAAGATTCTGATATCGATGAGGTTCCAGTACCACCATACACCATATGGTAGAATATACGATTATATATATATATATATATATATATATATATATATATATATATATATATATATATATATATATATATAGATACACGTGTGTCTGTTCTAGGTCTCCATTCTAGGAGTTTACGGGTCCGCCTAGCTTCCTTTAGTCTGGGCACGTGCCCTGCCCAACTCCACTTCATTTTGGTGATATAGTTTACAACATCTGTTACACCTGTCCTACCTCTCAGCTCTTCATTTCTGATCCTATCTGTTAGTGTGACTCCTAGCATTGACCTTTCCTTACGGCTTTGGGTTACTCTTAATTTATAGGCTGTTTTTTTTTGTAACCGTTAATGTTTCTGCACGCATTGATTAAACACTTTACGCTTTAAACATATTGGTACGTCGCTCTTGAAAACATCCCTTAGAGCTCCATATGCCGCCCAAGCTAGAGTTATTCTTTTCTCGATTTCGCATGTTTGATTGTCCCTGCCTATTCTCACTTCATGTCCAAGATATACGTATTTTTCTACCAATTCTATGTTTTGTATTGTTAGTTGTTCACTAGGGACGAGATTTGTTATATACTTGGTTTTACTTGAATTCATTTTTAGGCCGATTTTTGTGCATGTTATATTGAGTTCATTTAACATTTCTTTTATTTCATCTAGTTAAGTTTGTTTCATCTAGTATAGTTTCATCTGTTATTAGGACCACATCATCTGCGAAACGGAGATGACTGAGATATTCCCCGTCTATTAGTATACCCTTGCTTTCCCAGTCTAGCTTCTTGAAAGCATATTCTAACGCTGTAATGAAAAGTTTGGGAGGTAGAGTATCTCTTTGCCTTACACCGTATAGGTTTACTAGTGTTGTGTAATTTTATTGTTGCTGTTGCATTTTTGTATATATTGTATATAAGTTTGGTATTGCGGCTATCGTTCAAGGCTTCTGTAATGCTTTCCAGTTCTACAGAGTCAAAGGCCTTATGAAAATCTACATAGGCCATTACTAGAGGTCTATTGTATTCTACAGTCTTCTGTATAAGTAGCTTTACTGTTTGGATGTGGTCGTTTGAGCGGAACCCGGCCTGCTCTTTGGGCTGGTATATGTCTAGTTTATTTTCTAATCTCGTTGTTATGATGCGGGTAAAGAGTTTATATAGATGGTTTAATAAGCTTATAGGCCTCTAGTTTTCGAGGTCTGTTTTATCGCCTTTCTTATGTAGTGTGATAGTTATAACTTTGTTCCATGTTGTTGGTATAGACTCTTCGTATAGGCATAAGTTAAATAGATGTTTTATTTTCCTTTTCAGTAATTTTCCTCCATTCCTTATAGCTTCTATTACTATGCCATCCTCACCAGGCGCTTTATTTTGTTTCATTTTTTTTCATTGCATGGTCTATTTTGTTGATGGTTATGTTAGGTATATCTTCTGAACCCTGGTTGAGTATTTTCTTTTTAATAGCTTCGTTCAAATTTGTTTTTTATCTACTTGTTTAATACAGCTTCTGTAAAATTTTTCCACAATGTGTAGTAACTCTTCTCTATTAGATGATATCTCGCCTTTAGCATTTTTTAGTTTATTTATTTCGGGTCTTCCATTGCTCAGTTTTCTCTTAAGCACTCTCAAACTTCTATTTTTCTCTATTGTTTGTTCCATTTGGTCTGTTTTAAACTTTCTTACATCTTTCCGGATTGACTTGGAAATTTCTTTATTGATTTCTCTCATGTTTTGGATTTGGCTTTCAGTGTTTTTACGTTTCCTTATTTCTCTTCGCTTTTTCCATTAATTGCTTGGATTTTGTGCTGAGTTTTTCTTCTTTCTTATTTTTAGGACAGTGTTTTTCTTGGCTTCTTGTAATGGCTTCTGTTATTTTTTGGTTTAAGCTATTTATGTCCATCATTTTTAGTTTTTTCTTCCAACTGTCTATCAATTTCGCCTTCATATTCCTTCATGTCTGTAGGTATTGTCCATGTTAAAGCTGGTTTCTTTTGTACCATTCGATACCTCTCTTGATCAATGTATATTTCTATCAGCGCTCTTACCATTCGGTGGTCGCAGCCCATGGTAAATTTATTTAGGACTGTCACGTCTTTTACTATCTTTTTCTTATCACTTATTACGTAATCGATTTCGTTTTTTGTCTTACCATCGGGGCTCTGCCATGTCCATCTTCTGTTTAGTTTTTTATAGAAAAAGCTGTTCATCTGGTATAAGTTATTTTGTAGTAGGAAGTTAAGTAGGGTCTCTCCTCTCTCATTCCTTCCTGGTATTCCCAAGTTTCCTAGTGTTGTTTGTTCCTTAGCATTTTTTGGGCCAATTCTGGTATTGAAATCATCACGATTATGTTGTAGTAAGCAGGTGTGTCGTTTAATGCCATGGATATCTCGTCATAGAAGTTGTCAACTCCATCGTCCGAGTATTGTGATGTTGGAACATACACTTGGATAACCTTAATATTGTATCTTTTGTTAAGTTTTACTACTAGGTATGCCACTCTGATGGATAAGCTTTTTTGATGCAGAGAATGTTGTTTGCATGTTTTTTATTGATAAAGAAGCCGATTCCTCCAATTGAGTGAGTTTCACTTCCCTTATTATAGTAAATATATCCGGATTTTAATGTTCTTAAACTTTCTCCTTTTTATCTCGTCTCACTGACTCCTATTATGTTCCATTGCAATGAATTTTTCCTCCGTAAGCAGAGTTCTGGCACTACAAGTTGTTATATTGAGTGTTATTCTTTTTCTGGTGTTTTTTTGCGAATTGTGGCCTACCTGAGATTCCGTGAGGCTGCCCTTCATAAATAGGTGGGACTTGGATTTACCCTCCTGGGGACCAGATCCATAGTTTTTAAAATTCGCCATTCAGGGGGTTTCGGACAGCTTAGGAATACACAACGCTTGTCCAGTTACGGGTTGGCGTATGGTTTTGGGGTGAGGTAAGGAAAAAATATATGTGAGGTGAAATAGGTCAAGGGTTAGGACATGATTTTTTTCCGGTTTGTATAAGAGCCTATTAACAATGCACAAAACGAAGAACAAATATATTTCTGGCTCTAGGATTGCGGCATACCCTCTTAGAAGAGACCTCATTCGCTCGGTCCTGCCAAATACAGCCAAATACTATAATAGTACATTTTACCAAAGTATTGTACTGTATAACCTATTGCCTGTGTCTATGAAAAACCTGGGCATTAACCGATTTAAAAAGAGACTAAAGAAATATTTTATTGGAAGAGACATTTTACAGTGTACAAGAATTTAAAGATTATCTTGGTCGCCTCTGAAGCGAAAAACTTTTAATTAATTCAGTATATGTATTGTGTATCATGTATTTGTAGTTATTGTTGTTTATCTGACCTATACTTGTTTTATGTAATTAACTGATAATTTTATATATGTATGTAGTTTAGGACTAAATTTAAGTCTTAACCCTGTCTAAAGCTATTGCAAAATAGACAATAAAGATTATTGTTATTATTATTATTATTACAAAAAATTTCTTCTTTCTCACATTTAGTCAATGTGGTTCCATGTTTGGCTGAGGGGTCCAAGCCAAGTCAGCACAAACGCTATTACCATTATGCATTAAGGAATGACCTGACACTGTTACATGTTTTCAAAATCACTGACTTCTGAATGTTTTTGTGTATGTTTCTGTTGAGTCCTAATTGTACCAAGTGTGGTGTGAATGTTATTGTTGTAAGGCCTGTGACTGATATAATGAGGGGGACAATGATGACTTTTTCTTGTTTCCATAGCCTTTTTATTTCCGTTGCAAGGTCTGTGTATTTGGAAATTTTTTCTGTGTCTTTCATTTGGATGTTTGTGTCGTTGGGGACAGCTATGTCAATTAGAGAGGTGACTTTTTCTTTTTTGCACTGAAAAGTAATATCGGGTCTATTGGCGGAGACTGTTTTATCTGTATGGATACTGATGTCCCAGTAGAGTTTGTAATCTTTATTTTCAAGTACGGATGTTGGTGTGTATTTGTTGTAGGGATCTGTGTTTTCTATGAGCTTGTATGTTGTGGCTAGTGCTTGGTGAACTACTTTTGCCGCTGTCATGTCTGGCTGTGTATTCCGTTCCGGCTAATATTTTACATCCGCTTGTTATGTGTTCGATCGTTTCTTTCTGCTGGTGGCATTTCCTACATCTGTCCTCTGTAATAGTTGGGCCTTTGATGATATGCTTCTGGTAGTTTCTGGTTAATATGACTTTATCCTGGATGGTAAGTAAGAAGCCTTCTGTTTCAGGGAATAGCTGCCCATCCTGTAACCAAGTGTATGATTGTTTTTTATTTACGTGGTCTTGTTCTATGTGGTATCTGTGTTTTCCGTGGAGTGTTTTCTCTGACCACGTTTTCATCTTTTCCTGTTGTAACTGGACGTGACTGTGTGTGTCTGCTGAGTGGTCTGCCCGGGCTAAGTCGAGAGGTGTGTAGTTTTTGTCTGCTTTCACTGTCGCTGTGTGGAGGCTGGTTTGCTTGCTGTGAAAGAATTTCCTAAGTGCTTGTATTTGTTTTGTGTGTAGTGATCTGATCTCTATGATTCCTCTTCCTCCTGCCTTCCTCTCGATGGTAAGTCTTTCTTTGCATGCGTTGGGGTGTAATTTCCTGTATTCGGTGAATTGAGAACGTATAAGGATGTGAATGTTTTCTATGTCTGTTTGTGACCATTTGATGATACCAAATGAATATGTGAGTATAGGTATAGCGAACGTGTTGATGGCTTTGGTGAGATATTTGGAGTTGAGTTTTGTTTGTAAAAGTTTCGTCAGTCTGTTCTTGAATTCGGTTCTGAGCTCTGTTTTGATGTGAGTATGGTTGAGTTTGGTGCTTTGTTGGAAGCCTAGATATTTGTATGTTCCCTTGTCGAACATGTTATCGAGTGTTTCATTGTTGATGGTTTCTGTCTCATGGTGGCCCTTCCACTGTCCTTTGTTGATATCGAGCACTTTGCATTTACTTATACCAAATTCTATATTGACATCTAAGGTGAATATTTCTGTGATTTTGAGGAGTTCTTTCAGCTGTGTTTTTGTGGCAGCGTAGAGTTTTATGTCATCCATATATAGGAGGTGGTTTATTTTATGTTGATTCACTTTTTGGTGTCTGATGTTGAATCCACGCTCCGTTCTGTTTAGTATACTTGAGAGTAGATTGAGACAGAGGCAAAACCATAAAGCGCTGAGCGAGTCTCCCTGAAATATACCCCGTCTGATGTACAGCTCTTCTGTTTGGATGCGTTCGGTTTGTGTTTCTAGGCGTATTTTGGTTTTCCATGTTTTCATAATTTGCGCGAGAAATTGCCTGAGGTGTTGATTGATTTTATAGATTTCTAGGGCTCAGATTAACCAGCTGTGGGGAATGGAGTCGAAGACTTTTTTATAGTCTATGTAACCGATGTGAAGGTTTCTGTGTTCTTTTCTGGTTTGTCCCATAATCACGCTATCTATGCTCAGCTGTTCTTTGCATCCTCAACTATTTTTCCTGCATCCCTTCAGCTCTTCTGTAAGAATATTGCTGCCTATTAGGTGTTGTTCTATTTTCTTGGAAATTGTGGCTGTGATGATCTTGTATAGGGTTGGAAGACAGGTGATAGATCGGTAGTTTGACGGGTTTGTGGTGTCTGAACTTTTGGGTTTGATGTATGTTATTCCTTGTGTAAGAAAAGTGGGGAATGTGTATGGTTGAAGAATGGATTTGTTGATTTCGTGTGTGAGTGCTTCGTGTGTGGTGGTAAACTGTTTGTACCAGAAGTTTTGTATATTGTCTATCCCAGGGCATTCCCAGTTGTGTTTGTGTTTGATTGTGTCTGTAATTTCTTCTGTAGTTAGTGTGGAATTTT
Organism: Pachyrhynchus sulphureomaculatus; assembly: GCA_019049505.1. Lineage (NCBI taxonomy): Eukaryota > Metazoa > Arthropoda > Insecta > Coleoptera > Curculionidae > Pachyrhynchus > Pachyrhynchus sulphureomaculatus. Next base: position 152,628,435 of record CM032447.1, read on the forward strand.
CTTGTTCTGTCACACGTTTGTGTTTATCTTCTTCGGCTTTGATCCAGGGGGTGTTATTATTATGTAGTTTGGGTTCTAACCAGACAATTTTCCAATAATCTGCGAGTTCTTGTTTGTTTGGTGGTTCAGTTACTACTGTCTGCTCGTTGTACATAGCTTTTCGGTAGAACTGTTTTTCGCTCCTTCGGAAGAGGTTGTTGGTGTCTTTCCTCTCGTTTGATTCTTTGTATCTTCGAAGTCTTGCAGCATATACGGATAGTTTTTGTTTCACAGTATCAACGATTTCTGGCAGTGCTCGGTTGAGAGATTTAGATTTGATCTTGTCTACACCTTGTGTGACACGTTTGGATGCGTTCCCGTTCATAAACTGGATAAGGTGTCCCAGATCTCTTCTGATGTTGTTGATTTTGTTTTCTATTCTTATTTGCTTAGGTTTTCTGCTGTTGCGGTCTCTTTGTCGTTGCGGGAGTTTTTGATTATTTTGTGTTATATAGGTGATTGCTGCAGCATATATTATTGTGTGAATGTCTTCGATCGTGCTTAAGTCTGTTATGAACTGTGGTATTATGTGCTTGTTTATTGTGTTGAGGATTATTTGTGTGCTCTGTTTGAAGATTAAACGAGAGATGGGATTTCTTGTTGTAGGGTCGGTGCCTGACCATAGAGCTAGATGTGACTGCATTTCTGCTTTGAGTGTTTGTATGAGAGGTGATTCGGGGTGATGTTGTGTAGATGTTGTTGAGGGTGGTGAGTCATTCATTTTGTCGTCTGTGATATGGTGTCGTGTGGTGCTTGCTATTTGCCTTGAAATATTATTTTGAGTTATGCTCCTGCAGGGTGGTGGGTCTTGTTTTGTGTTCGACTGGGTGGTTGTGTGTGTGAGATTGGTTCGGTATCTGCTCTACTGTTTCTATTGTTTGGTTGGTCTGTGTTCAGTTCAGCAGCTACTGTATCTTTGATGGTTTGCAATTCGAAAGGTGTGAGATGATTGTTCTTGGTAATAACTCTTTTTTGGTCTATTACTCTCTGTTCTGTAAGTAATTGCAGATGTGGATATTCGGTCAAGAAAAGTCTGTCTAGTTCCAATCTGTAGCCTGATGTCACTGTTTCTAGTTTGGTAGCGGTGTAGTAACAGCGCATCACTGTTCTATTCATTTCATCTGTCCACTTTAACCGCTGTCTTGGTTTGCCAGCCTTGGTAGTTACATGTTGTCCTTGCAAAACATACGCGGTTTGGCCTGGCTTTGGTGGTTGTATTTGTCCCGCATCTACGTCGGTTGCGCTTGGGATTGATGGTGATGGGTCCAAGCGGCGAGTGATTCTCTTGTCAGTGATTTCTTTGTTAGGTGTTGTGATTACATTCCAGCAACGCATGGCGTGTTCATTGATTCCTGTGGTGCAACTCATGCGTCGCTGTGACTTTCCCGCCTTGGTGGGTGTCGGCTTACTCGCCGGCACAAACACTTTTGGCAGGTCCATTTTCGGTTGCCCGGTCTTCATCGTTTTGGTCGAGCTGCCATTTCCCGCGACGTCCTCGACCGTTACGTCGCAGGCCCGATGCTTCTTTTACTGGTCTACTGTTGTCTGGGATGTTTTCAATGTTTTGTGGTGTCAGAAGCTCAAAGTGCTCCGACATTAGGTGCTTGTTATTAGAAGGTAAATAGTTTTGTTGTGTTTTCCTGTCCCTAAAAGTTATTTTTGTATCTCTTATTCTTCGTTGTTTTGAGAAGATAAGTTGCTATTTTGGGTTTCCGAGAGGTATCTCTAGGCTCGTTCCATAGGTGTCATTTTTCCTCATATAATTATAGTAGTTATTGAAGTCTTTCATATCGTCGTCTTCAATTAATGAAAATGTGTGAAGTTCCGACCAGTTTTGTTGTAAATATCTTAGAGCAACCTCTCGGAGTTTCTCATGATGGTTTTGGTGGCCATATAAGTGTAAGCTAACTGCACGGAAAAGGCAATTTCCATCACCTATAATGTCGGATCTGGTAAAACTATCGGGAATAGTTTCGGCTCAGGCGGTTGTTTGGTTCGTCTGTGGTTGTTGTTGTTGTTGTGGTGTTACTATAGCTGTTTGTACGACAGGGGTCCGCTTCCGCAACACCCTGCAATTATCATTATTGTAATTATTATTATTTGACATAGTATTCCCACGAGTATCCTAGGAAAGAAAGGTCGACTGCGGCAGAGCCTGGATGCCACAGCAAAGCTACTTACACCCGGAGGGCGCCCGGTATCCGGGGGAACCGTTCGCGACTCATAAACGCTGAGCCATTCATCTTCTCGGCACGGTAAACACCTTAAGATTGCGTTTTTGTTACACATAATCTAGACGACACAAGACAGCACAACATGACTCAGGTACCTCGGGATCGTCAATGCCCGTACTAAGAGAATCCTGGGATTCCCCTAGCCCCTGAGGGGTTATTGTTATTATTATTACTATTATTATTACTACCTTCCGAAAGGCGAAAAAAATAAACTCGACTTACTATTGCACCCTTTTGCGTCGTTTACGTAAAGCAATTAAAGAGAAACGCCCAGGATTGCTGAGAAAGTTTTGTTCCATCATGACAACGCTCGCGTTCACACATCGGTTGAGCCTATGAGTCAAGTATTATTATTATTACAAAAAAGTTCTTCTTTCTCACATTTGGGCAATGTGGTTCCATGTTTGGCTGACGGGCGCAAACCAAGTCAGCACAAACGCATTACCATTGTGTATTAAGGAATGACCTGACAATGTTACATGTTTTCAAAATCACTGACTTCTGAATATTTTTGTGTATGTTTGTGTTGAGTCCTAATTGTACTAAGTGTGGTGTGAATGTTGTTGGTGTAAGGCCTGTGGCTGATATAATGAGGGGGACAATGATGACTTTTTCTTGTTTCCATAGCCTTTTTATTTCCGTCGCAAGGTCTGTGTATTTGGAAATTTTTTCTGTGTATTTCGTTTGGATGTTTGTGTCGTGGGGGACAGCTATGTCAATTAGATAGGTGACTCTTCCTTTTTTGCACTGAAAAGTAATATCGGGTCTATTGGCGGAGACTGTTTTATCTGTATGGATACCGATGTCCCAGTAGAGCTTGTAATCTTCATTTTCAAGTATGGATGTTGGCGTGTATTTGTAGTAGGGATCTGTGTTTTCTATGAGTTTGTATGTTGTGGCTAGTGCTTGGTGAACTACTTTGGCAGCTGAATCATGCCTGGCTGTGTACTCTGTTCCGGCCAATATTCTACATCCGCTCGTTATGTGTTCGATCGTTTCTTTCTGCTGGTGGCATTTCCTACATCTGTCCTCTGCAATAGTCGGGTCTTTGATGATATGCTTTTGGTAGTTTCTGGTTAATATGACTTTATCCTGGATGGCAAGTAAGAAGCCTTCTGTTCCCGGGAATAGCTGTCCATCCCGTAACCAGGTGTATGATTGTTTTTTATTTACGTGGTCTTGTTCTATGTGGTATCTGTGTTTTCCGTGGAGTGTTTTTTCTGACCACGTTTTCATATTTTCCTGTTGTAATTGGATGTGACTGTGTGTATCTGCTGGGTGGTCTACCCGGGATAAGTCGAGTGGGGTATAGTTTTTGTCTGCTTTGACTGTTGCTGTGTGGAGGCTGGTTTGCTTGGTGTGAAAGAATTTCCTAAGTGTTTGTATTTGTTTTGTGTGTAATGATCTGATATCTATAATTCCTCTTCCTCCTGCCCTCCTCTCGATGGTAAGTCTTTCTTTGCATGCGTTGGGGTGTAATTTCCTGTATTTGGTGAATTGAGATCGTATAAGGATGTGAATATTTTCTATGTCTGTTTGTGACCATTTGATGATACCAAATGAATATGTGAGTATAGGTATAGCGAACGTGTTGATGGCTTTAGTGAGATTCTGAGAGTTGAGTTTTGTTTGTAAAAGTTTCGTCAGTCTGTTTTTGAATTCGGTTCTTAGCTCTGTTTTGATGTGAGTGTGGTTGAGTTTGGTGCTTTGTTGGAAGCCTAGATATTTGTATGTTTCTTTGTCGAACATGTTATCGAGTGTTTCATTGTTGATGGTTTCTGTCTCATGGTGGTACTTCCATTGGCCTTTGTTGATGTGGAGCACTTTGCATTTACTTATACCAAATTCCATATTGATATCTAAGGTGAATATTTCTGTGATTTTGAGGAGTTCTTTCAGCTGTGTTTTTGTGGCAGCGTAGAGTTTTATGTCATCCATATATAGGAGGTGGTTTATTTTATGTTGATTCACTTTTTGGTGTCTGATATTGAAGCCATGCTCTATTCTGTTTAATATATTTGAGAGTGGATTGAGACAGAGGCAAAACCATAGAGCGCTGAGCGAGTCTTCCTGAAATATACCCCGTCTGATGTACAGCTCTTCTGTTTGGATGCGTTCGGTTTGTGTTTCTAGGCGTATTTTGGTTTTCCATGTTTTCATAATTTGCGCGAGAAATTGCCTGAGGTGTTGGTTGATTTTATAGATTTCTAGGGCTCTGATTAACCAGCTGTGGGGTATGGAGTCGAAGCCTTTTTTATAGTATATGTAACCGATGTGAAGGTTTCTGTGTTTTTTTCTGGTTTGTCCATAATCACGCTATCTATGATCAGCTGTTCTTTGCATCTTATTATTATTATTATTATATATATATATATATATATATATATATATATATATATATATATATATATATAACCCTCGAATTGAGATTGTCTGCAATCCTAACTATGTAAGCAGCCGCGACTTAAGGTTCTCTGTTCTTCCTTAAAGAAATATTTAAATGCCTCTTTCCTCTCTCCTCTTGTTTCTGGCTATGGCCCGTCTTTTTCCATATAAAGAAGGCGTTAGTGAGCGATATATCGCAAAAAAATGGGTATTTTAAATAAAAAGCGTACACTAAATCTTGCACAGAAAACAAGTAACAGAGATAAACTAGGACAGAAAAAGATTTGATCACCCTGAAGCTCCAATAGATGATGAAGATCAGTTCGCCGTATTGGCAAAGAAACTGGACGATAGAATAATGTAATGTATTGTCTTTTGGGTAAATAAATCTATTTTATTTCCAAATTGAACTAAAAAAAGGCTTCAGACGTTTGCGCTGCAAGAACATGCCGTAACATTTGGGCTAAATATTATTAGTCGCAATTTTATCTTTCAACGAGGTGATCATCTTAAACACTCCACAAGATAATGTCAAGAGTGTCTTATAGAGAAAAAAACAAAAAACTAATGATATGATACAATGACCATCTTAATTCTCCAATGTCTTTCCCCAATTGGTCTAAGACAAATTAGTTGGAGGGTTAAAAATCGTTGCCCGTTCTTTGAGAAGACCTAAAAATAAATGTAAAAAGTTGGACGGTATTGTATTAAATAAACAATAAGGATGTAAGGCAGTATTTAAAAATAAAGGTAGTTATTTTGATGAAAGGAAGATTAGAAGTAGGGTATTCATGACTGATTTTGTAGGCAACACCTTATAAACATTGTAGACATTTATTTTACTATAATAAAAATCCTTGTGTATTTGTCTTTTTAATTTTTAATTAAAAACTCCTTAGTGCTTCAATTAAAAATAAATTTAGTAACCGATAATTCTTGCACATCACTTTGCACACGAATAAGATGTCTTAACTAATATTTATTATTGTTTATAGGTAGCTCGTATCTTTGTTTTAAAAAAACTTAATTTTAATAATATTTAAACAGTTTTATCTTGTACTATATTTGTCCTGGTCTGGTTTATTAGTGTTACTAATGTTTATATTTTTGAACAGACTTTATTTAATATTTAATTTCGGTTCCGGTTCTCTTAATACTAGGTAAGTGGAAAATGTATATTATTAATATAATATCCCTATTTTTGATTTATAGTTCCAGGAATTTATATACATATATATATATATATATATATATATATATATATATATATATGATGTACATATATATATATATATATATATATATATATATATATATATATATATATATATATATATATATGATGTACATATATATATATATATATATATATATATATATATATATATATATATATATATATATATATATATATATATATATATATATATGATATACATATATATATATATATATATATATATATATATATATATATATATATATGTATATATATATATATATATATATATATATATATATATATATATATATATATATATATATATATATGATGTACATACATATATATATATATATATATATATATATATATATATATATATATATATATATATATATGATGATGATGATATGATGTATATATATACTAAGTTATGAAACTAGTTGGGGAACTCGGCAAAAAAGGCCATAACTTAGGATTTTGTTAGATACGGCAACTTTTGCTTTCTCTCTATTATATATATATATATATATATATATATATATATATATATATATATATATATATATATATATATACTATATATATATATATATATATATATATATATATATATATATATATATATATATATATATAGATATATATAGATATATATATATATATATATATATATATATATATATATATATATATATATATATATATATATGTATATATATATATATATATATATATATATATATATATATATATATATATATATATATTGTATTTTAAATTTGAAGAACAATAATTTTGAACGAATTTTCTTCTCGTAATCAATAATTTTAAATATTACAGGTGTCCCATAAAAAAAGTGTAAATTTAAAATATTTATAGTTAAAAAACAAAATAAGTGATGAAAAATACTTGCGTTGTACATCAAACAATAGTCCTAGAAAAAATATTTCTTACAAATAATGTAATCTAAATGTGAATCTTTACGTTCCCGGAACTGTTCTAAGCGAACGGTGTGAAATTTATTAAACACTGCACGTCATTTCAGCGATCGCTGCCATTTTTTGCGAAATATTTTCTTTTATTTGTGGCAGGGAGCGAGGCATGGTACTGAAAAGTTTAGATATGAGATACAACTTCTATCCTCCTCAAATAAGTACGGGTTGATTTTTGTATGTGCCGCTTTGTGGAACAGTCACTTTAGAGAAATGCATATGCTATTGTTTTGGAATTATAGTACTCCCACAACGACAATTTTATTTATTGATATAGCCGTTTAGGTGGAAATGCACCTTATCCAAGAATAAGATGTTGGTAAATGCGTAAAACATTTGACTAACGCATTTGAGGTTCTAAGCAGTATCTTATAGGAATGCAGATATAAATGTTTGCGAAGAATGCATTGTCAGGAACACCTGAACATATTTACAGCACTTGATTGCTTGCATATTAGAAGCTTGAGATTTTCGCGAACTGTCATTCGAACGTACTCCATATTTGCAAAGTTTCTTTAGTTTCGTGGTCGTGCTGCCAGAGGTCTACCTCAAATCGTTTTCCTCAACTTTCTGTACCCATTTTTTAATCAATTAAACATTTGAAGCTTCATTTATGCTGTCTAAATAATAGTGAATGCAAAATTTTCACTCAGTAGTAGAGGTTTTCGAGCACAAAGCGCGTACTCCAGTGAAATTCCCCATAGCACTAAATTCCCAAGAACCAGGTTATTCTCTCCGCCATTACCTTAAATTATACTTCGACTTCCAAAAATTTTGTAAATGACAATGTGAAATATTAACTATCACTGGGTACAGTGACAGACGCTTTTGTGGACACTTAAGTGTTTGGCTGTATCTACGGAGTAATTTATCCTTATTCTTCCGTGGAAGTACGGGACGAAATACAACCCCGGTACGTTCTGCCTGTCGTGGAAGGAGACTAAACGAACAAACCGGCAGGTAGATTCGCAGATCTCATTAAACATGGGTCGGTGTGACTGTGCAATGAGAAAGTTCTCAGGTTCAAAAAAAAAATCCGAAGGTAAAATAACCACACGGATCTTTGGGTGGAAGGCATCATCACACGAAGACTGAAATTATAAAGTAGAATTTTTCAACATATGATATTTGCCGGACCGATTCACGCAGTGGGTTAAGGTGCCTGCTGTTGATCAAGAGGTGAGCGGTTCGATTCCGTGTGTCCCATGTATGTATATGTAGATTCGTGTGTATGAAAAATAAAAAGAGAAACTGGCTAATTGGTATACACCAACGCCATAAAATACAATAAAAAAAAAATATATTTAAAATCGAACATTACTTCAGGGCGTCAGAACCTGCATCTAATAAACATCATTTATTCGCTTTCTACGAAACCATGATTGGCTTATCGACAAGCACAGTGTACTTCTTCTTTCCTGGCTACGACATTTCCGATTTAGATATAACTTTTTATTCTGCCTTTTTATGGGAAACGATCTATCTTGTGCCCAAGGACTGACATTATATTTTTAATAATATATAAACAACTCAACTAACTACATGGTTCATCTGGTGTCTTTATAGAGCACTAACTGACACTAACTTTAGGGCACTTTTCACTTCCCTTGCAAACACTATCGATTATGAGAAATGCCATTTTGCTAGTTCTAGCAAAATATCATAAGATTTTTGTAGACTTTTCAATTTATCCGACAAAAAAAGGAATATTTCCTTCTTCCCTCGCGCTCAAAATCAACCGACAATCAAAAAGACCATTTCACACATTGCCTTCGGTAATACTGAAGATTGTGGGAAAGACTATCTATTTGTAATCTTTTAAAATACCTGGAAGAATTTAATATCATCAGAAACTACCAATATGCACAAAGATTAAGAGGAAATTTAATCTATATAACATAACCTGAACATTATGGAGAGACTCAAGCGGTTGCACTCGATATATTCAAGGTGTTTGATATGACGAATTGCTGGGTAAGCTGCGCTCTTATGGTATGTCACTCACTCTGTCTTTTCCTTATTTTAACGGTCTGCTAAAAATGATCAAAAACCCATCTTTGCTAATGTCTCTTTGTTTATGACAGTACCCTTGTTTCTTCATTTACGCATGTCCCCGCCCATCGTATCGGTAGACGGCAGGAGGTTGTATGACTCAAAAAGAACCTGGAATAAATTCAGTCTTGGGGTCACAGTAACCAAGTAGAATTTACCACTTCCAAAATCCAGATAGCACGAATATATCACATATACAACTTAGTTTGTGACACCGGAGATTTTCGAATCTCCTAGTGGGGGCTGATTCGGAGGCGTTAGCATGCGAAGTAGTATTTTGCTTTTGGTATTCATTGTGCATTTTATTATGACTTTAAAAGTGACATTTATCCGAATAAATAAGCTCACTATATATGTATATATTGAAGTTTTTATCAATTCCTGACAAATGGTTAAGGATTAAAAAGAGGAAAAGAAAAAAAAATCATCTTATATTTATTCTCAATTTTGTGAAGATTTTTCAAATATGACGACGGGACATACACTCCTTTACCCCTCCTTCGTTACGGCACAGCAGTGTATATATATATATATATATATATATATATATATATATATATATATATATATATATATATATATATATATATATATATACAGTAATACCCCGCTTTACGCGAGGGATACGTTCCGAAAAAAATCGCGTTAACTGAAATTCGCGTATATCGAGGTTTATGATTAAACATAGTCAAAATTTAATACAAAAAAATACAAATCATTTTAATCAATCACTTTAATTCTAAGAACACTTTATGCAATACATACTCTTATTTTTTACGGAAAAATACATCTATTGTCTTTTGGGTAACGTTTTGTTTACGTTCTTGTAAAATACGTTCATAACACCCAACACTGTTTTTAATTGTTTGACACACGGTCAAGACACGGTCATCATTATTGTCTATACTCTGCAATATGTCCAAACCTGAATAAATTTTTGAAAGTGCATTTTGTATTTCCCCTGAAGATAAAACTTTCTCTTCTACTTGTTCTTCCTCATCGTAGATAGGATTATTCTGTAACTCGATCAGATCTTCATTGCTAATAGGATCGTCGTGCGTTGCTACAAGTTCTACGAGATCTTCTACCGTGACATCTTCAAGTTCAGACCCCTCAATCATTGCAGCAATGTCTTCAAGCACTTGTCTCTGCATCTGGACAATTCTTCTAGGTGCTTCCACTACATCTGGCCAAAGATTACGCCACACCCCCATTCATACAACTCATTTTAACTTCCTTCCAAGCCTCTTCTATGTTGTGAATAGACTTCATAATGTTGTATGACTTCCACCACTCTCGCATAGACTGTCTTCCTTCCCCGTCAGTTTCATGAATTAGTTGGCTAAAAGTGCGGCGATGGTAATAAGCTTTGAAGTTTGCTATTGCTCCCTGGTCCATAGGTTGTAATATTGACGTAGTGTTTGGTGGAAGGAACTTTACGTACACTTTTAAGTCTCTGGGCGTATCAAGTGAGGTTGGATGTCCTGGGGCATTGTCTAAGAGTAATATAACTTTAGGTTCAAGCCCATTTCTGTCACAGTATGATTTGACTGATGGGCAAAAACTATTAGAATACCATTCTTGAAAAATTTCCCGTGTAACCCACGCCTTTCTGTTTGATCGCCACACAACTGGTAGACTTGTCTTGTCTGTGCCTCGCATTGCACGGGGTGTTTCTGAATGGTACACTAGTAAAGGTTTCAGTTTGAAATCACCAGTGGCATTACCACCCAGCAGAAGTGTTAGTCGATCTTTCGCAGCTTTGAAACCACTGGCTTGACGTTCTTCCTTAGAAATGAATGTTCGAGATGGCATTTTTTTCAAGTAAAGTGCGGTCTCATCAACATTGAAGATGAGACAAGCAGGAATTTTCTCTCGTCTAACGAAGTCTTGAAACTTGTCTGGAAACTCAGCTGCAGCTTGAATGTCCGCGCTGGCCGCCTCGCCTGTTATGTGGATATTGTGAAGATTAGAACGCTGCTTGAACCGATGGAACCAGCCTCTGCTGGCAGCAAAAGTCGGAGTGGCACTCCCTTCTCCTTCTTTTGTTTTCAGCATCTCATACAAAGATTTTGCTTTTGTGCATATGAGATCTTGACTTAGTGGTGTGTTCTTCTTATTCAAATCTTCGATCCAGACTGACAGTAATTTCTCCATTCTTTCTAAGATAGATGATCTCGAACGAGAAAGTTTTGTTGCACTTATAGGTGTTGAACCTTCGCTGGAGATTTTAATTTTTTCCCGATTTTTATAAATCGTTCTCACAGTCGATTCTGAGAGTCCAAAATCTCTCCCAACAATTGTTGCTTTGCCTCCATTTTCCATTCTTCTTAACACTTTCATCTTCAATTCCAAAGTGACGCTTTTACGCTCTTTTTTCTTTACAGGCGGCATTTTTAACGTAGGGTTAAATTATGTATGTATGTATCTCCAATAAATATTAAAACAAAACTGCCAGCCGACCGAACTAACATTACGGAACAAATGAACACACGAAACGAACGAGGAAATCCCCATAGAACAAAGTCGAAGGACAGGGAATTCCCAATTCTTCAAAGAGAATATTCAGAGAAAGCGGGGATCCCCCGCGACCATAGAGAAGTTAATGACTACATGAGCGCGAAATTTGAAATTCGCGTTATAGTGAAACCGCGCGTAACGGGGTCGCGCTAAGCGGGGTATTACTGTATATATATATATATATATATATATATATATATATATATATATATATATATATATATATATATATATAAGTATATATATACAAATATATACAATTTATTTCAGTTCTCGTTGATAGCGACCGTAGTTATTGTAAAAAGTAATTAAACTTTTTTCCAATTTTTTTCGTTAAATCGGTCAATAAGAGGAAACTCATTTGTTGTCTAATTCTATATTTCGTTGGTAATTCCCAACTTCATCAGAAATGTAAAAACTGAAAGTAGAAAAAAAACTGTATGTACTAATCAAGAAACAGTGAGTGATTGTGTCTCCTTTTGTTTATTCTTGTTTAGTACATACAGTTTTTTTTTCTACTTTCAGTTTTTACATTCCTTATGAAGTTGGGAATTATCAACGAAATATAGAAGTTGACAACAAATGACTTTTTTCTTATTGACCGATTTCCCGAAAAAAAAAGGAAAAACTTTAACTACTTATATATATATATATATATATATATATATATATATATATATATATATATAAAACCCTCGAATTGCGATTATCTTCAATCCTCACCGTAAGCAGCCTCAACTTTAGGGTTCTCTGTTGTCCTTAACGAAATATTTATATGCCTGTTGAAGATCAGTTCATCTCCGTATTGGCAAAATGAAATCGACGCTTAACTTCTTAAATTATCTCTGCTTTAAATTAAAATCACGTGGAATTAATCCCGACTACTACTGTTAAGAAGCGATTGCTCTCTGTGGGCCTAAGCTACCAGAAAACCGAGATTAGCAATCAGACACAAATAAGAAAAATAAATGGGCTAAAACACATAGAAACTGGACGATAGAATAATAATATCTTTTGTATAAATGAATATAAATTGCGAATTTTTAGATTTAATAGAAGGATATTTGTGAGCCATTGAAATAACAAAAAGGCTTCAGAAGTTTAGACTGCACCAACTACTAAGGACGGACGTGGTAGCGCTACGGGATGTTTTGCAAGTCTTGAAAAAACATGCCGTGCCATCTGGGCTAAATATCATTAGTCACAATTTCATCTCTCAATGAGAAGATTATCTTAAATACTCTTCAAGATTATGTCAAGATTATCTTAAAGAGATAAAGATACAAAACTAATGATATAATGCAATGACCATCTCAATTCTCCGATGTCTTTCTCATCGAACTGGTCTGAAACAAGTTAGTTGGAAGGTTAAAAAATCGTTATATGTTCTTTCAGAGTACCTAAAAATGTTAAATATATTAACAACAACATAGGTTACAGAGTATACTTTTATTTTGTTAACTGATACGTATAAAAAGTTGCATTAGGCGTGACTGCCGTTTCGTTCGCATTTGAGAATGTAGTAGTACTAAGAAACTGCAGTCACGCTAGTGCAACTTTTTATCCGTGTCAGTTAACAAAATAAAAGTATACTCTATAACCTGTGTTGTTGTGAATGTAAAAAGAGGGACCAAATAGCATATTACTGGAATATAATTAACCAAAGTACTTATCGGTAGGTAGGTGCCTAAGTACCTAAGTATGCAATAAAAATATTCTGTGTAAATATAAACATAAAGCAAAAACCTATAATATGTTTAGTTCAAATCAGAACAGCGATGGCTTCAACTTTCAGTTTTGCCCCGGTTAAACTTCAGGGAGTCTCTAAATCTGCATTTTCCCTGCGAGAAAAAATAATGATACTTAACGTCCACGATGCCCTAGTGTATCAACAGCCAACAAGCCAATTCCGTGAAAATGTGGAAACCTATGCCAACATGACAATTTACAGATTTCTAAAAGAAAGAAAACGCGGTTCTTGCAACGAACCTCAGAATCACTAAGGAAAGGAGCCCTTAGAGGTCGATGAAAACTTTAAAAAAGCAATAAGAAGAAACGTACACCATTTTTTTATTAAGAACGAAATACCTACACTACACAAAGTTTTGCAAGAATCAGAGAAGATCAGGACTTACCAGATTTTAAAAAATGGAAATTATGGAAAATCCTTCATAACCTGACTTTTCGTTGAATAGAAAATCTGTTCTTATAGATAAAACAGAAATAATTTGTTGGAGAAGAGAATATCTATGAGCAATCAGAAAATTTCGAGCCGAAGAAAGAAATATTTTTTATTTAGATGAGACTTGGGTTAATGAGGGACACGGTGAAAAAATTCTGGATTGACAAAAACATTGTGAGTGCTAAACAAGCTTTCATGGAATGTTGGTCAACTGGATTACATCACCCTTCAGGAAAAGGTCGCAGGCTAATTATAGTACATATTGGTAGTGAATCAAAGTCAACTAAAGATTACCATGAGGAGAGACGGCCGATATTTTGAGGAGTACTTCCAACAAATGATTGAATGTATACCAGCAGAATCAGTTATAGTATTAGACAATGCCCCATACCATTCTCGATTATTAGAACGACTTCCGACAAATTCATGGAAGAAAGCGGATATTCTTCAATGGATAAGAGACAAAAATCTCAAACATAAAGATGGTATGTTAAAAGCGGAACTCTCAATGAGATGGCAGAGGAACGGAATATCACAGTGCTTAGATTACCTCCATATCATTGCGAATTGAATCCCATAGGACTAATTTGGGCACAAATAAAAGGTTTCGTTGTAAGGGAAAACACCACGTTCAAACTTCAAGACATAAGGCAATTATTATTCGCCGGAATAGAGCGGATCAAAGAGAATAACTGGAAAAATGTTATAGAAGAAGAAAATAAAATGTGGAAACTTGACGAATACATCGAAGAAACTGTGGAAATAGAACCCTTAATTATCAATTTAAGAGAAGCCGAGTCTTCAGATTTTGAAGATGATGTTTTGTTTTTGATTGTAATTAAAGTACTTATATATCGTGAATTTGTATATACACATAGATGTATAGATTAAAAAATTTTTGGTAATGAATCTTATATTTCTATAACTTTATTTTTAATATAATTTTATTTATTAAACACTAAAAGCAGGTTACGCTCGGACGGCTATGCTACCGATGAACCCTCATTTACATTTTATGACTCTATTGTATAGTATAGGTTTTCTGCCTAAAATAGGGTGAACCCTTAAAAATAATGCAAAACAATTAATCCAGTAAAATGCATAAGAAATTCCTTTCAACATGTATTTGCATCTACAATGAGAGAATTCTGCTATCAATTCCAAACAAAATACACTTTAGAGTCTCTTTTACAAGTATTTTCATGGAAAGTGAAATTTTCGAACTCGTGTTTTTACAAGCTTTTATTTAACACCGCATTTTTTAAAATTTCGATTTCACCCTCCATATATAAGATAAATTATCAAACGAAATGCACTCCTGATAATTTTCGCTCAATTTACAGTATATGAAGAATATTCCAGAGTTTTGTCAAAATTTTCTGATTAGTACTTTCCGAGATAGGGAGGGGCAGGGGTTTTTGGCTTTTTTTAAATAATACAAAGAAGAGTGTACACAAGTATTACGTCGTATATACATATGTTTGAACTCGTGTTTTCGCAAGCTTTTATTTGACATGCCACTCGATGACCTGGTAAATTTTTTTTCACTTTCGATTTCACTCCCCATTTATCAGATAAACTACACAGCTCCACAAAAAAAATGAAAGTTCATTACTACAAACCAAAATACATGGATCTAGTGTATTTTTCCACGCTGAATTCGAATTCATAGTTAAAAAAAAACCGGTCAAGTGCAAGTTGAACTTGCACAATTAGTGTTCCGTACGTTGATTGTTTTTAAAATAAAAAATTTTTTGTTAGGGTGGTATAAAATGATCCAATCTTTACTGAAAACTGGTGACCTCGAAATTTTGTTTTTTTTTATATACCAGATAAATTATTAAAGGTAATGCACTCGTGATAATTTTCGTTCAATCTATACACCGTGGAGAATATTCCAGAATTTTTTCAAAATTTTTGATCAGTACTTTTCGAGATAAGGTAGGGGACAGCGATTTTTTAAAAGTAATACGAAGAAAAGTGTGCACAAGTATTACATTATATATATATTTTTTTACTCGTGTTTTCACAAGCTTTCATTTGACACCACACTCGATGACCTAGTAAAAAAAATTTTTTTTCACTTCCGATTTCACCCCTCAAAACGAACCCCTTAAGTCAAAATTTATGTTACGGTGGTATAAAATGATCAGTGGCTTTACAAAACACACCCCAAATGTGTTTCCAACAAAGTTTGTTTCCAATCTTTACTGAAATCTGATGACCTTGAAATTTTTGTTTTTTTTATATACCATATAAATTATTAAAGGTAATGCACTCGTGATAATTTTCGTTCAATCTACGCCCACTGGAGAATATTCCAGAATTTTTTCGAAATTTTTTGATAAGTACTTTTCGAGATAAGGCCCGGGACAGCGATTTTTCGCGAATTTTTAAAAATAATACAAAGAAAAGTGCGCGCAAGTATAATATTATATATATATTTTTTACTCGTGTTTTCCAAAGCTTTCATTTGACACCACAGTCGTTCACCCTAGTAAAAAAATTTTTTTTTCACTTCCGACTTCACCCCCCAAAACTAACCCCTTAAGTCAAAATTTAATTCTCAAAACTACATGGCTCTGATAAGGCCATCAATTCCTATATTATTACCAAATTTCACCTTTCTATGTCAAATAGTTTTCGGAGAAAATCGGGTGTGACAGACAGACAGACAGACAGACACCGAAGTGATCTTATAAGTGTTCCGTACGGAACACTAAAAAGATATATCGTGTCATTTTTTTTGGCCAAAAACATCCCTTGAAATGGGCTAAAACTACAGTAATAATGAAGAGAATACGTAGTCAAATCACAGCAAGCTATTTCTATTAATGAAACCAAGATCCACCCTTACAGGGGGTGAAAAGTACCTCTAATACTCAAATAACGCACGTGAGTTTAAATAACATGTACAAAGGACAAATTCTTGTAGCTCTTAGGATAAAATATCTCAATCTGGTGTGACACCTAGATAATATTACTCTAAAACAGTTGAGACTCACCCCTATAGGATGTAAAAACCACCCCCACCTACGGAGGTATCTCATAAGTTCCAGTAACGACGAAAAAAGTACAGGCTTTTGTAGTTTTAGGCAGAGTGAAGAAATATGGAGTAGATTCGCTTGAAACACCCATACATTATTATAAACTGCCCTTAGAGGGTGGTAGAAACTACCCCTAGGCTCTAATGATGTTATGTCATGGATGTTATTGAAATTTGGAAAGGTTCAAGTACTTTTATCCTATTGTACCAAACATTCAAGACAACCAAATCATTTTCCTAATAAGGTCGAAAATCATCCCTAGGGAGGGAGAGGGAACTACCCGCTGGGATTGATGGATCGTAGAAGTTTTAACACCTGAGAAAAAATAGAGGCTGTATTTGTCCATCCTGCCTGAGATTACAAAAGCCTATATTTTTTTTCCTTAGATGCCAGAACTTCTAAGTTTCCAGGAGGTAGTTCCCCTCTCCTAGGGATTATTTTCGACCTTATTAGGAAGATGATTTGGTTATCTTAAATGTTTGGTACAATAGGATAAAAGTACTTAAACCTTTCCAAATTTCAATAACATCCATGTGCATCATTAGAGCGTAGGGGTAGTTTCTACTTCTCTAAGGGTAGTTTATAGTCGAATATCAGTGGTTTGCCAACACAAAAGAACTGCAAGAAATGCTGATAGAGTTGAATAACAAGTCGCGAGAAATAGGTCCAAAAATAAACTTCACCAAGACCAAATATTTGAACAACAAAAGTGAAGATACAGCCAGGAACTGTTAAGAGAAGGTGAAAGAATAGGAAAGGTACAAACATTCATATATTTAGGACGAAAAACCAAAATATCAAAAAATAATTTAAAGGCTGACTTGGATAGAAGAGTCTCGTTAGCGTGGTCTGTGTTCGGAAGGTTACAATCTACATTTAAATTAGACATCCCAAATACAATAAAAGCCAGAGTATTCGATCAATATGTACTGACGGTATTAACATATGGCACTGAAACATGGGTTTAAATAGAAGTATAATAAATAAACTCCAGGTAACTCAAAGAGCAATGGAGAAAAGAATGCTAAATATTAGACTCCAAGATCGTATTCCTAACATCGAGATACGAAGAAGATCAAAAGTGACAGATGTAATACAACGAATTACATCTGTCACTTCCACCTATTAAGGTGGAATTGGGCGGGGCATGTCGCAAATATGAATGATAACAGATTAACACGCCATATAGTTAAATGAAGACCTAGAGAACACAAAAGATGCAGAGGTAGACCACAGACAACATGGACGAACGACATAAAAAGATTAGCTGGACACGACTGGATGCAAAAAACAAACAAAGCTCATTGGAGACAACTTGGTGAGGCTTACATCCGACTATGGATGGAATAAGCAAATGAATGATGATGATGATCGGTGGTTCAAGCGACTTTACTCCATATTTGTACACCCTGCCTAAAACTGTAAAAGCCTGAACTTTTTTCGTCGTTGTTGAAACTTATGAGATACCTCCGTAGGTAGGGGTGATTTTTACATCCTATAGCGGTGAGTATCGACCCTTTAAGAGTAATGTCTGGTTGTCACACCAGATTGAGATATTTTGTCCTAAGGGCTACAATAATTTGTCCTTTGTATATGTCATTTAAACTCACGTGCGTTATTTGAGTTTTAGAGGTACTTTTCACCCCCTATAAGGGAGGATTTTGGTGTCACTAATAGAAACATCTTGCTGATGTTTGAATGTATATTCTCTTCTCTAGACTATAACATATCTACCATTTTTCACAATTCATTAAGAGTCATTACATTATTACTATCGTTTTTTCAAGGGATGTTTTTGGCCAAAAAAAAATGACACGATAAATCTTTTTTTAACTACAGATTGGAATTCAGCGTCGAAAAATACACTAGATCCATGTATTTTGGTTCGTGGTAATAAACTTTCATTTTTGTTTTGGGGGGCTAAGTTAAACAAACGAAACAGACTCGTGATAATTTTCGCTCAATCTATACTCTATGAAGAATATTTCAGAATTTTTTCAAAATTTTTTGATTAGTATTATCCGAGAGAGGGTTGGGCGATAGGGGTTTTGGCCTTTTTTTAAAATAACACAAGAAGAATATGCGCAAGTATTACATCACATACATTTTTGAATTCGTGTTTTCACAAGCTTTTATTTGACTCTCCACTCAATGACCTGGTAAAATTTTTTCTTTTCACTTCCAGTTTTCTGTTTACCTAAAAACATTGATGTATTTCAGTATAGAGCATATCCCCATATATCAAATAAATTATCAAACGAAATGCTACGTGATAATTTTTGGCTCAATCTGCACTCTCTGAAGAATATTCCCGAATGTTTTCAAAATGTTTTGATATTTCCGATATAGGGTGGCAGGATAGGGGTTTTTGGCCATTTTTTTTAACAAATTGTGTGTATTACATCATATATATTTTTGAATCAATGTCTTCACAAACATTCATTTGACATCCCAATAGATGACGGTAATTTTTTTTTCACATCAGGTTTTCACCACCTAAAACTAACTCCTTAAGTCAAAATTTAACTATCAAAACTATACAGCCCTGATTGGGCCAACAATTCCTATATTTGTTGATGTTCAACTTTCTGTGTCAAACAGTTTCTGAGAAAATCGGGTGTGATAGACGGATAGACAGACAGACACCGAAGTGATCGCACAAGTGTTTCGTACGGAATACTAAAACCCAAATGAAAATTTGACATGTAGTTAATTAGAAGTTACAAACAAATTCGAACAACCGAAGTATTCGAAATGAAAACTGTATTTACTTTATTAAATAAATCACTATATTAAAAATGTATTTCGGCATGATCACGGTTTCGTAGTCGTTGCTACATTATTAAATGCATTAATAATGTAGCAACGACTACAAAACCGCGGTCATGTATTTTTGATAGTTATAGTGACTTGTGTAACAAAGTAAATACGTTTTTCTTTTCTAATGATAAGTATACAGCTACAAAGTATATTTTTGATACTTTCATTTTGTGAATTTTACAGTTTCTCTATTCTATTGTAACGAATGCACGAAAATATGTTCTATTACCTATAGAGGATATTAATGTAACGGAGTACCAAAAATACGTAGGTCGCCTAGGAATAATTTAAGGCTATAAAATCAAATCAAAAATATAATCAAAAATGTTAAAAATTATACACACAAATTATTAATGTCAAAATGAAAAACTGATTTACTTTGTTAAACAAATGATTAAAAAATTTCTTTCAGCGTGATTACAGTTTTGTAGTCGTTGCTGCATTAACAAAGGAATGCGTTGGATAATGTAGGAAGGACTACGACACCGCGGTAATGCTGAAATAAATTTTTAAACATTGACTTATTTACCGAAGTCAATATGTTTTTTCATTTCTAATGATAATATTACGGACACTTCAATAAAAAGTTATTAGTATATTTATGATATTTTTGATACTTTCATTTTGTGAATTTTATAATCTTTCTATTCTGTTGTAATTGAACGCACATAAAAACTAAATGCTCATATTTCCGACAAAAAAAAACTAAAATTATTTATACTTTTCTAAAAATAACTTCCGATATTTGTACTACAAAATTAAAAAGATGTTGAGTAATAGTGTCTATCAATTTTACGCTATTACATTGCAATAAATATGTAAAATTTAAAAATCATGTAAAATGACAATGACACACACAAAAGATAAAGAAAACAACTTTTTAGAAACACTATAACGCTTTTCAAAATTATTGCCGTTCAATATGGCCGCAATTTGATTTTCATTTCTTTATCTTACTTTTTATCATTTTTGATGCTGGAAAGATAATTTTTTATGGTTTATAGTTACTTAAGAGAGAAAAAAAGAATACTACAGGCGGAGCTTTGTACAGAGGAGGGTGGCGTCAAACGACATGACAACGTAGGAGCGAAAACTCCTTGATGAAAAAACCCTCTTGCCGAGGAACTCTGAAATAATAGACCCTTCTCAACATAACGAACTAAAAATCGATGACCAGGAGGTGGAGGTACAAAGAATTTTTTAAGAAAAAAAAATAGAACACTCGGTTTAACAATCAGGACTGGAGAGTAAAGATTATAAAAACAAATACTTCACACAAACCTTGTGTCCAATAGTTTCCAATTGTCTAAATTCAAAGGGGTAGGGGGAATATGCCTTTCCTGGTGGCTATGCCACAGTCCAAAAATGATAACGTAGATGCTTGTTTTCATTTAAAATAATAAATATAAACTTATATTACTATAAGCCAAAAGGATACATTTTTTATATCTTTTATTATGATATAGTTAAGATAATATTTTTTTTTTATGCACCAATGTATTAGCTAATTGATCAAGTCTGCTAAGCAGAATTCTCTACTTATTAAAATCATAGAAACACCATTTATTTGGTTACAGAAAGGTGATTATTGTTATTGTAAGTATATAAAAATTTTTATAACCAAAGAAGATGCGGTCAGAATAAATAAATTTCGTAATTATAACAATCCTAATTATTTAATTGGCTTAAGTACATTTTTAGTGACCATTTAACCCTAGAGTCTCGTCAACCTGCATGGCATTTTGACAGCAGAAGCAGCGTACAGCAGCATCGACACCGACGATGATTATCAAAAATTACCTTTAACAAAGAGTTCGGTTGTTTACGATTATGTCGGATCTCGGACAATGAGCCAGTTTATAAAAGTACAATAGAGCAAGTACGGTTGCCCGATAAACGTCCTCAGTAGGTGTATAATAGAGCTAAGTGGAGCAGATGAGTGATACCGCCAGCACGGATTTTAGGGCGGGGGTCAGTATTTTTATTAGTACCACCACGCATATTGATCATGGACTTCGAAACTCTGGCACAAGGTACGTATTAGTTCTTACAAAATAGCCCCTAAATCATTAAGAAATCACCCCATGCAAAATAAACTCGCTCAACTTAAACTTGCCTAGCGTTGAGCTACTAAATCTCTCTAAAATAACTATTTCTCCCATTTTTTATATCCTGTTGTGCATGCAAATTACATAATAAACTGAATAAACTCTCTTCTTAGGATAAATAAAGTCGGAAATGTCGTTTTTGCCGACTTCATTATCTTAGCCTGAGATGAATTAAGTTGTTAAATTCCGTCTATTAAGTGGATGATTGTTCTCACAATAGTCTAAACGTCTCAAAAACTGGCTTAAGTGGAATGGTATAAAGGTACCCAGATCTTGTGGCAGATTATTCATTTGTAAAGGAAAGAATACAAGTTCTAATATTTATTTTAAAAAGTATAAACAACTATTATAAGACAATGTAAAATAATAACCTACAATAAATTACTATAGTTGGTTTTCAACTCAATATTTTTTAAGAAACGTAATATAAAATTATAACGATAACGATTTATTCTGTGCTATTTATTTAGCCAAAGATTTTCAGTAAAAAAAATAGATAAAAGTTGAGTTTTGATTAACTGGACCCAAAAAAACTTATTTGCTAAGAGGCCTTTATACTTCCTTTATTAAGCTCCAATAAAGCTTACATTTAAATTTGGCCAATTCAATGTTTATTGAAATGTTGCCGAAAAAAAAGTTTTTACAAAAATGTTCTGTTATAAAGTATTACAAAATTAAACATATTATCATTCAAAGTTTTGCATTTAATAGGCTAACTTAAATAAATTAACTTGTTATTTTTCTGTTTACCTAAAAACATTTATATATTTTAATATAAAGCTTATCCTGTATAAAAACATATTAAATATGAAATTCAGTATATAATTATATTATACATATATTAGTTTCTTGAATTGATATCTAGTTTACGGGCACAATAAGAGATTTTCCGTAGTCTAAAGAGCAAAACGCAAACAGTTCCATAAAAATAAAATAAACAAATTTATAAACATGTTCTCAAGTCTTAAGCTTGTCTGAAATCAGTTTATGTTATTTCTG
The DNA here is from genome assembly GCA_019049505.1 of Pachyrhynchus sulphureomaculatus. Lineage (NCBI taxonomy): Eukaryota > Metazoa > Arthropoda > Insecta > Coleoptera > Curculionidae > Pachyrhynchus > Pachyrhynchus sulphureomaculatus. The sequence continues at coordinate 152,651,038 of CM032447.1, forward strand.
CAGTTTTTTAATGTGCATTTTGTTCTAATCTGTAGGTGTACAGAGAGTTTCCTCGTTCACTCTAACAAGTATAACTTGAATTTAGAACTCGTTTGGTGTTAGACATAACAGAAAATCGTAGACGATCAACATTAATTTCTAAAAGCAAGTTCTTTGAGCAAAAAGTAATATTTTTCGTCTATATTCGTTAAAAAAGTAATAATTAAGGCACAGCTCAGGTTTTAGTTTAAAAACTTAGTAACTGCACTGCTATTTAACCACAGTGTACAGATATTACTAGAAATACTTTTTGGGCATTCATTTTTCCCGCACTTGGAATAAAATAAATTCTTCCCTATAATTTCAACATGCCATAAGATTAGAACAGCCAATAGAAATAAGGCATAGAAATTGAAATATAATGATAATAATAATAATACTTGTCGTATTTTGTCACTAAAAAATTATTTATTTATTATAATTTTTTTCAGAAAAAGATGAAAGTCATAGTCGTTTTTTTGAAGTAACTGTCGAGATTGATTTATTTAAGGGTTCCCCGACCCCTACTTTAAGTCTCTATTTCATTGTCAATTTCATCACTTTCCTTGAAGAAGGAATTCCTAAGTGATTGAAGTGAACGGCAACATTGTATTTCCTGTCAAATTACGAAGGTATTTTTGATTTTTTTCCTGAATTGGTGATTTTTTAAAGATTTATCTTATATTTTATGGTTGTTAAAAACTATTATCTATATTTCTCATACTACAGCCAAATTTCCTAGGATAACTTTTTTATATTTTCGAAGACGTGGGGCCCCTTTTAGCGTTGTTATTAATTAATTCAAAAATATGCGAATATTAGAGAGGGGTTTTATATTTCCAAAATAGTCTTTTTATATGGAAAAAAAATGATAGGTAAATTTTAACTGTTTTATCTAACCTCGAGATTATTGTTAATTATCTTATTATATAATGCACCTTTGTTTTAACATCTTTCAACTTTTTATTCTAAAAAATAAACTAATATTTACAATAATTTAAGTTTCTAACTGAAGTGTCTGAAATAGTTGAAATTATTTTTTCTTTTTATGCGAACCACATCAGGTTTCAAAGCATTTTAATGTGGTTTTTTTATGTGCACAATATACGTACTGCACAGGAATTCTTAAAGCGCTAGAGGAGCAACGTGTGTGTGGAAAAAAGCGATTCACGTTAGGCTGAAATCGTTGCAAATTGTACTAAGTGGGAAATACAGTGCTAGAAAATCTCCAATGTTCTCCATATAAAGGAATTCTTGAAAAGGGCGGTATGAAGAGTGATAAGTTAAACCGGATGTCACATATTAGTACGACATGTACTGTACATCCATTGACACTTTCCACACTTGTAGAATAGTCGCCAACCATTCCTCGACGTCCCAAGAAATCAAGGTTGCTGGTGAGTTCTGGGTGTCTAATCATTCCTGATTGGACAACAGCCCTCTTCTAAATAGAATCCAACAAATGCAGCGTATGTTTGGATGCAAACTTTGTACAGGATTAAAAATTGTGAAGTGTAAAGCTTTCTACTACAAAATAATATTCCCGATTTTTGAGAAGCTCTCATTATTATACATATATTTGCTTCCAAGTTACCGACCAACAAGTTGGGTGCTGATGCTAGAGAAATGAAGTGCAGTGAAACCCTATACTCTAAGACAGGGGTGCTCAAACTTGAACTGCTGGCGATCTACCTCAATTTTGTTAGACTATACGATCGAACTCATTTTCAACAGAACATGAGTCCATGTTTAAACTGACTTGCTATTTCAGTAGCTAATTCCTCAATGTTTTACACGAAAAAGGATAACTCATAAATGATGCGATATTTGCCAATTTACTGAAATCATAAAAACGTATTTCGAATTAGCCCAAAATATTTGATAATTCTGCCTCATAAATATCATAATTCAACTGAGAAATCCTTGCTTTCAAAGAAAATTTTTCAGATCCTTTCTTTTCAGTTGATCTATCATAAGTTGCAATTTACTTTTGAATGTGTTTATTGCGCTAATCATCTCAATAATAGTTTTTCCTTTACCTTGAAGCTCTAAATTAATGGTGTTTAAATGCATTGTGATGTCTGTCAAAAATGCCAAATCAGTCAGCCATTTTCCGTTTTTCAGCATCTGAGTGTCATCACCTCTTTTTCGTCCAGAAAAGCTGTTATTTCGGGCAATAATTCTTAAAACCTTTGTAGGAATTTTCCGCGACTCAACCACCTGACGTCCGTGTGAAGAACTAAATCAGTGTGTTCAGCTGACTCACTATCTTCCAACTGCAATTTAAAGAGCCGTCGTTGCAAGCTACGTGCACGGATAGAATTCACAATTTTTATTGCAATGCCCATACTCTCCTCCATGTTTAGAACTTTGAACACAAAACTTGTTGATGTATAATGCAATGGAAGGAGAAAAATGAAGGGAAATCATCATTAGCTCGACACAATGCCACAAAACCGTTTTTGTTTCCAGTCATTGCTGGTGCTCCATCGGTTGTAATGCACACTAGTTTATATATTGGTAGCTTGTAGTTTGTTACAAAATTGAAGTCGCCACGTGTCTTTCCTTTCAGAGGAATCATTGTCAAAAACTCTTCCTTAGCCGACATGTTATTGAATACCATTCGAATAAAAATACACAGCTGGGCAGTGTCTGTCATATCGGTGAATTCGTCGAACTGTAAAGAAAAGTATGTACATTCCATGATATCATGTTTTAGTTTATCTGCCATGACCTGACTCATGACTTCAACACGCCTTGTGACAGTCGGACGAGATAACTGAAGTTCTCTAATAGCAGACATAATCTCTGTTTTATTTTTAAAATCTCCAAATAAAGTCTCACCCGCTTCAATAAATGCTTCCTTCACAACCAATCCATCATCAAATGGTTTCTTGTGTTTCGCCAATATATGAGATATTTTAAATGACGCAATGACAGCTTTTGATTGTTTGGCTGATCTTGTGGACATGGTTTGTTCTTTTTTCAAACAAGTTATCAAATCACGTACTTTTCGTTTTCTTAATTCACTCTGTGACGGAAAATCCTTTTCATAGTTTTTATGAACGGTTGTATGATGCCTCTCTAAGTTCCCACGCTTAGGTATTGCTACTGACGCACGGCAAATGAGACAAATGCACTTATCCTTTACCATACAAAAGAAAAATTCTTCCTCCCAATCGTTATTAAAATGATAAGTTTTATTTTTCTTCGCAGCACTCATTTTGGACTATTTATTAATAAACTTTGTATCGATGTATCGCCTTCAAGTTACAACTCAGACTGACTCCTATTCCTGCAGGAGCAACATTTATAACGGCGCGAACGAAGCCTCGAATGTTCCCGTCAAACACGCCGCCCGAAGTTTCTAGAAAAATCGGCGGGAATCAAAAACGCGGCTTTTCTTTGACAAGTACCGCGTGTTCCTTTGCTAAAGCCGCCTTTTGCCGCTAGCAGGGGGTTTATTACGATAAAACGATAAAAGAAAGTGATGAGGGGGTTATTCTGGCCTAATTGTGGATCGAATAAATTTTAGTAGTTTATTCATTACATTTTGTTTTAGTTACCTAAAACAAAATCTGTGAATAGTTCTATATCGGAATTTTTTTTCTCGAGATCGACTCAAAAAGCACTCGCGATCGACCGTTTGAGCACCCCTGCTCTAAGACGTGGTACTACTCCAGGAGGACCCAAGCTTGATAAGATCGATCTTTAATTGAGATGGTCATGTTTCCGTTACATTGTTTTAGCAAGTGTTATTCACGTTAATTTTGACGTCACTTATCGTCTGATGGCAAAGGGTCTCTATTTAAGCTTTGTTAATACTGTACTGTGAGTTTGCTTCTTGTTTCTGTTGCCACTGGTGGCACGGTTGACTTAGGTTTGCTGACGTCGTACTACGTCTTACAACATAATGCGTCAGTGTCGCCGTATCATTAGAACTATCTGGCCTACATTTAGCTGAGGGGATCTAATAAATCATATTGCATCCTAGATTAACATGAGTTGAGCGATCATAGAAGGTCCAATATTTTTGGTATCCCTGTACTTTTAATACCAATTTTCTCTCTTTCTATTAATTTATCGACGCGAAATTATCTTATTCTACTACTAGCTGTAGAACGCATGATACGCCTACTGGTGGGATGGTGAGTGCGACCCTTTTAAAATTCACAGAACTACGAAAAAAGAGGGTGAGTTGCCATTTTTACGTCACTTATCGGTTGATGGCGAAGGGTCCTTATTTTAGCCTGGTCGGTATTATTTTTTTTCTGTATTGAAAATTTGCGTCTTGTTTCTGTTGCTGCCATGGGTGGCGACATCTTAGAATATAAAATAGTATTGCCATACGAGGCTGGTTTGAAAAGTCCGTGCAAAAATAAAAACTAATTATGTGTTTGGGGTAAACCTTTTTTGTTTTTCGACATAGTCTCCTTTTAGGCTTATACACTTCGTCCAACGATGTTCTAGTTTGTTGATCCCTTCCGAATAATAGGATTTGTCCAAGTCTGCAAAATATCCATTAGTGTCTGCAATCACCTCCTCGTTTGAATAAAATCTTTGTCCCGCCAGCCATTTCTTCAAATTGGGGAACAAATAGTAGTCCGAGGGAGCCAAGTCTGGAGAATAGGGGGGATGTGAAACGAGTTGGAATCCTATTTCCATTAATTTTGCGACCACAACTGCTGAGGTGTGTGCTGGTGCGTTGTCGTGATGGAAAAGGACTTTCTTGTGGGCCAATCGCGGACGTTTTTCTTGCAGCTCGGTTTTCAGACGGTCCAATAACGATGAATAATATTCACCTGTAATAGTTTTACCCTTTTCCAGATAGTCGCCATAACCTTTCCGGCCGAAGGAACGGTCTTCGCCTTTTTTGGTGCAGATTCCCCCTTGGTAACCCATTGTTTAGATTGTTGTTTGGTCTCAGGAGTATAGTAATGTATCCATGTTTCATCCACAGTGACGAAACGACGCTTAAAGTCCTCCGGATTCTTCTGGAACAGCTGCAAACCATCCTTGCAACACTTCACACGATTCCGTTTTTGGTCAAGCGTGAGCAATCGCGGCACCCATCTTGCGGATAGCTTTCTCATGTCCAAATGTTTATGCAAAATATTATGTACTCGTTCAGTCGAGATGCCCACAGCACTAGCAATCTCACGCACCTTAACTCTTCTGTCATCCATCACCATATCATGGATTTGATCAATGATTTCTGGAGTCGTAACCTCCACAGGCCGTCCAGAACGTTCAGCGTCACTTGTGCCCATATGGCCAGTCCGAAAATTTTGAAACCACTTATAAACTGTTCTAATCGAAGGTGCAGTCACCATAATGTTTATCAAGCTTCTCTTTAGTCTCCTGAGGCGTTTTGCCTTTCATAAAGTAATGTTTAATCACCACACGAAATTCTTTTTCGTCCATTTCTTGAAAATCACTCGACTTCCTTGATTCACACAAATGCCAAACACAAAGAAATAGACCAATATGGCTGAAACTTGGTGTGCGTTCATTCAAGAGATGCTACTAACTAAACATGACCTCGATACGCGCCGGTGGTGCCATCTCTCGGACTTTGCACGGACTTTTCAAACCAGCCTCGTACTATCGCTGCAGAACTGCCTGTCCTACATCTAGTTGATAAGAATCAATAGATCGAAATACTTCCTAGATTGGCACTTAGCTAGCGAACGCGCTCAAGGGAGGTCCGTTATCTTTATCGCACCCATACTTCTAATGCATCAGAAAAGGTTACCGACAATTGTCGCCAGCTGAGCTACTAAGTTCAAATCTTTTTTATTAATTTGCGAATGTTACTAATTACTAGATACTAATTACTAGATAATGACCCAGTGTAGTACACATAGTTGCCTTTGTTTATCGTTCACCTCCCCGTCTGAATAGGGATTTTACCCTTTTTTTTATATCCTAAGAATATCGGCAAGGATGTCGTAATACTCGTCAATGTCCAACTGAGGAAACATCCATTTTTGTATTTCACAGCACCTTTTAGACAATGCGGTAGTGCTGCCATGGACGTTATTGCATTTATGCAAACAACTACTACCTGTGTATGTGGCCAGACCAAATAAACTTAAATAAATTAACAAATAAGTATACCGATCTGCCGAGATTGGAACCCAAGAGCTTCTAGTACTACGCCACGGAGCCACGCACCGCCTTAGCATATTTTAGAAAACATATGTTTTATATATGAACTAAAATATCAATATAAATTAGCCTTTTTAATTAAAGATTTATAAAGACAATTTCAGAGTTAATTAAGAATGTCAGTCGTTTAATAGTAATAACCCATACAACACTGGCACTCTGTTTGCTGTTAAATTAGCAATTAAAATGTTTACTCCCAAATCGGGTAAGTGTAAAAGTTTTATTTTAAAATTGGGTTATCAATATTTTATATACCCATTGTTATTAGTAATTTTCTTGCATCATATATTTAAAAAAATAACCTAAACTATATTAATAATTCAATACTATAATTAATATTATTTCTTTATTTCAAAAACTGCAATAAAGCTGAATTAGAAAAAATGACTATATTTATCTTTTTTTTTGTCCGAGAAAACTTCACAAAATTATTTTGCTGTAGCATTTGCGGAAATAGGCATTTTCCTAATAAAAGTATCAAGCTTCACTTTCTTCTCACAAGTGCAAAGAAGAGGATTTTTATTCCACTTGTATACCTGATTTTTTCTTAATGCCAGACATTAGTTTGCAAGTATTTAAATAGCAAAAATTAAATGAAATTTTTACATGCTGTCAAAATGCTATAATTCTTTGAATAAATGCTCAGTAGTTCTTGTAAAAACTATATTATTTCATATATTTATTTAATATAAGCTAAATAAAATTTTTGCACTCTGTTCCTTTTTTTTTACAATGACTGCTTTTACCAGAGAACATCAAATTAATATGTTAATAGTATACTAAGAAGCCAAAAATGATCGAAGAGAGCCGGGAGATTTGTAACATATGTTCAATGGTATCCAGAGCGGGATCCATCCTGTGAAAATTATTTTCTTTGGTTAGGGAATCATTTAAAATAAGAAAATAATAACTTACATATCAGCTTGTACGAAGTCGATCACAGTTTCCATACAAGCATTGGTAAGAAAGATTTTACGTAAACATAGTTTCAAATCTTAAAGTATTAAGACCACCAAGATTTATATGAGGGCGGCTACTTACGAAGATTTGTATATTTGGTATCTTCAAGAGGAACGTCAACTTAAAATGTTTTATTTTCTTTCCGAACGAACCTTGTTTCACTAACAAGGGGATGTTTAACAAAAATAATATTGGTTTGATGTTTAACATATGTTGGTCAACGAAAAATACTTATTTAGTGAGAGACGGTGCTTTCAAGAAATATTTGGAATTGACGTTTGGCTTGGCGTTATAGGCAGATGAGTAATGGGATAATTTTTTCTCGAAGAATCTTTAAATACTGAATAATTATTATTCTTTAGAGAACTAAGTCGTACATTTTATTGAAAATTTACCTGTTGCTGAATTTGTAAAAATCCTTTAACGACAGTGCGGCATCCTGCTCATAATGCCAAAGTAGAAGTTAACTATTTAAATTTAACTTTTGGAAATCGTTGGATTACCAATAGTCCAATAAGACGGCCGCCAAGGTCACCAGACCTTACATCCCTTGATTTCTTCTACTAGAGCCAGATCAAAGAATATGTGTAGAAGAACACACCAGATAATATTCAAGACCTTAAAAATAGGACCACTCGCCATTAATTCTATTACGTCACTTCAAATATCCTTTGTGAATTTCAAGATCGATTTATTTATGCCAGGAGGTGAATGGTCAACATTTTGAACAATTAAAGTTTAGGATACGATACATGTTTTAGAATTTTATAATATACAGAGTGTTCCATAAAAAATAATGAAGTTGATTCCGTTTCGGACTAATCCGGAAGTGGTAACTTATTTTTATGTACCATGTAAGCCCTTAAAACTAAAATTTTTCATTTATGGTGGAGGATGATCGGCAGTAAAATTAACTTTCTAATGAATCTTTTGAACATGCCTCTTTTAAAACTTTGATATTTGACATATATGGCAACTTAAAAACAGGGTTAGTTTTGTTAAAGTTTCTTTTGATTGACAATTATCAAATTCCATATTTTCTTTTCCAATAATTTTTAGAAACAAAGACATAAGTAACCATGCACACTGGCACTGCAGCAAGAAATTTAGGCAATGCAAATATTAAATACATGAATACTAACAAATCTCCCAAAAGATAAATAAGCCATTGGATATCCAAATTATGGGTAATTAATACAAAAAGTAATCGCAAGGGTGAAATAAGTATCAAGAATAGTGTACACCGTTTTACTTAAAAATGCGCGTTTGATAATGAATTATTAAGCACCAAAAAGAGCCTGTAGAAAGTTCTGATAATTATTATCCATATTAATAAAAATACGCCAAGGGAAGATAAAAATAAAGTCACAAATTTTTGCCAGTACAGTTGTTCAATTTTCCATTCCACCGCTAAGAGAAGTATTGTACTCATTACCTTCCCGGGACTCTTGCATCTTTTCACATTTCTGGATCTCTAGGTAAAGAAAAATATAATTTCGAGCTCCCGCCGGTCTGTAGTCGCGATAACTTATAAATTAAATCGGATATCGATATCTCTTTTTCAGAATTCCCAAGAATCACAGAAATCTAAAATTATATTATTTTTTCATTATGTCCAGTCATAACTAAAATGGCATGTAGGGGTTTGGGTTGTAATTAACAAAGTGACATAAAAAACTATTCAAAGCGTTATTTTTCCTAGTTTCTGGTTGCGAACGATATTTTATGCGAATGAATGGTACAGTGACACTATACAACAACTATATCTACTATACCAAACACTTTATTTTTGCGCTCGATTTGCGTTTTGCTAACTACGTTAGCATCACCAAGAGCCATAATTGAGTAGCCCTAAGATTAGAAACTATTTATTCTAACGTTGTTTTTACTCAAGCGACACCGAGCAATCAATCGCAGACGCCGGCTCTGTTCCATTCTGTTAGTTACAGTCCTCTATACTGATCACTTGACCAGAACTATCTGTGATTGTTCGATTGATCGCGCTTGAGTAATCACAGCCAAAGAACAAATAGTTTAGTTTGTATAATCATAGGTTTAGTCAATAATCACTTCTGATGATGTTAACATGGTTAAAAAACGCGCATTGAATGCAAAAATAGTGTTTGGTATGGTCCTGCTAATTGTTGTGTAAAATAATAGATATACCAGACCTGGGTAGGATTAGACACATTTAGTGCTCTAAACTCGAAGTGTGCCTAGTCTAAACGTGGGAAAATAATTTCACTTTCCTAGTCCCAAGAACCGTGGCATAAAAGCTACGGTTTCAAAAGCATTTAGTATTTATAATTATGAAGTTTTTTCTTAACATTTCTTGTAATTAATATCTCACCAGGTATAATTTGAATTCTTAAAATATGAAGTGGTCACGCTAGAAAAAAGTTATCCTTAAGTGTGAAAAAGCTCTCTCGTACAGTGAATACACAGTCTTTAAATAATGCTTTAAGACCAAAATGGTGTACTCTAAACCTTAAGGCCCAAAAAATAATATTTGAGCGCAAAAAAATTATAAATTCTATTTGATTAATCAAAATAATAATTTTCGGCCAAAGGTCTGGTGCCGAAACTCCAGGATATTAACGCAACTCCATGCAACTAATAACATGCGCAATTTTCTAGGTGTAAGTATATCTCGTCCAATACATAAAATACTAAAATAACCGGTCAAGTGCAAGTTGAACTTGCTCAATTAGTGTTCCGTACGTTGATTGCTTTCAAAATAAAAAATTTTGTTACGGAGGTATAAAATGATCAATGACTCCACAAAACACATCCCAAATGAGTTTTCAACAAAGTTCGTGATAATTTTCGTTCAATCTACACCCTGTGGAGAATATTCCAGAATTTTTTCAAAATTTTTTGATCAGTACTTTTCGAGATAAGAGGGAGGAGATAGCGATTTTTCGCAATTTTTTAAAAATAATGAAAAGAAAAGTGTGCGCAACTATTACATTATATATATTTTCGAACTCATGCTGTCATTTGATACCCTACTCAATGACCTGGTATTTTTTTTCACTTCCGATTTCACCCCCCAAAACTAACCCCTTAAGTTAAAATTTAACTTCCAAAACTACACGGCTCTGATGAGGCCATCAGTCCCTATATTAGTGCTACATTTCAACTTTCTATGTCAAATAGTTTCGGGAAAAATTGGGTGTGACAGACGGACACTAAAGTGATCTTATAAGTGTTCCGTACGAAACACTAAAACTAAAAATTAGAAAATGTATTAATAAAAATAGCGTAGCGTCAATACTTCCATCGCAAATACGCAGTTCTAAAATAAATTCTTAATTTTATTTTTTTACACTAAACTAGAAATTAATCTGAATATTATAATTCGATATTTTCAATGCATTGGTGACGTAATCACAAAAAAAAGTTTACAACTGGGTGAAACTAGAAATTTTGTTACGGAGGTATAAAATGATCAGTGACTTCACAAAACACAGCCCAAATGAGTTTTCAACAAAGTTTGTTTCCAGTTTTTACTGAAAACTGATGACCTTGAATTTTTTTTTTTATATACCAGATAAATTATAAAAGGCACTCGTAATAATTTTCGTTCAATCTACACCCCGTGAAGAATATTCCAGAATTTTTTCAAAATTTTTTGATCAGAACTTTTCGAGATAAGGGGGGGGACAGAGATTTTTCGCGATTTTTTAAAAACAATACAAAGAAAAGCGTACGCAAATATTACATTTATATATATATATATATATATATATATATATATATATATATATATATATATATATATATATATATATATACATATATATATATATATATATATATATATATATATAATATATATATATATATATATATATATATATATATATATATATATATATATATATATATATATATATATATATTACTCGTGTTTTTACAAGCTTACATTTGGCGCCACACTCGATGACCTAGTAATTTTTTTTCACTTCCGATTTGACCCCCCAAAACTAACCCCTTAAGTCAAAATTTAACTTTCAAAACTACATGGCTCTGATGAGGCCATCAATTCCTATATTATTATCAAATTTCAACTTTCTATGACAAATAGTTGTGGGTGTGACAGACGAACAGCCAGACAGACACCGAAGTCATCTTATAAGTGTTCCGTACGGAACACTAAAAACAATACATTTCTATAGTAAAAACATACGTATTCTGCACCAGCTGAATATCCAATATTCAATGATTAGTATACAGAGGTGAGAAGACGGACCTAAAAAGTTGCGTGTGCGATTTGCTGCGTCGAATTACATCATTGTCAGCAGACTGTTACGAGAGTTTTTAATGTGATAAGTTGCGCGCGTTTAAGCATCTGGTACTGTTGCTATGTACGACTTTTTACTTATATTTACTCATAAAATTTTATTACTATTAATAATAAAATTACTTAATTACTTTGTTAACTGACATTAAATATATTTTTGTAAAGATTTACAAATGAATTATCTTGATTTCGTAGTACACATACATTTTCAAACGCTTAACTAAGACATATTTCTTGTATTTATTTTATAAAATGAAAAGATGGAAAATCATACACCCCGACATAAAATTTACATTGGAAAAGGAAATAGATAATAAAATAAATTTCTTAGATATTACAATTTCAAAGAATGGAAATAGATTAGAATTCGATCTTTTCCGTAAATTAACCTTTTCAGATGTCACTATCTCAGTAATACACCCTAACTCCCATAAACTGGTAGCTTATAGATTTATGTTTCATAGAGCCTTCAATATCTCTCTTAGTAAAAATAATTTAAAAAAAAACTGGACACAATCAAATACATAGTATCCAATAACGGCTTTAAACCTAAAATAATAAATACTCTAATGAGCCGTAAACAAAAGCAAATCATCTTCAGGTTAATTTATCCCATAAAAGAATACCAAGAAAGAAAAACACTCATACCTCTGACATATTTTGATGCTATCTCGGATAAAATATCTCAAGTTCTCACAGTCGAAAAAACAAAAATAGCTTTAAAACCCGCTCAAAAATTATCCAATATATTTTTCAATGCCAAAGATAAAACTAAAAAACATAATAAATCAGAAATTTATAAACTTAACTGTCAAGAGTACAAGAGCTCTTACGCAGGCCAAACAGGACAAAACACGATTCGCAGAACATAATGCATCTTATATGTGAGGTTTAAAAAATCACACTTTGCTAAGCATTTTTTAGATATGGCACCTAAAGGGCCAAAACTTAATTTCTTAGAATCTACAGAAATTAACATACATTCAAAGAACCATAATATAAATTTACTGAGTAGACGTTGGAAATTACGTCCTTTACCAACTTTTATAGTACCTAAGATACCCACATATTTTCAATATAAATATAAAAATTTGTTTTAGTCTTAGTTAAGCGTTTTAAAATGTAGTTGTACTATGAAATCTCGATAACACATTTGTAAATCTTTACAAAAATATATTTAATGTCAGTTAACTAAGTAATTATGTAATTTTATTGTTAAAATGTACTGCCACAAAGTAACGGACCAATCAATCAACTCTTTATTACCATTAGTTGTGATAAAATCATATTTTCATTGTTTTATGGGTATTATATGGGTATACAGAGGTGAAAAAGTTGCGGTACCTAATTGCCGCAACTAATTACTTCAAGTTGCATTAATGTTCGAAAATCTTTATATATTATGGTAACATTGTATCACATTACGAACATCACTTAGTTAATAAAGTAAATATTGAACATAAATTTTAGTTTTTACAAAATGTGATGTATTTATATGTTCTAATTTTTCAATAATTACAATTTTTTTTACAAGCTTTAGTTAATACGGAATTTTAAAAACTAATTATTACCAAAACTACAAAAGAAACACTTATCTAACAGGTAAAATGTTAGTTGCATGTCTCTTATACAATAAGAATAATCCTATTAAACTCAATTAAATTTAACGTAAACAAAGATTTAACAATAGTACAAATGGGTACCTACTTAATAATTGTGACGCACCCACAAGAGGCAGAGGTTGAAATGAAATTAAATCAATTGAAAGTATTCGCGAAGAGTCCAACAATAGATACTTTTATGCATAAATAGTACAAATACTATTGCAAATAAATATTGGGCAATATCATTTAAAAGTAGGGACCTCTATGTCACTGAAATTCATAATAATATGACTATAAGAGGGTTTTTAGAGTCTAAAAATCTGAAAGCAATACGATTTTTTCGTTATTATCTCAAATTTAATGCTTGACTCTTTCCTTGTTCTTGGTTCCATAAAATGAGTTTTGATTTAAATTGTTTGATTAATTATTTGAAATGTTTGAATAGTTTTAGGGATGTTATTAAAAGTCGCCTCGAAGTTGTTTTGTTGTTTATATAGAGAAGCACAAAATTTAGAATGAAATTGTAGTATCAATAATACTTAATAAAATGGTAATTTAAACAAAAGGACCCTGCACATCAGAGATGGAAAACTGGTTTCGGTTAAATTTCCTCAATTTTTGATATGTTGTTCTACTCAACAAGCTAATTAAAACTTTCCAAGCCCCAAAAACCCACCCTTCACCCTCTATAGGGAGGAAAACCCCTCTAGAAAATCAAAACAACTACACGCATACAAAAATATTTTTATATCTAAGCAGGCTAAAAAACATCATTCCAAGGATATTACATTTAGACACTTTTTCGCCCTATTCAACACTTAACGTAGGGGTTGCAAATCGCTTACACAGCTACAAGTCGGTATATTTATACCAAAAAAATCATCATTCGAACACTCAGGTCAGAAGAACTTCCTGAAAAATAGTGTAGTAACAACCATGAGCCACCTCCTGAAGCTTTTCAACCCCTTACGCGGGGTAAAAGCTATTCTCACTGCTATACAACGGTATCTTGGATTAAAAAAAAATATTTGGACACTCAGGCATAACATGCTAAAAGGCATTATAGCAGTAACTATGAGCCACCCCTTAACGCCTTTGCATCCGTTGATGAATGTTTTGCACAAAAATATTTTGGACTCTCAGAAGGGTATAGCTTGTTGAGTAGTTGCAGATATGGGACATCTTTGACGCTTATTCAACCCTCACGGCAGGTGGCAGTCACTTAAGCTGCTATACGACAGTATAATCGTTACAAAAAATTATTCAGTTACTTTTATGAGTAGGTCAGCAAAAGCCCGTGGCGGCCCGTGGCTCCGTAGCGTAGTACCTCGCTTACGGTGCAGAAGGTCGAGGGTTCAATGCCCCAGGTCGGTATACTTATTTATTAATTTATTTAAGTAAATAGATAGTAGTTATTCGCAGAAATGCAATAACGTCCGTGGCAGCACTACCGCGTTGCCTAAAAGGAAACTTGGAAAACGTTGACGGGTATTACGACATCCTCGCCGATGTCCTTAGGATATGAAAAAAGGATAAAATCCCTACTCAGATGGAGAGGTGAACAATAAAAAAAAAGAAAGCTTAAGCAGTTATTATAAACTGCAACTGATGGTTTCCCAACCCTTACAGGGACTGAAAATCGCTTAAATGGCTCGGTAGCGTTATCTTTGTGTCAAAAAATATTTAGCAACTGAGATTAGTCGATTTATCGTCTTTAAAAAGTGTGATAGTATCAGCAACCACTGACGCTTTTCTACCCTCTGAAGATGATATGCCACCTGGTCATTTTCTAATACTTCCGAACTCAATTAAGGCCTGATAAAAGAGTACACAGTATCTACACAATTATTTTGATTATAGCTTAATAATGTATTGTATTGTCACTGAAGCAGTATAGAATATTTGGTTCGACAGCATTTATTACTACTACTCTTCCGAATAGATTAAAGAACAGTTTTCCTTTCCTTATGTTCTTAAAAGATTCTATCCTATTTTTATCAATTAGATTCACATATAAAGTACAAACTAAAAACCTATCAATAAAACATTGCAAAGAATAATTTTTCGCTTCGAAAACATTTCATATACTGATTGCTTTATCTCTTTCATATTCAATAACCAATTATTTCATCCCTAATACAATTGAGTCTGCGAAAATGTCATTATTGCGCTACTGCGCATAGAATATCACTTTTTTGTTTTTTTTTTTTCTTTCCAGAAACATTCCTTGGTTAATTATTTCATCCCTGATACAACTGCGCATGCGAAAATGTCCTTATTGTGCTACTGCGCATGGAATATCACTTTTTTAGTATTTTTTTCTATTCCTCGGCTAATTACTTCATCCCTGATATAACTATACATGCGAAAATGTTATTATTGCGCTACTGAGCATGGAATATCACTTTTTTAGTTTTTTTTCTATCCAGACACATTCCTCGATTAATTACTTCATCCCTGATACAACTGCGCCTGAGAACATGCCATTCTTGCGCTACTATGCATGGAATATCACTTTTGTAATTTTTTTTCTATTCAAAAGCTTTCCTAGGTTAACTATTTCATCTTTGATACAACTGCGCATACGAAAATGTAATTATTGCGCTACTGCGCATGAAATATTCACTTTGTTTTTTTTTTTCTATCCAGAAACATTCCTCGGTTAATTTGTAATTTTTTTATTACAGTGAAGTTATAAAGAGCAAAAAAGTTGTAAGTATAGATGACAAAAGAAACCGATGTGGGAGCACCAGTTTGCGTTGTATAGCAGTAAATATGATTTTAACCACCCGTAAGGGGTGGAAAGGCGTCAGGAGGTGGCTCGTATTAATCGCCTTATCATGTCCTTAGGATGGTCCATGTGAGTGCCCAAATACTATTTTTGAATCCAAGATACCGTTATGTACCAGTGACAATGACTTTCATCCCCTGTAAGGGGTTGAAAAGCTTCAGCGGATGGCTCATAGTTGTACCATTTTTCAGGAACCTCTTCTGACCTGATTGTCCCAATAATTTTTTGGTATAAATATACCGATTTGTAGTGTTTAAGCGATTTGCAATCCCTACGTTAGGGGTGGAATAGGGTGAAAAG
The DNA here is from genome assembly GCA_019049505.1 of Pachyrhynchus sulphureomaculatus. Classification (NCBI taxonomy): domain Eukaryota; kingdom Metazoa; phylum Arthropoda; class Insecta; order Coleoptera; family Curculionidae; genus Pachyrhynchus; species Pachyrhynchus sulphureomaculatus. Next base: position 152,667,188 of record CM032447.1, read on the forward strand.
GTGTCTAAATGTAGGAATAATTTTTTTTACCCTGCTGAGACATAGAAATATTTTTGTATGCGTGTAGTTGTTTTGATTTGCTGGAGCGCTTTCCATCCCTATAGAGGGTATTGCAATTGGATTGTACCTTTGTGGCTTAATTCCTTTACACAAAAATTTAATTTTATTTAGCCAAAGTAGATTTTTCTTAACACGTAGAAAGGAATTCCAAGAAAACCTGGTTCGTTGTGAAAGTTTCTAATAATGTTTTTGTTTCTCAGTTTGCATTTCAATATACCATTATTATTGCCTTGTACTACTCCTCGACTGGCAACCGCGGGTCATCTTATTTTATCTTGGGCCTTTGGCCAGTTCCTTTTATTAACTCTCACTTAGGTTTTTTCAGCAGGGGGTCACCATATTATATAATAGTTCTGTCAAAAGAATTCCTGTTAAAAATTAGCTGTATTGCTCCAACATAAGTTGTTAGGTCTCGCGCGATAGCATTTAGGAGCCTGACGAAGTCGGCATGATTTCTTTAGTTAATACGAAAAATTTATTTTTTAAAATACAGATTTTTAAATTAAATGCATTATGTTTTTAAAAAAAAATATACATTCTAGGATACCACAGTTTCTGTTAGTTATATACTGTTTCAAGTCAATGTTCTATCTGTAGGTAAACAAATACGATAACAAGACGTAAACAATAATAAAAAACCTTACCCTTTTGATAAACTTGAATAAGTAAAAAACTAATAATAATTGAATCGGCCATTTCGAATACGGCAAATCCGCGAAAATTCATATATTTTTCAGGAAAAAATTATTTTAAATTTTTATTTGATCAAACAAAACTTTTATAATTTGGTATCAACCTTCAATAGAATGAAGGAGCCATATGATTGTTGAATATCTTTTATTATGATAGAGTATATGATAGTATAAATGAAAAAATATATAATCATAAAATTGAGAGGTTGAAACAGATATCCTAGCAGACCGACACCGAGATAATTCAATTTTGGCACCAAAATAAGAAAAACAGAATTGCTAAAGATTTTAGCCAGAAAGAAAATTCTTATTGTTATTTCAACATTTTTTTGAAAAGCATTAAAAGAACATCTAAAAATCTGGTTTAAAATTGGGAAAAATCATATGACGCTATTCTTTTTTGAAAATTCCTTTAAAATTTCGAATGTATAATGCATATTTGCTAAGGAGGTTATTGAGACCTGCCTGTTTTAAAGTATACATTATTAGAGAAAAAAAAATAGGATATTATTTAAAAAAAGGCAAAAAAATATATTCACATGTAATTTATTTAAGCTCATAACTGAGAATAAGCGTCAAGTCGTTTGAACCCACTCAGTTCCTAGAGGTGAGTAGGCAATAAATTACAAATAATGCACGCAACTTAAATTTCAGTCACGAAAACTACCAAACTAATTTTAATGCGTTCTTCGGCTAGGTTCAAGGTGTCTTGTTCACATAATAAAGGTTAATCCACATCTTCTGTGACTAACTCATTCATAAATAAATAAATTGATCGTCTAACAGCAATGAACGAAAGTAGAAATACGAAATGTCACCACAAAAATGATAATTTATATACTTAACGAAAAAAATAATAATTATTATTTCGAGTCTAAATAATAATTTAGATTTATACTATTACTGAACAAAGAAACAGTTCATGAAAATATAGTAAAATTATTATACATACATACAGGCTAACAGCACAATATTTGATATAACCTTAGTGATAAAGAAAAGTTGAACTAGAAACAGAAAACTCTGTTAAGAGGTTTACTCTTCATTACAATTTTGGTATACGTATTTTGCTAAGTATAAACAACAGAGAAATATATATTATTCACTAAGGAAGTTGTATTTACTACAGCCTTCAAACAGGATCTTTTATATTTAGAAATTATATCATTCTTATAAAAATGTAAACAAAATTAATGTCAAAAAAGTCTCCATACACTCAAGAATTGCACTGAAAAAAACACGTTATAATCAGCCAATTTTTATCAAGCTATCTATTGCTGGCTAAACTGAAAACAAATGAAAAATTTTCGGCCATACTTTATAATATGCCACTTGTTGCTAGTAATTTTGCAGTGGGTTTACAAAATAGTATTTAAAATGAGCGAGAGAAATTGTAAAAATCCATTTCAAGTTCGAAAGATTAGAATTGTTTTGTGAAAAGATGGAAAATCGTACAGAAATATAGGAAAAATTGTTAAAAAGTCGCATGCTACTATTCAGTACATACATGGTAAACCAGTATAAATCCACGGGTTCCTATAAAATTCGACCACGCCCCGGTCGTCCCAAGAAACTGACTCCACGTGAAGAGGCCAGTATTGTTAGACAAATAATTGTAGATCCCAAGAAAAGTGCACCAAAATTAAAAGAAGAAGTACGGGAACTATTTTCGAAAAATGTTTGTTCACAAACAGTGAGAAATTGTTTACACAGGGCAGGCTATAAGGGGTGTGCAGTTAGGAAGAAGCCTTTAATTTCGGAAGCTAATCGCAAAAAGCGGTTAGCCTTTGCTAGGGAATACGTTACTAAACCTTCTGAATTTTGGAAATCTGTAATCTTTACTGATGAAACTAAAATTAACCTTTTGGGGTTTGATGGCAGAACTAAAGTTTGGAGAAAGAAACATACCGCATTCGATATTCCACGGTAAGACAAGGGGGGTGACAGTGTTCTGCTTTTAGGATGTATGTCCGCTGAACGGGTTGAAAATTAACATTTTATTAATGGTACCATGGATCAGCATGTTCGTGCTGTGTCGAACTTTATAACATTTCATTTTCAGTTTTTTACCAAATTATATTTGCATATATCGCATTTCCGCTTCAGAAGTGACGACTCAAAATTTTCCAATTTTTAACTTAACACAGTTTTTAAACAAGTAAGGTGGACTACATATATAGAAAAAACGTCACGTCTGAACTTTCAGTAGTTTTCGCTAAAAGGCGCTAGTGTCATATTTTACTATTCAAGGATTCACTTTTCGGCATTCGAAACTGTTGGCTCTAATCTGTCAAAGCGGATGTGGCACGTAAAAACGTCTTATTTTGGAATTATGTCGTTTTTAATGAATTAGCAGAGACTTTTTGTGTTGTGTTTGACTTAGGTAATTTTAATACCCCAAGTTTATGCATCAAAACGTCTTATTTTGAGTTGTGTCGTTTTTAGAGATTTAGTATATTAAGTTGTTTTGTGTTATATTTCAAATTGTGTCACTTTTCATGCCATAGTGTGTATGATTCAGTTGGATATAAGACAAGTTTCTACTGTAAGGTAAGTTCTTAGTCTTTTAAAGCGTATTTGAGTAGGTAAGTTAAAATGATGTACCTAATATTATACTACGAATATTATAGATCAAAGGTCTGGAAATAGTGGAAAACTTATGTTGGAGCTTTTGGCGAAGCAAGCTAAAGAAAAATTGGAAAGAAACGACAAGCTGGAGACAAACAATGTTCCTGTTTCTTCTGACAAGGGAATCTCACTAAACATAGACGTGATATCCACTACTACTAAAGTTATGGATTGTTGTAGCTTCTACTTGATGGAAATTCATTATAAATATATAATAAAAGACTGTTTTTAGTCAATTTCCACTGGGGAAATTTTTAAATCAAAAAAATATCAACATAGCTTACAAGACAAACAATACTATAGGGAAATACCTTAAAAACTACAAACCACAAATCAATAAAGACAATAAATCAGGGGTTTATCAATTAACATGTGGGTCATGTCCTAAAACATACATCGGACAAACTGGACGTACATTTAAACAAAGAATTACAGAAACACGAAAAAAGTTTCATCCATAGAAAATCTAATTCAACATATGCTAATCATCTATTAACAGAAAATCACACATTTAACAAGAATTTCAAAATTTTACACACCCAACAAAAAGGTTTAAAACTAAACCTTTCAGAGACTATGCAAATAAATCGATTAAGGACTACAGGTACTTTACTCAACGACCAGGTAGATTTAAGCAATTCACCATTATTGAATTTATTCTCTTAACTCCAAATCTGTGTGGATTTTCCAATACTATCAATGTAATTTAATTAGGTGTAATATTATAATTAAGAAATTATATAAAACTGTGAATATTAAACCTAACTTGACAGTGTAAAATGTAGATCTGAAGAAGCTGCATCGACAGCGAAACGCGTCATCGCAATTTAAATAAACCAGTGGAAATTGACTAAAAACAGTCTTTTATTATATACTAAAGTTAGTTTAGTGTCTCCTAAAACGTCTTTTTGTTTAATTGAAACTGTTGTTTTCTGATTTTTAGTAAACGAAGTTCAAGATGCTACTATTGATAATAATATTATGAACAACATTTCTGTTTCCAAATGAACTATTATCTCAGGATCTAATATTCACCTACAATCAGCAGAGCCATCGGGAACTGTGTGCTTACAGTATAAACTACGTAAGTTATCAGAAAAAAATTATGCAATATCCCCAGTAAATAGCGAAGAAAGTGACTGCTACTATTGAGATAAAGATCCAGAAAACTCTCATCATCAAGGAAACTAAAAAATCTACGTTTGCCAGAGATATCAAAGATAATGACGAAAGTAGTGTTAAAAAAGAAAAAAAGAGTTAAATGTAGAAAACTGGAGTATTAAAAAGGTGAAGATAAGAAGAACCCGGGGGTCAAGTTATATGTCCACCTCAAAAAGTAAGCGGGAGTATCCAGTATCCATGCTGATGCAAATGTAAACTGCAGTGCTCTACAAAAATTAATGATACTGAACAGTAAAAAATTTTTGAGAGTTATTGGACCTTGGGTGATTCGCACAAACAACGATGTTTCATTGCTGGCTGTATAACAACCATCAAGCTAAGTACAGATATTCATCTACACAAAATCAAGGTGATTTTAATCATGCCTTTTATTTAGATCTAAAAGGACGAATTAGAATTTGCAAAACGTTTTTTAAAGCGACACTAGATATAAACGACCGTCCAATCAGAACTGTTATTGCCAAGAAAAAGAAAAGTGGTGTCGTAAATCAGATTTAAGGAGATCCAATTCACACCCAATAGTTCCTCTTAAAGTAAAATCTGGAGTCCGAGAGCATATTGAGTAGATTCCTAAAATTAAATCTCATTATCTCAGAGCTCAAACTACTCGGCGGTACATCATCGGAAGTCGATATTTGGAGAGATTAAAAAAAAGTGTATTAAGGCCAGGGAACAGTTTGCAAATTTGGGTATATTTAGTAGAATATTTAATGAAGAATTTAATATCAGTTTCTTTACTTTAAAGAAAGACCAGTGCGAAAACTACACCGCCTTCGCCAATGCAGAAACCGAAGATAAGGAAAACTTAAGAAGTAAATATGATGAGCATCAAGTAGAAAAAGAATTATCGCGAATACTCGACATTTTATCTAACTTTTTGACTTGTGACACTTTTAACATCGTGTAAATTGATCAAGAAAGGTACTAAAAGTTAATACCAAAATAAAACAACAAATCCTTTAATTATAGCTAATAATATATTATACAAATTTAGACCTTTTTATACTTAAGGGAAGTATACATTCTGTATATTAACAAGTACAGAAATACTAAACAAATAAAAGACAGCCGGTATGGTAAAATATTAAAATATTCAAAAAGTTCTTAATTTGTTTTTTACACATTCTCAAAAAAATCAGCATAATTTTTTTTTTAATATAATTGAATTTAGTACCAATAAAAGATTTTTTTTGTTGTCTTGAATATTTAATTTATTTTTGTAAATGGGCTTTAAACTAAGGACGTTTTGAATTATTCCAATACTCCTTGTAATATTAATCTCTTCATATTCATCGGCTGTATACGTTTTCTTTATACATTGTTTGTTTATGTTGGTACGATCAATTTTTAAAACTTTAACTTCAGTTATTTTGAGTGAGCTCAGATTAATTTGTAGTTGTTCATTCAGTGCTTTATTAAAAAAATCACTATGGCATAATTCATTTACACTATACGAATCACCTTTCTTTTTAGCAGATCGTATAAGTTGCGCATAATGACCAATAACGTAAATGGGGCCCGATTTTAAATATCTTTTTATCTGTTTCTCGATTACCGAATGCACACTGCCATCCTCATTTTGAGTGTGACTAGTGACTAAACATTTGTGGGTAATTAATTTTATTTGTGGAAATCTTACAACAGCATATCAATATGCAGCGACCATAAATTTATTTTTTTGCTGACCACTGCAATTGTCAGAAAAAAAGTTATCTCCAAATCATTTTCTGCTTTTTGAAGAGTTTTTTCTAGGATATCAAATTCACACCCAATAGTTCCTCTTAAAGTAATATATAGTACGTAGCTTGCAATCTCTTCAACTCCTCGCTTGCCCTCTCCTTCGTGCCACAGGTAGCATTCCGTATTTTTTGTTATTAATTCTGTTATCGTAAAATTATAACAGTTAGTTTTGATTTGTAGTAAAATACCGACACATCGCCACGAGGAAAAGGCAAGACGGCTTGCAAATCACATACTGCTACAACATAATTTTGCTTACTTTACCTTTGTCTCCATTTTTTTGGCGATAATTCTTTTTCTGCTTGATGTTCATCATATTTACTTCTTAAGTTTTCTTTATCTTCGGCTTCTGCATTGGCAAAGGCAGTGCAGAGTTCACACTGGTCTTTCTTTGAAGTAAAGAAGCTAATATTAAATTTTTCATTAAATCTTATACTAAATATACCCAAATTTGCAAACGGTTCACCGGCCTTAATACACTTTTCTTTATAATCTCTCCAAATATATTACTTTCATCTATGTACTGCCGAGTAGTTTGAGCCCTGAGATAATGCGATTCAATTTTAGGAATCGACTCAATATGCTCTCGGACCCCAGTTTTTACTTTAAGAAGAACCGTTGAGTGTGGATTGGATCCTCTTAAATCTCGTTCAACGACACCAATTTCCTTTTTCTTGGCAATAACAGTTCTGATTGGACGGTCGTTTATATCTAGTGTCGCTTTAACAAAGGTTTTGCAAATTCTAATTCGTCCGTTAAGATCGAAATAAAAGACATGAATAAAATCGCGATGATTTTGTGTGGATCCGTAGGCTTGATGGTTGTCATACAGCCAGCAATGAAACATCGTTGTTTTTGCGAATCATCCAATATCCAATAATTCTCAAAAATTGTTTGCCATTAATTTTTGTAGAGCACTGCAGTTTACATTTGCATCAGCATGGAGGGCGCATTTTCTTTCTGGATACTCCCGCATACTTTTTGAGGTGAACACATAACTTAAACCCCGGTTTCTTCTTATCTTCACTTTTTTACTACTCCAGTTTTCTACATTTAACTTTTTTCTTTTTTAACACTACTTTCGTCATCATTTTAGTATCTCTGGCAAACGCTCGGATTTACTCAAAAATGAGGTTTATTGGCTAAACGTGAATTTTTTGATTTCCTTCATGGTGAGAGTATTCTGGATCTCTATCTGAAGAATAGCAGTCACTTTCTTCGCTATTTACTGGGGATATTACATAATTTTTTTCTGATAACTTACGTAGTTTATACTTTAAGCATATAGTTCCCGATGACCCTGCTTCTGATGATTGTAGGTGAATATTAGATTCTGAGATAGTAGTTGATTTAAAAACGGAAATGTTGTTCATAATATTATTATCAATTGTAGCATCTTGAACTTCGTTTATTAAAAATTAGAAAACAACAATTTCAATTAAACAAAAAGACTTTTTAGGAGACAATAAACTAACTTTAGTAGTAATGGATATCACGTCTATGTTTGGTAAGATTCCCTCATCAGAAGAAACAGGAACATTGTTCGTCTCCAACTTGTCGTTTCTTTCCAATTTTTCTTTAGCTTGCTTCGCCAAATGTTCCAACATAAGTTTTTCACTATTTCCAGAAGGTTGATCTATAATATTCGTAACTTAATATTAGGTACATCGTTTGAACTTACCTACTCAAATACATTTTATAAGAATAAGAAGAACTTACAGTAGAAAATTGTCTTAAATCCACCTGAATCATACACACCAATGCATGAAAAGTGACACAATTTGAAATATAACACAACAACTTAATATACTAAATCTCTAAAAACGACACAACTCAAAATAAGACGTTTTGATGCATAAACTTAGGCTATTAAGATTACCTAAGTCAAATAACACACCACAGAAAGTCTCTGTTAATTCATTAAAAACGACATAATTCAAAATAAGACGGTTTCACGCGTTACATTCGCTTTGACAGATTAGAGCCAACTGTTTCCAATGCGGAAAAGTAGCGATATCCTTGAATAGTAAAATATGAAACTAGCGCCTTCTAGCGAAAACTACTGAAAGCTCAGACGTGATGTTTTTAGTATTCCGTACGGTATACTTATAAGAACACTTCGGTGTCTGTCCGTTTGTCACACCCGATTTTCTCCGAAACTATTGGACACAGAAAGTTGAAATTATTTTATAAAAACAAGAGATAAAAATATATATAACGTAATATTTGCGCACTTTTTTTTGTTATTTTTAAAAAATCGCGAAAAATCGTTGTCCCCTCCTTATCTCCAAAAGTACTGATCAAAAAATTTGGAACAAATTCCGGAATATTCTCCACAGGGTATATATTGAACGAAAATTATCACGAGTGCATTACCTTTAATAATTTATCTAATATATAAAAAAAAACAAAAATTTGAAGGTCATCAGTTTTCAGTAAAGATCGGAAACAGACTCATTTGGGGTGTATTTTGTGTCACTGATCACTAAAAGAAATTTTTATATTAAAACCAATCAACCTACGGAACACTAATTGCGCAAGTTCAACTTGCACTTGACCAGTTATTTTTTATTTCTATACATGTAGTCCACCTTGCTTGTTTAAAAACTGTGTTAAAGTTGAAAATTGGAAAATTTTGAGTTGTCACTTCTGAAGCGGGAATGCGATATATGCATTTTACCAAATATAATTTGGTAAAAAACTGAAAATGAAATGTTATAAGGTTGTAAAGAAACTTACACTAAGCATATAATGTACATATGGACTATGTAAGTATATATGTAAGCACATACATATGTATAATATTAGTGTGTTAGATGTTTTAAATAAAACATTACAAACATACATATGTATATATTATAAGACAGTAAAATAATTACTAATCTGCATCCGTTTTATATTTTATTGTCTTCTTTAGCTGCTATGTTTCTCCATCGTCTGAAAAGTAGCAAATTTGATACGGTCTTTTTGTGTTTGCTGCTCTACATGCAGCAAAGCAGAAAAACCTTCCTAAGGGGAAATGCGTAATTTCCCAGCTATAGAATCCTCCTCGATATTACCTTCTTCCGTTTCTTTCGTTCGTTCTGAAACTTTCAATTATTTCTTCAATGCTTAACTCTTGTTCGGTTTTATTTGAAGTAACCTAATGCTTAACATCCTGTTGTGTTACATTTTCACTTCCTTTGACTGTACAATCATTCATGAAAACTTTCTATTGCTACTCCATTGCCAGGCATAGAATATTGTATTTGTTAGCGACTTTTTTAATATTGAAATTAAATAAAATTTCAATTTTTTTTCAACGGTATTTGAAAATAATAATGTGAATGTGCTTAAATTATTGTTAATGGAATATTTTTAACAAACTATCAAATTTTTCATTTTTACGTGTTATTTTGTGTCTGGATTATTTTCTAGATATTATTTAAATATATCTTTTTAAGTACTTTCTGTTCTTGTCAAATAATATTTTGCAGTAAAGTAAAAAACCTATTCTCATTATTTCAATATTTTTATTTTTAATGTATAACCTAGAGAATATCAATTTTACAACATTTCTACTTTTAACTACTATATATATATATATATATATATATATATATATATATATATATATATATATATATATATATATATATATGTATATATTATATATATATATATATATATATATATATATATATATATATATATATATATATATATATATATATATATATATATATACAGTAATACCCCGCTTAGCGCGACCCCGTTACGCGCGGTTTCACTATAACGCGAATTTCAAATTTCGCGCTCATGTAGTCATTAACTTCTCTATGGTCGCGGGGGGATCCCCGCTTTCTCTGAATATTCTCTTTGAAGAATTGGGAATTCCCTGTCCTTCGACTTTGTTCTATGGGGATTTCCTCGTTCGTTTCGTGTGTTCATTTGTTCCGTAATGTTAGTTCGGTCGGCTGGCAGTTTTGTTTTAATATTTATTGGAGATACATACATACATAATTTAACCCTACGTTAAAAATGCCGCCTGTAAAGAAAAAAGAGCGTAAAAGCGTCACTTTGGAATTGAAGATGAAAGTGTTAAGAAGAATGGAAAATGGAGGCAAAGCAACAATTGTTGGGAGAGATTTTGGACTCTCAGAATCGACTGTGAGAACGATTTATAAAAATCGGGAAAAAAAAATTAAAATCTCCAGCGAAGGTTCAACACCTATAAGTGCAACAAAACTTTCTCGTTCGAGATCATCTATCTTAGAAAGAATGGAGAAATTACTGTCAGTCTGGATCGAAGATTTGAATAAGAAGAACACACCACTAAGTCAAGATCTCATATGCACAAAAGCAAAATCTTTGTATGAGATGCTGAAAACAAAAGAAGGAGAAGGGAGTGCCACTCCGACTTTTGCTGCCAGCAGAGGCTGGTTCCATCGGTTCAAGCAGCGTTCTAATCTTCACAATATCCACATAACAGGCGAGGCGGCCAGCGCGGACATTCAAGCTGCAGCTGAGTTTCCAGACAAGTTTCAAGACTTCGTTAGACGAGAGAAAATTCCTGCTTGTCTCATCTTCAATGTTGATGAGACCGCACTTTACTGGAAAAAAATGCCATCTCGAACATTCATTTCTAAGGAAGAACGTCAAGCCAGTGGTTTCAAAGCTGCGAAAGATCGACTAACACTTCTGCTGGGTGGTAATGCCACTGGTGATTTCAAACTGAAACCTTTACTAGTGTACCATTCAGAAACACCCCGTGCAATGCGAGGCACAGACAAGACAAGTCTACCAGTTGTGTGGCGATCAAACAGAAAGGCGTGGGTTACACGGGAAATTTTTCAAGAATGGTATTCTAATAGTTTTTGCCCATCAGTCAAATCATACTGTGACAGAAATGGGCTTGAACCTAAAGTTATATTACTCTTAGACAATGCCCCAGGACATCCAACCTCACTTGATACGCCCAGAGACTTAAAAGTGTACGTAAAGTTCCTTCCACCAAACACTACGTCAATATTACAACCTATGGACCAGGGAGCAATAGCAAACTTCAAAGCTTATTACCATCGCCGCACTTTTAGCCAACTAATTCATGAAACTGACGGGGAAGGAAGACAGTCTATGCGAGAGTGGTGGAAGTCATACAACATTATGAAGTCTATTCACAACATAGAAGAGGCTTGGAAGGAAGTTAAAATGAGTTGTATGAATGGGGTGTGGCGTAATCTTTGGCCAGATGTAGTGGAAGCACCTAGAAGAATTGTCCAGATGCAGAGACAAGTGCTTGAAGACATTGCTGCAATGATTGAGGGGTCTGAACTTGAAGATGTCACGGTAGAAGATCTCGTAGAACTTGTAGCAACGCACGACGATCCTATTAGCAATGAAGATCTGATCGAGTTACAGAATAATCCTATCTACGATGAGGAAGAACAAGTAGAAGAGAAAGTTTTATCTTCAGGGGAAATACAAAATGCACTTTCAAAAATTTATTCAGGTTTGGACATATTGCAGAGTATAGACAATAATGATGACCGTGTCTTGACCGTGTGTCAAACAATTAAAAACAGTGTTGGGTGTTATGAACGTATTTTACAAGAACGTAAACAAAACGTTACCCAAAAGACAATAGATGTATTTTTCCGTAAAAAAATAAGAGTATGTATTGCATAAAGTATTCTTAGAATTAAAGTGATTGATTAAAATGATTTGTATTTTTTTGTATTAAATTTTGACTATGTTTAATCATAAACCTCGATATACGCGAATTTCAGTTAACGCGATTTTTTTCGGAACGTATCCCTCGCGTAAAGCGGGGTATTACTGTATATATATATATATATATATATATATATATATATATATATATATATATATATATATATATATATATATATATATATATATATATATGAGTTAAAAGTACGCATGTTACAAAAATTTGATGTAGTTTTCGATAAAGCACGCTCATTATAATCCTTTCATAATATTTTCAAATTATAAGAACGGTTAATTTAAATTTTCAAATAGAATTTAACAGTAATTAGTTGTTCAATAAATTGTCCCGTATTAAAAATCAAAGACAGACAAAACGCTAATGCAATCAAAGCGATGTCATGAACGTATATTATTGAATATCAAGCTGAAATTTAGAGAGAATGTTAATAAAATGTATGGCATCCTACGAAAAAATATGACGCATGTATGTTTTAAGCGAGGGGTTTAAATTAAGTTGATCCGGTATTTTTCATAGTGGTAGAATATCTATTCTTGTTGTTTTATACATAAAAATAATCATATCATGGTGTGACGTAGTAGTTATAATCATACTACTTAAATTTTGCAAACTAAAGCACATTGTTAGCTGATAGCAGGCTAATCCAATTCAAGTTTTTCTCCTAAAACCTCACAGCCTAATGTTGAACTATTATTTAATTTTTTAGGACTTAATTGTACTCCACCCGGTATAGACGATTTTCCTTCAGATCTGTTAACAGATGAACAAAGACGACAAGGTGCAATCGTAATCCATATTTTAGTATCGTTATATCTATTTGTTGCCCTAGCTGTAGTCTGTGATAATTACTTCGTGCCAGCTGTAGAGAAAATTTGCCATGGTAAGTGAAGCATTTTATCTATAATCTTAGAGCTTTTTTAAAAATTTTGAAACTGATCGTTGGCCAACCTTACAACTCTTGGAGGAAATTGGTCAATTGTGAAAATTGCTTTAAGATTTAATATATAATTTATCGTTTATTTTTACATATGGAAGGTTTAAATGATTGTAAAACATAGATATTTGAAAGCTATATAAATATTAAATAACAAAAATTAATAAACTTCTCAGACAATAAACATGACATACCCAATATCACGCGTGACGTTTCTTCCTCTAATTTAAGCATGGCAAAAGTTACTATAAGAGAAAGATTAATACATATTAAAATAATTGTAACGAATATGTTTTCATTTCCATTTTGTAAACTAAATCATATATAAATATATATATATATATATATATATATATATATATATATATATATATATATATATATATATATATATATATATATATATTTATATATATATATTTTATATATATATATATATATATATATATATATATATATATATATATATATATATATATATATATATATATATATATATATATATATATATATATATATATATATATATATATATATATATATACCGCATGCCTTTTACTGATTAAAATGATTGAAAGGGGAAACAAAAATTGAAAATAGGGGTAAGAGAGAGGAAAAATTAAACTAATTTTAAGTTTAACAATTACCTAAATTTATTGATTAAAACCAAAAATCAATATTTTGTATTACCCCCTAGCCCCCTAGTGCTTCCAGCCGGTTTTTCACGGAACGGGTGAGCTTTTTCACCACTGTCTGTGGAATTGTTTCCCACTCTTCCGCCATTGCAATCTTTAAGTTCCTCAGCGATGCAGGAGCTGGATTTCTGATTCGAACCCTTCCTTTGAGCTCATCCCACATGTGCTGGATTGAAGCTCAGGATTCCGCCCAGGTCAGTCTAATGTGGGTATTCTCACTTCCACGTCGTGTATTAGCATGAAGCTATCGTCAACAAACCTAGCGGAACGACGTGTTCCTGCAGAATTTCCTCGGTGTACCGTCGAGCAGTTAATCCGCCCCTACGTCTCATCAGTAATGAAAACCAAATCGGTTTTCGCATCTCGTGAGATGCCTCCCCATACCATGACAAAACCTCCTCGGTCGGCGACTATTTCAGTAATGCAGCACTGTGCATAGAGCTCCCCAGGCCGCCTATAGCCTCGTCTTCTTCCATCATTGCCATATAGGCACATTCGGGACTCGGAGAATAAAACGGAGCGCCATTGCTCTAAGATCCAGTCGACATGCTTTCAGGCAAATCTGAGTCTCGTTGGTCGATGGGCAGCTGTCAATTCACGAATAATTTCTTCTTCGAGGTCATTCATTCTAAGCAACTCCTGGAGTTATCCCAAGGTTTGAGAACAAACGGTATATTAAGTGTCCAATGCATTTCATATAATTAGCTTGAATGTCAAAAGAATGACATTTGTATTTGTAGCCTACATAATAGTGGATTATACTTACAATAGAACTCAACTCAATCTGCTTAGCGACTAGTCATTACTAACGCATAACCATTATCATATAATTTTTTTATCGGTATTTTAGTAGTTAGTTGACTAGTAATACTGTTAGAAATAATTTTAATTATAAAGTAGGGTATAAAATTGCAATAAGTGTTTTACCGTTTCCAATATCCTCATTTTATCAATTTCTATTCGTTTTGAAAAGTTAAAACCCTGATATTTGCGATATCTAAAAATATTAGATAAATGATATCTCGTATAGGACTGTACATAGTAATTTCATTGCCATTCGGGATATGGGGCTATTGCCATATCGGCTCTTCCCGCTTAAAGTATAGGATCGACTAATTTTTGTATAACTATTTCGGAGTTAAACAAAAACACACAGGCACTCACACCAGTAAACGTAAGATTTCTAAGTTTTGTCGTTTTTAGCACTCAATATGTCAGCAGATGTCGCGGGTGCAACATTTATGGCTGCGGCCACATCAGCGCCTGAACTTTTCGTCAATGTTATTGGAACCTTCATTACCGAAGGTGACATAGGAATAGGAACCATAGTAGGTTCAGCAGTTTTTAATATTCTTGCCGTAGCTGCGTGTTGTGGCGTTTGTGCTGGAATGGTAAGTACATCCATGAACGCTGCAATTTTAAAATATTTAACATAATGCCACTACACAAGAGCTATTGCCACTACACCAAACACTTTGCTTATACACCCATACATGCATGAATAAAATATATCCTTATTAAATTCTCATTCTAAAAGTATACGGTGGCGCATTTTCGACGTATTAATAGGGTTGTGACAAAACTACACAAAATACAAAGCTACTAAACTCAATTTGAAAACAATTACAAAATTATGAACAAAGTACTCGTATATAACTGTTTTGACTAGTTTTTTTTATATATAAAGCGTTTTTAAAATTTTGCATTTTCGATATTACTGTGTATCTGGGTTATTATTAGATATATAAAAAAAACTCTAAATTACAAATTTTTATCAAATTTAGTGACGAACTGACTTTTTTTTATTGGTTTATCCTCCATTTCGTCCATTCTTTGATAGTTTAACTTGAAATAATTTTATCTTTTCAACAAAACCACACATTTACTGTTTTATTTACAATGAATTTCTTTATTTCTGTGTATCATATTTACAACAAAATATTCAAGTTGGTTTTTAAAAAATTTATAATTTATTATTTAATTAACTCGTTATTTTGTTGTTTAGTTAATGATTACGTACAGATGAGATGAAGATCTGGATTAAAGAACTACTATAAAAATTCATTAATTAAATTAACCTAGAGATAAAATTGTAATAATTACTAAAATATCTACAAAGGACGATGAACATAATGTTAACTTTTTTATATATTCCAAGTCGACGTCAAATTTTTTGGAAAACGAATTCCTAGCCTGTCAAGTCTATCAAAAGTCCTTAAAAAATATATATTAGTACATATTAAATCTTTGTCAGTCAATGACATTATGTCAAAAATATTATTTCATAAAAAAACTTAAATTAAAAAAATATGGTAGATATTACAAAAAAGGGGATTTAATTTTAAGACAAAAACATCACATAGACAGTATTTTGTGGAACTAAAAGTCATTCAAAACCAAAATTCAGAAGTAAACATTTTCTGTAACTAAAAATTTAAGAATTTGTTGGGAATCTGCTGTAAAACAAGAACGTAAATAAAATACAGAGTTTCTATTACTTTTTTAAGGAGCTGCTTATTGGTTATTACTTCCATGATTTCTACTTTTTTCTCCGACACATTTTTTAAATTTAAAAACATTTTACCAAGACTGGAAGTATAGTAAATGAGATTTAAATATTTCTCTTTCATCGATATAATCTGAACAATATGTATATATTCTCAGTATATTCATCAATTCCTCGTAAATACCAACTAATTATAATAATTTCTATTTTTCAAATTTAAAAATTCTTTATTATTTTTTATAAAAAGTTACAAGGTTTTCCCTACATTTTCTCTTCTACAAATACAATAAACTTTTAAGTATGTCCATTTATAGTTTTTTGACTTACGGCTGGCTGGTGGACTGCCTTTCTTGGTAATTAAGCTTGTGTGCATTGTATTTGTCTTATTCATTTCCGATGTAACCTTCCAAGACTTTTAGTAAGTCTGTGTTTGTTTTGAAGGATTTTTTTAAAAAATTTGTTTATATTTAAGGAGATTGTGTTTATATGAGTTTACTAAGAAAAATGTTAAAAACGGTTACAAGTTACAAGGTTTTCCCTACATTTTCTCTTCTACAAATACAATAAACTTTTAAGTATGTCCATTTATAGTTTTTTTGACTTACGGCTGGCTGGTGGACTGCCTTTCTTGGTAATTAAGCTTGTGTGCATTGTATTTGTCTTATTCATTTCCGATGTAACCTTCCAAGACTTTTAGTAAGTCTGTGTTTGTTTTGAAGGATTTTTTAAAAAATTTGTTTTATATTTAAGGAGATTGTGTTTATATGAGTTTTTACTAAGAAAAATGTTTAAAAACGAAAAAAATTCAGTTAGATATTTACAGGTACATGTAGTAATTACGAAAATTTTCCTTATTCACTAATGTTATTATCACATTTACTCTCTCTTTCTTGCATACTTCTTATTCTCTTCTATATACATGTATTCATTCTATTTACAATATTTTATTTATTTACAGTTATTGTGTCTATTGGTATATTTATTTACATAAATTGATTACGTTTTTTAATACATGTTGGGTATATTTTAGAGTGTTTTAATTAGAATAGTGTTCATTTTCAATACACTAATTTAGTTTATTCTTATTTACACTTAACAGTTCAGGTTATTTGTTTTTTTGTGGTGCTTATAATTAGGTAATTTTTTGCTTGACTGAAATGTTCAACTTAAAATTTTGTTCTTCTTCTATGTGTCTTCATAGTCTTGTTTTATTTATTTAGTTTATATTGTGACAGAAATTTGACGTATCGCCGGTCGATTGCCCGCGGCGCGCTTTTGGCACGCTTTAAGCGCGCGACCAGCGACGTGTAAAATTCCTGTACGTATATTTTTTATTCGGTTCACTCGGACTGGTCCAATTTGCATCCGTCGTAATGCAGCTATAAAATGGTCGAAATAGATTGGTAGTCTGTAGTGCAGAGGTTTGTGTGTCGGGTTTTCTTATTTGTGTTAGATTTTGTGTTATAGTTTCTATATGTATTTTATGTCTATAAAATTTGTCTGCTGTTTCGTCTATGTGTTGTTTTATGGTTTATACGTTTGTTATATTATGTAAATCGTCGATTCCAATGTATCTGTTTGCGGATACAGCACATCTTAATATTCTGTTCTGCATCCTTTGTAGTCTGGCAATTTACTATTGTGGCTATACCTAAAATGCTATATTTAGAATTAATAATGAATCGGAGAATAACGGTACGATGGAAGAAATAGTTTTTTTTTTTGGAATATAGGAAATTACCTATAAAAATAAAATTTATAATATAATATAAAAAACTATTAGATATAGAACCAGCTGTTTAAAAAACAAAATAATATACATATGTTATGTATTTCTATAGTACTATTTGACAATGACAATGCAATGCTCATTCTAATAGGTCACTTCGTCCAATATAACTTGCATATAAGTTAAATAATGAAAGAACTATAACCTTTTGAAATTATTTCAAACTTTATATGCGGCTCTCGGAAACCTTACATTAGCTTACGAAGCTTTAAAGTAAAGGTTTAGTGTAAGAATGCGAAAGAAGGAAGATAACTGAAAAAGAAAAAATAATACGGCGAGATCGTAACTACGACAGCAATGATGTTTTGTTGCAGAGTTGTCAACGGGATAAGATAACTCGGCTAAATATTTGTACAATTTCGAATGATTTTTTAAATTCCTTTATAACGAAAAATAATAACCCGACCTAATAGTCCTAAATACCTGTCAGCATCTGGGATTGAGGAACATTTATATTAATAATAAATAAATATATTTAAACCAAAAAAAATCTAACCCTTTACCGGATAATTTTTAAAATCTAAATTTAAAATAAACCTATTTCAGCTATTTATTATTTTTAAATATCATTTCCCTTGCCCTAGACTAAAGCTGCTCACCCTGGAAACTCAGAATCTACATTTCATGAATTTATTCAGAGTAAATATAGCTTGAATATACAAACCCCATAAACGGCGTTGTATATATTCTAGTAATCTTTATATTGTGAATGCACATAATATGAATAGTCTTGGACTATTAATTTATATTCGTGAAATAAACATGCTATTTTGGCAATCCATCATCAATTTAAGTTACTTAATCGTAAAATAATGCGATTTGATTACGACAGTACATTATAAACAACTTAATATTTTCACATTTTAGTGTGGAGTAAAAGTGATACCATTAGACTGGTGGCCACTGACAAGAGACTGCTTGGCTTATGGAATAACAGTCTCAATCCTAATTTGTATAATACACGATGAAAGAATAGAATGGTACGAGGCTCTCATACTAGTACTTCTTTATATTGTTTATATCTTAATAATGTACTTCGATAAGTCAATACAAAAGTGTGTTCGAGGTAAGTATAGCTGTTTAAAAAGGATCCTTCTGATAATGCTTTAAAATCTAATTTTCAATACAAAAGACTATTTACTGGCTTAGCGAATAAATATTGCAGTGGTCTTTACTTTGGAATCGCGCATCAGTTAATACAACATGCTCATTACCAAAATACCAATACAGATAAAAAATTATGAGAATTATAAGTTATTAATCAATATTATATTTCAACGCCATCTTTAAGTAGAATACAGGAGATTCAGAACATTTTCAATTCAAAAGTAAATTACACATCCACGGTTTTAAATTGGGTCTTATCATCATTAGATGAGATAATTGTAAAATATGTAATGTAAAAGAATCAAAACTTATCGAGAGCAGAACTATCCCTGGTACAGCAGAGATCGATTTTGAATTTAACCCTTACTTTAAATTTAGAAACGGTCGAATTCATGATCTGCTCAGGGGGGGCATGTTAGTAATATCGTCCGGTAAGTCAGTACATATTCTCTTTTTAATTTTTGGGCACACATCTTTATTTATTAATATCCAATATTGACTCCTCTACTAAACACTGCCATTTAAATAATTACGTCCGCCGTGTTTTCACTTAATTATATGAGGAGCAGTTTTTCAAACTTATACAATTAGAGAATAGAATACAATATACCTTCAGTGTATTACTGATTGAAAAACTAGCTGGATGTTATCTATGCATTTTTCTTATATAAAGATGTAGAAAAATTGCTTTTCTGCAACCATTTTATAAGAAAATATTAAAATGTCATTGCAAATGTAAATTGAAAACATTACTGGAAATAATAAAGCCGAAGTCTACTCAGTAAAAAAAAAAAAATAAAAATCATTCTATGCATCTTTTTGGTCAAAGTTTTTATTTATTATTAATTTCCATTTAAAGTACAGTTTTAAATCGAAATTCCTTAAAAACTTTGGAAAAATGGATTTTGTTGACATCTAGTGTATTTAAACTAACCGTAAATAAAGAAGAAATTGTCGCTCCACTAATCTGCTCGTTCCTTTCGATGTATATTAAAAGATCATTTTTAAATTTACCAATTCTGGCTAATTAGCTTCCTACCGCCGTTATAAAGCACATAAGGGCATATAACTTTATCAGACTTACTACCCGCCTCCCTAAATTTTGGATGCACTACTCTATATTGTTATACTTTAAAGCTCAATATGGGGCTTCTTCAGAAATTGTTAAATTTTGCATTTATTTAGTAGGTACTAAAAATGTGACTAAGATTAGGACTGTGCTTATATTTCACCGTTTTCTATTCAAATATCTTTGAGAACAAATAGCTTCTTTGAACTCACATATTTTTCATGAGAGTTTTTCATATTGGTATATTTTTGAGCTCTACAGGTCCTATTTGTATCTCGTACCTCCAAGGTTGTCGGCGCAACCCATAAAAACTATTATTTTTTGTGGTATATCCTGTATATAATTTTTCGGGAGAAAATGTAGTCCAAAACCTAATTCTGAATTTGATATCGTTGGGACCAATTCAGCCATTTTTGCGTATTATGGAAAAAGCAGACAAAAAACCTACAGATGACTGTTTTAACCTCTATAGCCCTTAAATAAAACCTATCAACCACTTTTTCGAAAAATATACACAGCTCCTTTTATGATTGTATTATATTTCAGGGAAATCGGTGAATCTAATGTCTGGTCGCTTCCTTGCTACGTATGACTTTAATCCCGGTTATTATCCGACCGATATTCCATTATGTATCAAGAATAAAATAGAATAGCAATTTTCAAGGTTGTTATTATATTAGTGTACCAGTTAATATAAATTTTTGAAATTGTACTTACTTTTTATTGTTTATTTAAAATTTAAAGAGCTGCTATCTAATTTTAGTCTTTTATTTTACCAGAAAATGCTGTGAGATTTTAAAAAATGAACAATTTTTACATTCTTTTTAATTAAATCTCTCAGATATATACCTGAAATATTCCGAAATTATCCTTTCAACTTATACACAACTTGGTAGGTATGCTAAAATTATGCCAAGTCTACGACGGCTGTTGCTAAAACTGCTATACAAAATTTATTTGGAGAACGACGATATGTTAAGCTTCGGCTGTTTTCGTCTGCTAGATTCAAACCATTTGCTGGGTCAGGCCTTGTGCTGTTATTAAAAACCATAATGAAATATAAAATAAGCAAAAATACCATGAAATTATTTTAATCAAGAAGAAGTTTGTCATCTAAGCTAATAAATTTATTTTATAATAAAAATTATTTTGTAAGGAAATATTTTTGACTTACTTAGGGGAATAATATTTAACCTATGAACTGGCTGAATGATTTTATGTATTTTCAACAGATTAATATAAACAAGTGAAAATTGGAGACAAATAAAGTGATTGTTTTCACTACCCCCCCCTCCCACACTGTATTTTTTGAGCTCGATCTATCAAAGATATAATGATAATTTATTACCAATGGATAAATACAAGCTAAAGAGTAAAAATATTCAGAAAAATATGTTTATTTTGTTCGTTTGTATTTTAATATCTTAACGTTACACATTTAGTCTCTAAGGCCAAGTAATTTATCTAGTACCAAAACAATAATCTTTAAATAGTAGATTCTTTTCGTTCTAACAACATGCGGCACAACGTTTCAACGATGCCGTTCTTGTCTGCTAAATCACGGCCGGGGTCTCGATTCAATTCAAGCTAGAAATAAATAAGGGAAAGACCGAGAAATACGTAACAGAAATGAAGAACGAAGAACTGATTGTGTTCATTAGTTTTATTGGAAGGTTAAGGTGTAATTCTGGCTTCGCATCGTTATAAGGGGCTAAGATAGAAAAGTATTTTACTTAAGTCTAGGAGATCATTGGATTGACCTATTACCAATATAATATTGTATTCACCAATTCTAAAATATCTGAGATAACCCCCTATCTTGTTTTTATGTACTCTGATGCTTGGATTTCTGTGCAACTTAATCAGAGTTATTCTAGGAGCAATGGAGAACGTGAGAAAACATTGTGGCAAACACAGAAAAAGTTCATCATCGCAAGAAAACACAACTAGTAATAACGCTACAGGTATGTACTATGTATATAACATTGAGACACTTTATTACAACCAATACCTTATATTCCAGTTTTACTCAAAGAGTTTTTCGATTAGAATGATTAATATATAAAAATTAGTTATTTTTGAAACCTGGAAATTTTCCTAGGTGTGTTCCACATCACTCATGATTGTGGTTAAATAATAAATGGTAAAAATATCATTGTCACTTTTATCATATAGCTAATAAGGTTTTGATTAATAATTTTGGGTTCAAGTATTTTTGGTTCATAGGTTTCGAGTTCATGTTTTTTGTTTTAAGTTTATGTCATTGAGTTGGTAAAGCAGAAAGAGGCTTACTGATAAAAATTGTATAAAATAATGGCGGCATTGAGACTGGTTTTCTAGCCTTCATATGTGTCGTGCACTAAAATTTAAAAAAAAAACTTTTTTATTGTATTTATCTACAAGTACAAGTTTCAAGAAAATTGGTAATTAACAGTTGGGCAATGTTACTGTGATAATAATTTGTTTAATATTTTAGCTGCAAATGCTCATATCAAAGCCATAGATGATAATAACGACAACAATGTCATCGTATCTATGGAACCAGTAGCGAATGAAAAAGAAAACGACCATAACTTCCAAACAACAAACCCATCGCATTTAAATGGCTCTATAAAAAGTAGTACTGCGGATAAACAAGAAATTAAAGAAGAGACTCTAAAATTAGAGCTTAGTAGTAGAGATACCGAGGAAGAGGAACCATTTTGGATATGGCCTAGTGAAAAAGGAGCATTTAGAAAGGTAACTGATTCATAATTACGAATCTTCTGAGGGTTCCGATATTTCAAAGATTTACTGCACAAAGCGCACAACAGGTCAGTTTCTACTGTCACATTCCTTCTACCCCTAATAGATATTGGGGAAAAAACTACGAGCTCAGGCAAGCAAAAACATACAAACATATTTGTATTATTTATGTATCTAAATATCAATTAAGTGATGTCATTAGAAATCAACGTGGACATACAAAATATTAGTCATTCTTTCTCCAACCTACTAAAAACCGTGTAACGTTAAATATCACTCGAACATTATGATACATGGTAAACGACGAAAAATCAATCTATGAACTGGAATTTTGGAAATACCAAATGCTAAAAATAAGTTTCAATGCTATTAATAATTAGAAATGCATTTTTTAGGAAAGTTTAAATCATAATTATGTCTGTGAACTGCTTCAGCTGCAATTCGACAACTATCCTCAAGGAGCCTAAGAAGAGTTCTGAAACTTTTAGATATTCTTGTAATCACAGCTTTTGGGATTGATAGATGGGGTTGTTAAGGTTGAGGACAGTCTAACGGATATAAATAGAACTCTTGTTGATTTGCCTGGACACATTGAAGAATTGAGACAGGTTGGTGACTTGGCGCGTTCTTTGGAGGCGAGAATGGTGGAGTTTTCTAACAAGCTTGGTCAAGTAGTGAATTCTGCAGGTTCTATTGCGGCTGTACAGTCCGAGGGAGTTACCAACAATGCCATACTCAATGAATTTCGCAACCGTCAGGAGCGAATGATTAATTTTATGCTTTATAATGCACCTGAAGGGAATAATGACGCCGACGAGGTCGACAGTATTATTTCCAACTTCCAATTCCTAGGACTGTTAGTATTACGAGAGTGGGAAAGAAAAATATCAATGGCCGTCGATCAATAAAGTTGCGTTGGATTCAGCATCGGCTGTTCAGACCTTGTTCACGCAACGATTTAAATTGAAAGCCATGGAAATCTACTTGGGGTATGATTTGACCAAGTAACAGTGGAATGCGGAAAAACTGATACGTACTCAGCTTAAATCAAAAATTGATGCTGGCGGGAATAATATTTAAGTATGTGGATGGTCAGCCCAAAATACAAAAGCGGAAAAAAAAAACTAAGATCTGTCGGGGCAGTTCAGACTTCTAATTATGGTGGCTTAACTGTTTATTATCAAAATTTTCGGGGACTCAGAACCAAGCTGGTTGCTCTGGCTCGGAATGTTGCATTGCAGTCCTATGTCTGAGACCTGGTTGTCGAATGCATTTCATGATGCAGAACTTCGAATGCATGATTATGTGATTTTTAGAAGAGATCGGTCCCTGCCTACAAATGCTGCATTCAGGGCAGGTGGTATGCTGCTTGCCATTAAGAAGCACATTCCGTGTCAGCTAATTGTATCGCCGAATAGTATTGAACACCTATATGTTTCTATTAATTTTGGCAAGTGCGTTACTGTTATTGGCTGTGTCTATATATCACCTAGATCACCTCCTGAAACTTACCAAATATTTAGTGATACCCTTGATAGCATCTCTGAGACATATCTGCACTCTAATTTTGTGTGACTGGTGACTTTAATATTCTTAAAATGGCCTGGATCGAGGAGGCGTTGAGTTCAACACCGTTTCCCCTGGATTCACCCGCTGGCCGTGTACTGGAGATGTGAAATAGTGTCAAATATGTGTGCCTTTCATAATTTATTTCAAGTGAATAATGTAATTAATAAAACTGGTTCTGTTCTTGATCTGGTTCTAAGCCATGTAAATGATGTGTCCCTGGGGATGGCTGATGATCCTCTGATCCTGCCGGATGATTTCCATCCACCTCTTGAATTTAAGCTAATAAAAAAGTTATTTCACCCTAATGTACTGAATTCTATTTTGATTTTAAGTCTGCGGATTATATTTCGATAAATCATCGTGGGATCATCTGCTTTCGAACGGGGGGGGGTGGACCAGATGTTGAATATTTTTTATGATGTACTTTATAGGGCCATAGATTTGTATGTTCCGTTAAAGAAGGTATTTATAGAAAACTCCCTAGGTGGTTATGAGTTGAAAAACTTAATAATTCATAAAAAAGAAGCACACAAAAGGTTTGGATCGTCTGGTGAATCTCAGGACTATTATTACTTATCTGCTTTAAGATCACAGTGTAAGAATCTGTCACGTAGGTGCCATGTTGATTATATCTCCAACAATGAACTCTCTATTAGAGATAACGTGAAAAGCTTTTGGGACTTTGTTGGCGCACAGCGTGGCACAAATGACCTTCCTCCTAGGATGTTTTATACTGATCAATCTGTGGACATGGGCATTGATGTAGCTAATCTTTTTGCAAATTACTTCAGATCTGTTTACTCTGATGAGTCTCTTGATTATCCAGCCTTACCCTTACTAATATTCATAATATCTTCAAACTTAAGATTTCAATCTCTGCAATTTACGAGGGGCTCTCGAAATTGGATCACAGAAAGGGGCCTGGTTCTGATGGTTTGCCTCCT
The DNA here is from genome assembly GCA_019049505.1 of Pachyrhynchus sulphureomaculatus. Taxonomy (NCBI): domain Eukaryota; kingdom Metazoa; phylum Arthropoda; class Insecta; order Coleoptera; family Curculionidae; genus Pachyrhynchus; species Pachyrhynchus sulphureomaculatus. The sequence continues at coordinate 152,692,579 of CM032447.1, forward strand.
GGACGACTGAAGGCATGTAGCTTTGTATTATCGCGACCATTATGCATGCTGTTTAACCGATCATTGGAGGAGAGTTATTTTCCCGAGTATTGGAAGACCAGTTTTGTCACTCCTGCGTTCAAGTCAGGGGACAGGGCTGATATCGCAAACTATAGGCCAATAAGTATTTTGAGTACTGTTCCTAAATTATTTGAAAACCTAGTAACTAAAGTATTGGCATCTAACCTGGGACCATCTATAATAGGTGAACAGTTTGGTTTACAGAGAGGCAAGTCTGCTGAATTGAACTTGATTTGCAATACGGCCTACCTGTCGAGGACCTTGAAGAGTGGATCTGAGGTACATTCCATCTATACCGATTTCTCTAAGGCCTTTCATAGCATCAACCCCGATGTTCTTCTTAAGAAGCTCAATAATCGTGGCGTATCGGGTTCACTGTTGGGCTGGATTAGGAGTTATTTGTGTGGCAAAGTTCAGGTGGTTTGAGCTAATAATTTTAAGTCTGTCAACATTAGTGTGCCCTCGGGAGTACCTCAAGGCTCTCATATGGGGCCTCTGCTGTTTAACCTGTTCTTGAATAATGTGGCGACTGCTTTCGGTATTCCAGGTTCTTGCTCTTTGCTGATGATTTTTGAAGTTGTGCACGGCGGTTGGATCGATTGAGGATTGTGTGAGATTGCAGGGTGATTTGGAGAGACTTAGTGTCTGGTGTCAGTTAAACAGTATAGTTTTAAATACTTTTAAATGTCTCTCTATGTCTTTCTCGAGATCGCGCAATCCATTGTTTTTTATTACAGCATATTAATTATAAATTCTTTAACAATGATTCTTTTAGTTATTCAAAACTGACATCTATATTAAACTGGAATGCCCTGTCTAACCGGAGACTTCAACGAAATCTTGTAATGTTCTTTAAAATTTTAAATTCCATTGTAAATTGTCCAGAACTTTTATCTCAGATTTATTTGTATGCATCCTCTAGACATACTAGACCTGCGTTGCATAAGACAACCTATGGAGCTAATACCTTCATGATAAGATCTATGGGCATTGTAAGTAACTGCCTATCACTGGACTTGTTCTCCAGCTCCTTGTCTCTTTTTAAGAGGCAGATCGGGGTTCTTTTCTGAATTTCTTAGTTTTAGCCTTTAGTTTTAAGTATCATTTATAGATGTAAACTTTTGTATTTTGTCTTTATGAGTGGAATGGGCATGTCCCATAAATAAATAAATAAGTATATAAATAAATAAACAAATAAATAAAAATTTATTCAAAGTGTATATATATATATATATATATATATATATATATATATATATATATATATATATATATATATATATATATATACACACAAAATTCAGACATTTAATTTTCGAAACATAAACATGAAAAATACTTTTCTTATACCGTCAATACATTAAATATGAAAGTCATAGTGAAGTCAGACTTAGTAAATTGACATTAAAATTCTTCTAGTCGTATCAAAATTTCAATATAAAACATTCTTTAGGTTTTATTACACAAAATATTATAAATTTTAAGAACGGTTACAATTACAATGTTCCATTCCATTTTGGCTTTCATTTACAAAATAAGTAATGAGGTATTATTTTTAGGCGATGTGGATTATAACATGGCCAATACATTTAGTTTTTTACTTGACAATTCCAGATTGTGAGAAACCTAAATTAAAGAAATGGTTTCCACTTACATTTTTAATGTGCATTGTGTGGATAGGATCACTGTCCTACATAGTAGCTTGGATGATTACTATCATAGGTAACTTGATTTTCTTAAGTTTTTTTCTGATTTTGGTAGGATTTGTTAAGAACAACTGGGCATAGACTGTATATTGTCCTAGAACTACTATCTTAACTTGTAAGTTTGTAGTTTTTTATAGAGTGCTTTAAGGTCAAAACTTTAATAAATCCATACTGACTACTTTTACAATTTTAGGAGACACATTAAGAATTCCAGATTCTGTTATGGGCATTACATTTTTGGCAGCCGGCACCAGTGTTCCCGAAGCAGTGTCTAGTGTTATTGTTACAAGACAAGGTAATAAAAAACTACTTCTACTCAAAAATCAAGGTAGTTCAAAATTGCTAATTCAATCATTTTATTAAGACTATATATGCATTAAAAACATAAAATTTTAAGGACATGGTTCTATGGGAATCAGCAATTCAATTGGGTCAAACACATTTGATATCTTGCTTTGTCTTGGACTGCCGTGGTTCATTAAAGCAACATTTTTGCCAACTATTGCCGGAAAGCATTGGGTAAGAATATAAAATATACACTGTGATTTGATTGTCCGGAAACTACCATTAAATCTAGAAAAATCTAAAATTTACCATTTAATTTTACGAGAAGGCACATGCGGATTTTATTTTTACACCACGAAGACAATATAGTAATTTAATGGTTGTTTTAATATCATTATTATTTGTACAGTAATATTATTATTTAAAAAACCTGATAGCAATTTCAATGAATCATGCTTTACATCTGCTCAGTTATAGATCACCTACCAAAGTCATTTGCCTGAAGTTCTGTAAAATAACACAGGTCCACTAAAAAAATGTTTTCATGTGCCGAAAACTAGACCAGGCCTCTTATATGGTTTCGGGGTCGCTCAAAACGAATTAAGTTTTAGTTTGGCTCTATCATCTAACCTCAAAAAACGCGGTTGTGAAGACATGTAAAACTTTGAGAAAACGTGAATTTTATGTATCAGATGACCAAGACTATATGCCTGAGGTTAGTAGGATTCCATGACCCCAAAACCATCCAACCCCATAGCCCCATAACCCCAAAACACCGTGAACCAAGGTATGATAGAACGTATAACCACGGAGCTCGAGGGAAATGTGAGTCTCATGAATAAGATAACAAAACAAGTGAGCCAAACCATTAGACCCGCATAACCCTCTAACCTCATAACGCCATAACCCCCTAACCCTATACTCGTGAACCTAATCGCCCAAAATTCCTATAACCACATAACCCTAGGCATGCTGATTTCTATAACCACATAATTAAGGGCATGCACACTTCTATAACTACATGACCAGAGGCGTGCTAAGACTGTGGGTCCTAATCCACATATACGGATTCATGGATACCTTCTAAGGTATCTCCCCAATCAAATCTTCGATATCATTACAATACACTAATTCATTTTCTGCAGAGAAATATTTACAGAAAGGATTATCGATCCCGACAGAAAGTGACTTCTGTGTTTGGAGCTAAGCAGCATTTTTCTTTCAACCAAGAAGCTAAAAGTCCAGCACTTTCTTTACAGAGTCCTAAATCTTTTATAAGAACGCTCAATTCTCCTTGACTGACAAATCCTTTATGCGTTTCATTGGGATCTGATTCTCCTCCGTTGATCCTATCATTCATGTTTAGTTCCATATCATCTTCATTCCGAAGATCATTCATATCGTTGTCAATTTCATCAGCATTTAGAAAATCTTCCTGATCTTCTTCAAACGCCGACTCTCTTCCCAAAATAGGCAAAGGAAATGTTACTGAATTCACTTTGGGATACTGCCATGATTTTTTATTTCTACTATTGATCCCAGCTGTATCACATCTACAGAAATAGCAATCTATATCATGATTTTCAGGTTGTCACCAGAGCATAGAAGACACAAATGGCTTCGCATTTTGTCTCCCTTTTTCCATCGTTCAATACTGATTTTACACGAAGGACATATCTTTTTCGGTATCCATGAGTAATTCGGTTCACCTATTGCAGTCTCCAAACATTCCCATCTGCTATATTGGCTCTCTTGTGCTCTGTATTACGTAGTTATTAGAAGTTTGCTCACTTGGTTGTACGGAAGTTTGCACGCCCAGGGTTATGTGGTTATGTGATTACTGGGTTATTCGATTCAAGGGTATGGGGTTATGAGTTTATATGAGTCTGTAAGCCCAGGAATTTGTGGTTATACAGAAGTCTGCACGCCTGGGTTATAGGGGTCTGCACGCTGAGGGTTTTATGGTTCTAAGGCTCTTGGGTTCGAGGGTATGGTGTTAGGGGGTTATGGCGTTATGGGGTTATATGAGTCTGATGGTTAGGCTCACTCGTCTTCTCATCTGATTCATAAGTTCCGCATTTCCCTCAAGTTTCATGGTTATACATATCTTCATACCTTGGTTCATGGTGGTTCGGGCTTATAGTTTTGAGTTTATGGAAACCTTCTAAACCACAGGCATATAGTCTTGGTCATCTGATCCCTAAAATCCACGTTTTCTCCTTGTGGTTATACATGTCTTCGAAACCTCTAAAATAGCGTTTTTTGAGGTTAGGGAAAAAAATTAGAGGTGATAAAGTAAAACTAAAACTGAATTCATCTTCAGCGACCTCGAAAACATATAAGAGAGCCGGTCTAGCCTTCGGCACATTAAAAACCATTTTTGTGGTCCTGTGTAATTAAGACTTCGAGGACAAGGACTAACATTATTAGTAGATTTCGTGAAAAAAGAGTGAATGCAGTTCGGAGTGCAGATCTATGTTTTTAGACCGAAATTATGACAGCTTGGGAAGTTCATCGATACCGTATCAATGTCTAAAATGACAGTCAGCTCCGATACCCCCTCGCTGATGGTTGCAGACCATCTCCAAAGAAAATTTGAACTTTTTGTGCGTTTACAACATATACAACAATTCGATTGTGCAGAGACTCTAGATTCATTATAGGTATACTCCAGGAGCGGAGGACTGAGGCTGGAGATTTCGATTCACATACATGCAGCTCTCATTTCGTCCACTTTACCTCCACAGGAATGGAGCAGTACCGAAACATTGAGCATATTAGTAGCGGCAACTGTATGATGTCCTGATGATAGGGACCTCACCTTTTATAGTTGCCTACACCTGTGTTAAAACCAGTTTTGCTAGCTATGTTGTACATCTAATGTGCAAACTTCTAACGGCATGTAAGGCCTGTGTGATGTTCACGATAATGACTTTTGAGTTTAAAAATTAAAATTTTAGAAGTTTAGAAACAAAGTTTCCCTTTGTAAATTCTTCGGTGAATTTTTTTATTAAAATCATTTTAAATAGATCATTAATAAATAATAGCACGGACGCATGTATTGAAAAATCTACTATCGGAATTCTTCTGAGCTTTAAATAAAGTTACTACGTAGACGACACATCCGGATGAAAGATGAAATGAGTCTTAGACTAATAATCATAAATGTAGTTTCTTTTTTCTTCTTCTCACTCGATTTATCATTGCTAAAAAGTGAAAACCATTTATAGTAACATAAAAAGTGAAGAGATATGTTTAAAATAAATCTATAAGCCCACTACAGCTCGAATAATTCAAGCGCTTGCAGCGATAGCAAGAGTTTTGTAAATATGTCTTGATACCTAACTGAACTTATTGATAATGTATTACAGAGAGTGGCGTAGCTAAATTCTAGGTGAAAAGGATCAGATGAATCTAAAGGACGTTTTAAGAAAAAATCATTGCTTAGCTATAAATTAAGAATTTTTATACCTGTTATTTGTAGGTTGGAATCAATTCAGCTGGAATAGAATACAGTGCCATCTCCTTACTGTCATCTCTCCTAATGCTATATGTAGCGTTTGCCCTTAACAAGTTCAGATTGGACAAACGTGTTGGACTAATATGTCTACTGATGTATGCAGTTTTTCTAATATTAGCGAGCTTGATTGAACTGAATGCCTTCTTCAGAGTAAACCTACCAACATGCGGTCGATGAAAAATCAATGGAACAGTTAAAAGTGAGTGGTGGCGCACGGATACCTATATATGTTACCAGATACAACACAAACATTGCAGTGTATTATACCATACTTAGACGTTTATGTATAAAAATATCAGCCAGTCTCGAAATGTGACTAATTACGACATTTCACATACAAGAACTAAAGACATTTTTACCAATTATGATTATTTGAATGTATAGCACGTAGTTAATGGGTCATCTTGTTGTAGGACCATTATTAATTTTTGGTTTCAACATTATTTGCATTTGTACTAAAATTCAGCATCATGCCTGTACTAAAATTAGGTGTATTAGGGACACACAATAAGACCGGCATCATCGTATGCACCACACTGCAGGTGCCAGACATGTCTTAATTTACATGGTACCGCTTCAGCTAGTATTACTAGTGAGGCAAACAGGACAAATATCGTTTTCTGAAGCTGAAGGATTTTTTGATAATCTTTGAGAATATATGTGTGGTAATATAGATTCCTAATAAAGGACATTAAATAATAATAATATAATTTTCGAATATCATAAATTGCAAGATAAGTCACAGACCTACGCTACGTTGATATGAAACCAAGCAATGAGCATATGATAGTTGCATGTGAATTCGTCGGGTATTATGATATCAATAAACGATACCGTCGGGGGAGCAGCAGAAAACAATGCGACGAATCACGGTTTCCCCGTGTCTGCCTTTCAACGGCACATTCTTGCACCCAAATCTAAAATAACTTTATAATTTTTTATTGTTGGACACCTTGTTGCTATATTTTTATTTAAACGTTACTATAAACTTTCAAGAATCTTATACAAATCTTATGATAAATTACAAAGTTCTTTTCGTTTTCTCAATTTAACATGTTTCAGAAGTAAAGTGAAGTACAATAATTATATAAAATATAGTTACTACTAACGTTATACTTCATTATACCAGCACCAATATTTGAAATATATGTTACAATTACGACAAATGTAATAAATAAAAATATAGAAGAAAAACTAGTAGCTTTACAAAAACAAATTGTCAGTTAAATTTCCTGTCGTACTAGGGTACAATATAATGAACATCCCTATACGACCTCACTATCCAAATGCCAAATTAAGTACGTGTTTAACGGTGGCTACCATTATTTTGGGATCACCTATATAGGTAAGCTCACTGTTACGTACTTGTAGTTAAGCTAACCACAATGATAGAGTCGATTGGTTAGATATTTTCTTAAAATTATGGCCAAAGCCACAAAAAACAAGCACAAAAGAATGTGCACTGTAATAATACAGAACTCTAATAATTAAATTTTAAAATATAATCGTTAAAAACATATATCATTAAGCAGGGATCTCATAATTTAACACTAAAACATCTTTTAAACATTTTTTTTGAAAAGAGTAATTCAAACCTAAAAATTAATCCGATTCACTAAACATTCATGTTCCTTTCTACTCTGCATTGTTATACTTTTGGCAGAGACACATAGTGTGACCATGAACATTGAATACAAGTCGCTTTGCTCTAATGGAATTTGAATAAACTTATCTTAAATCAAAATAATACATCCAAAATTATTTTTAAGATATGTTTTAAATTCTATTCCTACATACAATTTAAGTTTCTTGACATTTCCATAAGAGAAATTAGACATATTCTTTTATATTATCAAATATCGAAAACTAAAGATTACTGATAATTTCCGATTCTTTATTTTTTGACATGGAACAACTACCTAAAACGCTTTTTATTGAAAACTAATCAAATTAACCAATAAAATAGTCAGGTTTAAAACTATGCTGCAAAACTACAGTTTTTATTCGTTATTAAACGAAGAAAAATTGGTGTTATAGTCTTCAGTCATTAATGCAACTTGATGCAACTAATAGTACATGCAACTTTATAGTATTTACCTACAAAAACACATAGCATACCTAAAAAATATGTTACTATAGTAAAATTAAACCTATTGCACACCAGCTGAACAGTTAATCATTTAAAAAGTTTCGTGTACAATTAGTTGCATCGAGTCGCGTTAATGTTTAAAGAGCTTTAAAGTTCGAAGACTAACTTCCTTACCAGTTCGAATATTTGTTTGTTTTTTTTTTTAATTGTGTTAAGCTATTTCTTAATGGTATTTATAATACAAAATAGACGTTAATTGGTCAAATAGTTCGTCTTAAACCTTTTTGGGATTCTGGAGGTAATAAATGAAAACACTGACAAATAGGAAAGATTGGAACTTTTAGTAGGTTTCTCACGTTCAAAAATGTTTATTATAACTTTTGTAGCGTTTTATTAATATAAAATATTTTAATTTGTTTAACTCAATTGAGCCCATTTTTAAAATAAAAATATGAAAGATAGATAATTAAGTAGGCGTAATTTTTGACGGTTATTAGAACATTTTCAGTGTAACTGGTAGCAAATCTAACTTCGCCATCTTCAATAAAATCCTGTATATTTTTTGAAACCATATTATTCTACAGTAGATTATAACATAAGAATTACAGATAGCGACAATACTTAATATTTCTAAAAATTTCTTATATTGTCTCGTAAGATGAGGCCAAAGTCCATAATGAATATAAAATTTTTCTTTCTAAAGTCTGTACCTCAAAGGTAAAGTGTCGTAACTACAAAATTTGTGATTTCGGGTTATTGTTGCATCTATCATGAAAATATTCACATTTTCTAGTGGTAAACCGGGAAAAATCAAAATATTGAATATAGAAATCCTAAATCTTATATAGAAATGGCAATTGGTTTACATCATATAAGAAATAGTACTGTAATAATAATTTTGAAAATTCATTCCTGTAAAATTACACACATGCAGTTACGACACGTTACGTCTGGGATACAGAAATAATCATTCTTATCATCTTTGGTTAACTAATCGAGTTAACTGTAGGTCAGCACAGTTTAATTGCTGTGTCACTAATTTTGACGCCATCTGTTAAAAAACAAGACGTAAAATGATGTATAATATTTTGCACAAAACAAGAAATGTTAGAAAACAAACGAATTAAATATGTCATAATCTAGGTTGTTCATAAATTCACAAATTAAATTTTTATGATCTTTAGGCTATTTTTCTTTTAAAGTACATAATATAGCAAAAAAAAAACTTAAAATTTGAAATTGCCCTAAACTGTCCATAATTTCATACTTTTTCTTTAGATGCTTATTTTAGGTATAGCTAATCAATCTTCTACAAGGACTTAAGATTTTAACAATTAAAAAACTCAACGACTCGTAAAAACAACTAATAATGAAGCATTACTAAAAGTATATCATAGGAAAGAAGATTTAGTTTTACTAATTTAAATAATTCATTTTATGACATTATTTGTCATAAAGAAACGCACGTATTGTTCCATTCAAAAGGCGATTGAATGAGAAATAAAATGACTAAAAATATACATAGTTTTATTAAAAGTAATAAAGTTCCAGTCAAACCTTATGTGATATAAAGCCGTAAGTCAAAATTTGAACCTAATTAAATTACTAACTTCATCCAATTTTCAAATTTTTATTTTAAAAAGAAAGTTCGTAGCAGCTTATTACCTAATTCCATGGCCACCAAGTACAGTGTATCAGGAAGTGATTAAGAAAAAAAACTGCTCCATGATTAGGGAATGGTGCTGGCAGTGGGTATTTTTTATAGTGTTAATTATAAAATAACCTAAATTGCCGAAAACAGAACATACTATAACAACATTACCTATTATACAGTTGGAAAATATTTTTAGAATTCAAACATAGGTTTGATATTTTATTGGAGAAAAAGGACTTTCTACCTACATCATTTCACTACGACTTATGACGAATTACTGTTGTAGTAATACAGTCTTTTTTTTAAATAAATAGGATCGAACATGGAAAAAAGAAAACGCCAAAATAATAGATCAAACTGTATTCCAAATAATTTGTATATATTTTTAGTGAATTATAAAAACTCAGAAGCATAAACTGTTAGTCTATGATATTCTAAGGTAATGAGTATTTGCTCTTAGGTATAATAAAAAAAACAATGTTTTGTACTTCTTTTATAAGTCCTCACAATAAGTTGTAAATATACATATAAAAGTAAGTTTACTTTTTTGAAAATATTTATTTTATTCCCTTTAAAAATGTTAACAAATAAAGCGTTTATCTGAAAAACAACACATGCCAAAAAGTCCAACCGAGTTCTTTTACAACAAACACACGAGGGCCGTCATTTTTCTAAAACTCGCCGTAAAAAAAAAGATTTATTTGGATAAGTCATGCTTTCATACTATTAGAAGTTTCAATTAGATGAAGAAAATCGATATTCGGTTACAGTGGTTATGTGTTATTTTGCAAACAAATGCTTCAAATATTAAGAAAGGTTTACTTTTAGTCGTTGTTTTAAAATTATTAGATTATTATTTTGTAACAAACTGATACATTGAGAGATAAAAAAAAGTAGAAAAATAAATATATATATTTATTACAATCTTTTAATTTTTATTTTTTTAAAACTATATAGCTTAAAATAACCGGCCAAGTGCAAGTCGGACTTGCGCAATTAGTGTTCCGTACGTGGATTGCTTTTAATATAAAAATTTTTGTTACGGAGGTATAAAATGATCGATTACTGCACAAAACACACCCCAAATGAGTTTTCAACAAAGTCTGTTTCCGATCTTTGTTGAAAACTGATGACCTTGAAATTTTTGTTTTTTTTATATACGGGATAAGTTATTAAAGGTAATGCACTCGTGATAATTTTCGTTCAATTTACAACCTGTGCAGAATATTCCAGAATTCTTTCAAAATTTTTTGATCAGTACTTTTCGAGATAAGGGGGGACAATGATTTTTGGCAATTTTTTAAAAATAATACAAAAAAAAAGTGTGCGCTATATTATATTTATTTTTGAATTCAAACAATTAGTGTTCCGTACTGTAATTCCCTTTATATTAAAAATTTTATTATATAAATATAAAATGATCAGTGAGATGAGATTCCAGAATTTTTTTAAAATTTTTTGATCAGTACTTTTCGAGATAAGGGTGGGGCGTCGATTTTTGGCAATTTATATAAAGAAAAGCATGCGCAAGTATAACAAATACATACAAATTTTCGAACTCGTGTTTTCACAAGCGTTCATTTGACACCTCACTCGATGACCTGGAAATTTTTTTTCACTTCCGATTTCACCCCCCAAAACTAGCTCTTTAAGTCATAATTTAACTTTCAAAACTACACGGCTCTGATGGGGCCATCAATTCCTATATTAGTGCTAAATTTCACCTTTCTATGTCAAATAGTTTCGGAGAAAATCGGGTGTGACAGACAGACACCAAAGTGATCGTATAAGTGTTTCGTACGGAACACTAAAAATAAATGGTAAAACCAATTTTTAACAAAATTAGATCACAAGATCGGAATACCAAGTTGAAGTTTCAGGCAAATTGCATTGAAAAAAAAATAGCATGACCCATCAGATCAAAACTTTTTTAATATACTTTTAGTTAATAATCCTTTTTGCCCAGATTAAAAATATTACTATGATCAGTTTTATTATTGATTACATAAAATAATATTTGGACAGGTCACTAAAATAAACATGCCTTAAATTAGCTTCAACTTTACTATCATAGCAGTGTTTTTCTTGGTCAAATCAAAACTTTTTTTAATATTCTTATACTCAATAAAAGATAGCCTTAATTGTGTATAAATTGACTATAAATTCCTAATTCTTTTTACCCTGATTAAAAATAGAGATTTTGCTACGCTTATTTTGGCAGGCCTCTGTCTTCACCTTTATTTGAAGCATGTGCAATAGTAAAGGGAAGAAATTAAATATAAGGACATCAGCGGGTCGTGCGGTGAATGAAAAAAAATCCCCTAACTTTATAGAAGAAGAATACTAACCTAACCTTACTTTTACTTTATTTTATTGCAATTCTGCCGTAGTGTGAAAGTGCAAATTCCTTCGCGTTAATACTGCGTATGCTTGATATAACGATAAAGACAAAAGCATGTAAAAAATCAGCGTTGCAAAATCTCTCTAATTTTACTATGATCATTTTCGTTACTAATTACATAAAATAATATTTGGACAGGTCACTAAAACAAACATGTCTTAAATTAGCTTTAACTTTACTATCATAGCATTGTTTTTGTTGGTTGGAAAACCAAAAACAGATTTTTGTTATGACTACGTTTGCGATGCTTAACCACAATTATCCTATTTGAATACATGGTGGTAATGAACAAAATATCCATCCGTAAGTATTTTATGCACACTCGCCACTTAAAGCTAAATCCGGTATTCATTTTAAAATATCACAAATTATATATAAGGGCTGTCCAAATAAGAAGCAGAACATTTATATTTGGAAAAATTTAAATGTGAAAGTAACATTATTCATTCAACTACTTATGATACATGAAACGCCGTTTCAGATTTTTTGACTATTGTGTATATTGCCAAAGGAGTGAAATGTGCTGTGATAACATGTTTAGTATAAATGTTGAATACGTTGGGTGCTCAGTTCGATTAAGTCAAAGGCAAAATATCCAGTTTACTGAGATCAGATTATTTTAAATCGGTTTGCTAAACCTAGTATGTTGACTGGGGTTGTGATCTAGTGTTATGCAGACCGCACCGCAAAACAGGGAATTTTACAAACACCTTTGGTTTGTGAAGGAATGGAATGTTTTGGTGATCACTACATTACCTTGTTTTTTTTTAAATGTCTAAGTCTATAGTTGTCAGATACAATAAAGAAAAACATAAAAAACTGTAAACGTCTTAGCTGTGAATCAGTAAAGAGAAACAAATATAAAGAAGTTTTTAATTATTTTACGAAATTCAAACAATGGATAAACATTATGAGTGTTAACTAAAAATTTTAAAAATTCTGGCGAAAATTTTAAAATTTAGATTAGATAATGAATGAAACCTTCGCATCTTGTAGTTAAGAGCGAATTGCGCCACAAATTTTGAAAAATTAGCAATAAATAAAATTATAATAAATACTTGAATGTTGAAAGTTTCGTTGAAAGTATAGACCTACCGCCAGTTTCTTCAAACTTTATTAATGTAATAAATCTGACTTCTTTCATCCCAGTGTAAGGGTTACGGTTAGTGGGTCACTGATTATAAAGTTTTAAGAGACCAATCGTTAGATTATTATAGCCAAATATCTAGAAGTTTAGTTCTCGATTCACTTTTCTTTTACCTGTAGTTTTTTATCCGAATATTTTGGCTTTTACCTCGGATTCCTGACACTAAACATCTTAACCCTGAGATTCCAAACGGTACCCTAAATAAAAGGGATATTTGAAAAACACTGTATTCCATTTCTAATGGCACATTCAATATAACTTATTTTCCGAGTTATTCCAAAAACAAATCAACTTCTTATTAGAATACCTTTTAATCATTCGAACAAAAGTGCTTACAAAAAACACAAAGCATTAATCTCAAAATACAAATCTGCAACATACTTCTCAGTTAATTTTATTACCAATAATAAGGTGTAATACCGCATTGTAATATTTTTATTAAACAGTAAGTAAGCATATCTATTTCAAAATAATGCTTTTATTAAACAGTAAATATTAATTTGAATCCCCTGTTATCTTCTATACTTTTTTAAATATTAACGTAAGTTTTCCATCGTGCATAATGCCGTCGCCAGACATTCGCGCGTATGTTAAAATTTCGTGTGGAAAGAGATTTTTTTATAACTGTTGATTTTTGAAATTAAACTGTACTACTTTCTGTGAACTTTCTATTGGTTAGAAAATGGAAAAAAAAACTTTGGATCGAGGAGAGTTTCCTTCTATATCACGATACTGCACTGGCCAACAACTCATTCTATAGGTTTCTTGCGAAGAATTCCATGTTTGTTATCTTCTACTCCCCTTATTTATCTGATTTGGCACCTCGTGACTTTAGACTATTCCCCTATATGAAGATGAAGTTAAAAGGTCGCTGCTTCTGCAGGCGGCGGTAAAGGTAATGACAGCATAGACTTTTCAAAAAATATTCAACCAGTGTAAAAAAATGGCTGGACTATATATATATATATATATATATATATATATATATATATATATATATATATATATATATATATATATATATATATATATATATATATATATATATATGTATATATATATATATATATATATATATATATATATATATATATATATATATATATATATATATATATATGTATATATATATATATATATATATATATATATATATATATAATATATATATATATATATATATATATATATATATATATATATATATATATATATATATATATATATATATGTATATGTATATATATATATATATATATATATATATATATATATATATATATATATATATATATATATATATATATATATATATATATATATATATATATATATATATCTATATATATATATATATATATATCTCTATATATATATATATATATATATATATATATATATATATATATATATATATATATATATATATATATATATATATATATATATATATATCTATATATATATATATATCTATATATATATATATATATATATATATATATGTATATATATATATATATATATATATATATATATATATATATAGATATATATATATATATATATATATATATATATATATATATATATATATATATATATATATATACATATACATATATATATATATATATATATATATATATATATATATATATATATATATACATATATACCATCTATGCCTTCGAGCGGGAAGCTCGAAAAGGTGCGCTTTTCCAATTAAGTGCCAGCCGTAGTCTGGCCACTTTGTTGGGATAGACTTTAAATAAGGCACTGACAGAATGCAGTATAAGCATCTACTTTGTCATGGTTTTCCGTTAGTACCCGGATAAGGACTGAAATTGTGTCCTTTGTATTTGCTGAACCTATCCCAACTGATGAACCGTGATACGGCGAAACACGTCTAGCAAATACAAAGAACACTTTGGGAACCCCTGAAGTGTGGATCTTTCGATTCGCCTTTAGTTGCTCCACCAATGCCATATATATATATATATATATATATATATATATATATATATATATATATATATATATATATATATATATATATATATATATAAACTGATACTACACAAGGTTCTAAAATTTTAAATGAGAAAATTAAAAGTAAGAAAGTCTGGCAGTCGTAAACCTAATATATCGAAGCTCTATGAAATATTCTTACTGGGTCCTGATTAATATTCAAAAAGAAAAAATACAATTTTTGTATAAAATTAGATTCTGACGGGTAACAAACCCACGAGACTGTAAAATATTAACATATATTTTTAATGAAAAATTTAAGACCTTAAAACTTAACCTAAATTACCTGAGATGAAACGTCAAAAAAATTGGTCCATTAGGCTTATTAATAAGAAGAGATTTTGAGTCTAGGTTTCTTCAAACTTTATTAATGTAATAAATCTGACTTCTTTCATCCCAGTGTAAGGGTTACGGTTAGTGGGTCACTGATTATAAAGTTTTAAGAGACCAATCGTTAGATTATTATAGCCAAATATCTAGAAGTTTAGTTCTCGATTCACTTTTCTTTTACCTGTAGTTTTTATCCGAATATTTTGGCTTTTACCTCGGATTCCTGACACTAAACATCTTAACCCTGAGATTCCAAACGGTACCCTAAATAAAAGGGATATTTGAAAAACACTGTATTCCATTTCTAATGGCACATTCAATATAACTTATTTTCCGAGTTATTCCAAAAACAAATCAACTTCTTATTAGAATACCTTTTAATCATTCGAACAAAAGTGCTTACAAAAAACACAAAGCATTAATCTCAAAATACAAATCTGCAACATACTTCTCAGTTAATTTTATTACCAATAATAAGGTGTAATACCGCATTGTAATATTTTTATTAAACAGTAAGTAAGCATATCTATTTCAAAATAATGCTTTTATTAAACAGTAAATATTAATTTGAATCCCCTGTTATCTTCTATACTTTTTTAAATATTAACGTAAGTTTTCCATCGTGCATAATGCCGTCGCCAGACATTCGCGCGTATGTTAAAATTTCGTGTGGAAAGAGATTTTTTTATAACTGTTGATTTTTGAAATTAAACTGTACTACTTCTGTGAACTTTCTATTGGTTAGAAAATGGAAAAAAAACTTTGGATCGAGGAGAGTTTCCTTCTATATCACGATACTGCACTGGCCAACAACTCATTCTATAGGTTTCTTGCGAAGAATTCCATGTTTGTTATCTTCTACTCCCCTTATTTATCTGATTTGGCACCTCGTGACTTTAGACTATTCCCCTATATGAAGATGAAGTTAAAAGGTCGCTGCTTCTGCAGGCGGCGGTAAAGGTAATGACAGCATAGACTTTTCAAAAAATATTCAACCAGTGTAAAAAATGGCTGGACTATATATATATATATATATATATATATATATATATATATATATATATATATATATATATATATATATATATATATATATTATATATATATGTATATATATAATATATATATATGTATATATATATAATATATATATATGTATATATATATATATATATATATATATATATATATATATATATATATATATATATATATATGTATATGTATATATATATATATATATATATATATATATATATATATATATATATATATATATATATATATATATATATATGTATATGTATATATATAATATATATATATATATATATATATATATATATATATATATATATATATATATATATATATATATATATATATATATCTATATATATATATATATATATATATATATATATATATATATATATATATATATATATATATATATATACATATATATATATATATATATATATATATATATATATATATATATATATATATATATATATATATATATATATATATATATATATATATATATATATATATATATATATATAGATATATATATATATATATATATATATATATATATATATATATATATATATATATATATATATATTATATATATACATATACATATATATATATATATATATATATATATATATATATATATATATATATGTAATATATATAATATATATATATAATATATATATATATATATATATATATATATATATATATGTATATATATATATATATATATATATATATATATATGTATATATATATATATATATATATATATATATATATATATATATATATATATATATATATATGTATACATATATATATATATATATATATATATATATATATATATATATATATATATATATATGTATACATATATATATATATATATATATATATATATATATATATATATATATATATATATATATATATATATATATATATATATATATACATATATACCATCTATGCCTTCGAGCGGGAAGCTCGAAAAGGTGCGCTTCTCCAATTAAGTGCCAGCCGTAGTCTGGCCACTTTGTTGGGATAGACTTTAAATAAGGCACTGACAGAATGCAGTATAAGCATCTACTTTGTCATGGTTTTCCGTTAGTACCCGGATAAGGACTGAAATTGTGTCCTTTGTATTTGCTGAACCTATCCCAACTGATGAACCGTGATACGGCGAAACACGTCTAGCAAATACAAAGAACACTTTGGGAACCCCTGAAGTGTGGATCTTTCGATTCGCCTTTAGTTGCTCCACCAATGCCATATATATATATATATATATATATATATATATATATATATATATATATATATATATATATATATATATATATATATAATATATAAACTGATACTACACAAGGTTCTAAAATTTTAAATGAGAAAATTAAAAGTAAGAAAGTCTGGCAGTCGTAAACCTAATATATCGAAGCTCTATGAAATATTCTTACTGGGTCCTGATTAATATTCAAAAAGAAAAAATACAATTTTTGTATAAAATTAGATTCTGACGGGTAACAAACCCACGAGACTGTAAAATATTAACATATATTTTTAATGAAAAATTTAAGACCTTAAAACTTAACCTAAATTACCTGAGATGAAACGTCAAAAAAATTGGTCCATTAGGCTTATTAATAAGAAGAGATTTTGAGTCTAGGGTTAGAACTATTCCATTCGATTTTATATTTTCGTATAACCTAAAATAATGAAAAGTATTAACTATTAAATGGCAAATAAAGTCTAATAATTCGATTTACCAACATAGGAAAGCGCTGATTGGTGAATTGGTGATCTAGCCCACCCCGTGGTTCTAAAGTTTATACGATTTATGACCAATTTTTAGGTTAGATTAAGTTATATTAACATAAATTTTTAAAGTCCGAAATAGCGATAAGTCTATAAATTTTTTTGCGAAGTGTTCAGCGACCACAACTCTTACGCGGAAATCGAGTAAAAATTAACATTTTCAGTTTTCTCACTATTACGCAAGGTGCTGTAGTCCAGTTATTTTTCTTAGCAGGTTTAATAAAAAAAAGTATCATATTTTTCAATTTAGATAAGAAGCCATTTCATTAATTTAAAGGGTTTCAGATGAAAAACTACGAAAAAGAGTGACGTTCTAATAGCTTATTTATTTTTAACTTGATAATGGTCGAAAACAGCGCTTCCCACCAGAAGAAGGATATTATTATTTCCTTTAAAATTCAATATTTAAAATCTTGAGCCAAACAAAAAAGTTCGACAATAACCTTAAGGAAATCCCTATTTCTTGTTTTAAATACATAGAATTAACATTATAAAGCACATTAAAATTCCGGTTTCCAACCTAAGTGGTTTTGAAAATATTTAAAAAAAAAACTTAGTTCCAAACTTCGTCCTTTGGGGTTTTTTACTACCTTACGAAAATTTGAAGTGTTTGGTCTTATTTTTAGACTTAAATTTCGTCGCCCAGTCGAGATAGACTCTAAAAAAAATGTAAGTCTTAATGTGTACAGTTTTAAATATTGTAAAATTCAAACATTTTCGACATTCTTAGTGTTTTTTTAAAGATTTCTCGAGTCCTATCTGACCGATTTGAAAAATTCTAAAAAAATTTGAAAGAAAACATCAAGCCCTTTTATTTGAGGGCCTCAACGTTCAATTTGATCCAATAGAAACCGAGATATAGTCGATTTTTCCACAAAATCATTTTTTTTTTGAAAAAATTGTTTTTTTATAAACAAATTGGTATATCTTTGGATAGAAATAAGACATTGATAAAAATCCAATAGGGTTATCTTCAGTACATGTCTGTCTTGAAGATAAGCCAATAAAGTTTGATTTTCCACGTTTTTTTATATAGATTTTCCTCTATGAAGTTATAATAAATTTACCATTTTTCTCAAATTTCTGAAATATTTACTTTATTTTGGAGACTTTTCCCCGCTTACATGTGAAATGTTTCAGACATGTTTCCTAAATATTTTGTGTTATGTGGGCTGAAATAATAATTGAAAATGCTTAAAATTACAAGGTACAAATTATATATTTCTCAAATTTGTAAAATGTTGAAAATGGCGCTGAAAATGAGGTAAACTGCTTCCGTGTCAATTTACACTTTTCGTACTTTAGGCTGGAGCAGAACTGGAATGATACCACTGTAAAAAAGAGAATTTTTTATTGATAGTGCAAGAATAAGAATACCTTAGGATTGTAAAAAATATCCAAAGAATTTTCAGATAATTTGTAACAAGAAATTGGAAGCGTAATGAATTTTCCTGGATTTACCGGGAGATTTTTAACAAGTGAAATATTTAAAAACAAGCGTTCTTTCCAATTAAAAATCTCACGTGGATTTCTAATAATTTTATAGGTACTTACATTGACGTAATAATTATTGCTTATTTTTTTCTATATCTCTTGTAGATATGTAAATTTTACAATATATAATTATTGAATTTTTGAGAAACACTTGTAAACACTTGACGATTTATTCTTTTCAGAGCAAGACTGTTAGAAATAAGAGAAAAAGCAGTAGTTTCGATGGGGGGAAAGTAGCGCGCGTTTGCGCAAAGGCCTATTATTCATCTGCGGATTTTTTTTCTAAAAAAACATGTTAAATTCGGAAGAATGATAAAAGGTGCTTTATTCAAAGTATGCTCCATCGCTTATTATACATTTTTCTCATCTTTCGGGCAATTTGTGAATACCTCGCCAGTAAAAATCTTCCCCTTTTGCTGCGAACCATTCATCGAGCCATTTTTTCACATCTTCGTACGAACCAAAGCGCTACTCAGCAAGTGCGTGACCCATCGATGCAAACAAGTGGTAATCGGAAGGAGCCAAGTCTGGTGAGCAAGCAGCATGGGGTAGAACTTCCCAGCTGAGTGCTTCCAACGTGTCGCGAACTGGTTTTGCCGTATGTGATGGAGCATTGTCATGAAGAAAAATGACTTTGTGTTCCCTCTTTCGGTATTCTGGCCTTTTTTCAAGCAGCAAACAGTTCAAATCGGTCAATTGTTGTTGGTAACGTTTAGTATTAACCGTTTCCCTAGGTTTTAACAGCTTATAATAGACCACGCAACTCTGGTCCCACCAAACACAGAGCATCGTCTTTCTGCCAAAGCGCTTCGGTCTTGCTGTCGATGTGGATGGTCCGCCTGGGTCTACCCATAATTTTTTGCGCTTGGGATCCTCAAAATAAATCCACTTTTCATCCCCTGTAACTCTACGATGCAAAAAACGATTTCCTTTGTACCGAGCGAGCAAAATGTCACACGTGTTTTTGCGCTTTTCCATTTGCCTGTCGTTCAACTCATGTGGTAGCCATCTACCGGCTTCTGAATCTTTCCCATCTCACGTAGCCGACTGGAAACAGCTTGTTGACTAACGCCCAATTGCTCGGCGAGTTGTTTTTATGTTTGCAAATCATCGTCGCCCAACAATGCTTGCAATTCCACATCTTCGTATTTTTTGGCGGTTTTCCACGTTCCTTGTCTGGAACATTGAAGTCACCACTTTTGAAACGCCAAAACCATCGTTCACACGTATCTTGCGATGGAGCATGTTCTCTCGAAGTAATCGGTATGATTCAACAGCAGTTTTTTTCAAATGAAAACAAAAAATTAATGTGTCCGCGAATGCTCTTTGTTCAGTATAAATTTCGACATATTGAACACAACACCATGCACACACTTTTCCAATTTATCACTTGTGCGCGTCTGACACTTGTTGACACAACAAAATGACGCAGTATCAAATAATTATAGCACAAACTGCATTGGTGCACCATCTGTTGTCTAAAATCCGCATTTCATACTTGTACACCTGGTATATATATATATATATATATATATATATATATATATATATATATATATATATATATATATATATATGTATAAATATATTGAAGAGACATCTGCTGGGCTTTACCATAGATAATGCCCAGTGTCCAGAAACTCATTCATGAAGTTTATATATGCAATCACGGAGTGTAAAATTCAGGTAGAAAGACTGTCGGAGCCGCCAAAATACAAAGTGATACCGGTGATATTGACGTCTCTGTAATATTATAGAGCGGAAAAGTTAGCTCTGTAAGTCTAGAAGATAGCCTGATCCTAACGATAAGAGTAAAAAAAATATTTTTTCTAAAGAGAAACAATTTGCGTTTTCGGAAAATTTATTATAACTTCATAGAAGAAAATCTATATGAAAAACGTGGAAAATCGCAAAACTTTATTGGCTTATCTTCAAGAGAGACATATACCAAAGATAACCCCGTTGGATTTTTGTCAATATCTTATTTCTATCCAAAGATACTAATTTGTTTATAAAAATCAATTTTTTCAAAAAAAAAAAATTGTGGAAAAATCGACTATATCTCGATTTCTATTGGATCAAAATGAACGTTCAAGCCTTCAAATGAAAACTCTTGATGTTTTCTTTCAAAATTCGTTAGAGTTTTTAGATCTGTCGGATAGAACGAGAGAAATCTTTAAAAAACCACTAAGAACGTCGTAAATGTTTCAATTTTGCAATATTTAAAATTGTTGCAAGACTTGGCTATTGTCCGCATTATTTTTCCCGGAATGTACACATAAAAAACCTACATTTTTTATATAAAAAAAGGTCTGCATTTAACGGCCTTCACCGCGAAAACCTATACCGACTGGACTATCGGGGCACCGTATATAATATTAAATTTGTTTTTTTTTGTTCATTTTAGTCTTATCTTAATTAAGCAGAAACTGACTCTGCCACAGAATAAATTCTAGTAAAATGAAGCGTACCTTTAATAATAAGATCAATATATTTTGTTCAGCTAAATGTCTTGCAATACACGATCTGGGTCCATGACCAAATGGCAAGAGCAAAAATGGATGTTTCTTTTCATATAACGGATGATTTTTTAACCATCTTTCAGGCTTAAACTCGTTAGCATTCGGAAAATATTCTTCTAATCTACAGGACACTTGGTTTTGACTTACAACTACAGTCTAAAATTTTAACTAAATAATAAAGTGTTATGTTCTTAAAACCTTAATTAGTCTATTTTTTAACTTAAACAATAGATTTATGTTTTTAAACAGGACGTTATTACAATATAAAAATTATGCCAGTTATAGGTACCTAATTGTTAATTTTCATGTGAACGGTTGAAAGTCAAAACGCGTGGCGGTTTAATCACTGTGGTAAAGTGATTTACCCATTACCTCCTCGGCAAAAGCGCAATTCTAAAATAAATACTGAATTTGACTTCCCCACACAAAATAATAGCTAATTAAGCCACGCATTACAAACCGATACAACTGGAAATTGACATTAACCTCTGCGTACTATTTGTGCTAAAAGTGCAAATAATGAAAAAATAACATAATCCTCTGATTTATTAACTCCAATTACCCTGAAAAGTATATAAAACAGGATATATACGAAGTAATCACCTTAACCCTTTTCCTCATCCCTTTAACCCCCACGTTCGACTATAAATAATTATGTTTAAAATTTGTCCATTTTCCAACTAAACACCTCAAGTACTATTGAAAGTTTATAACATTTAACGATCATCATCTCATCCCCTTCCTTTGAAGCGATATAGCTCAAAAATTATAGATTCTTTCCTACCTCCCGTATTCCTACGTGTAGCAAATTTGAAATAGGACAAACAGGCGGAAATGGAAACTATGTTTGGAACGCAACAAAATTCTAATGGTGATTTTTTCACAAGCACATTAATTAATTCCAAGACCAGTTGAGCAGAAAAAGCGCTTCGGAAATATTTACCAATGAATTTTTACATATTATTTCATGATAAATGTATATGACGCAACTCCTCTGACTCCGCATTAACTCATGTTGAAGAGGGAAAAACGTCCCTAGCTTAAATACATTTCCAAGAATATATAATCACATCTTAACTACGCTGAAACGAGAGAAAACAATATTACAAAGAGGTGAATGCTGAAATGAAACCTTTATTTCTATTTCTTATTTCTCCCCATAAATAAGTCAACAATCGATCTCACTCTAAAATTTACTTACTATTTAAAATCTCTAGCTCTTACAAGACTAAAGAAAAACTTATCTCCGCTGGCTATTAAACTATATATTACAAGATTTTATAACGATTACACAGGCACACAAAAAAAAGTTCATTACCACGCACCAAAATACATGGATCTAGTGTATTATTCGACGCTCAATTCGAATCCGTAATTAAAAAAAAGATTTGTTTTATTTTTTTTTGGTCAAAAACATACGTTGAAATGGGGTAAAACTATAGTAATAATGTAATGACTCATAATGAAGTGTGAAAAATGGTAGATATTTTATAGTCTAGCGAGAATGCATATTATTCAAACCACAACAAGCTATTTTTATTAATTAAACCAAAATCTAAACTTATAGGGGGTGAAAAGTACCCCTAAAACTGAAATAACGCACGTGAGTTTGAATAATGTATAGAGAACAAAATTCTTGTAGCTCTGAGGACAAAATATCTGAATCTGGTGTGACAACCAGATATTACTCTTGAAGGCTTGAGGCTCACCCCTATAGGCTGTAAAAACCACCCCCACCTACGGAGGTATCTCATAAGTTTCAATAACGATGAAAAATGTTCAGGCTTTTGTAGTTTTAGGCAGGGTGAACAAATATGGAATAGATTCGCTTGAACCATCGATACACGCCTATAACTACCCTTAGAGGATGGTACAAACTACCCCTACGCTCTAAAGATGTACATGGATGTTATTGAAATTCGGAAAGGATCATTGTGCCAAACATTCAAGACAACTAAATCATCTTCCTAATAAGCTCGAAAATCATCCCTAGGAGGGGGGGGGGAACTACCCCCGGGATTAATGGATCTTAGAAGTTCTAGCATCTGAGAAAAAAAATACAGGCTTTCGTAGTCTCAGACAGGATGGACAAATACAGCCTATATTTTTTTTTTCAGATGCTAGAACTTCTAAAATCCATCAGTCCCAGGGGGTGGTCCCCCATCCTAGCGATGATTTCTGACCTTATTAGGAAGCTGATCTAGTTGTCTTAAATGTTTGGCCAGATGAGATAAAAGTGCTCGATCCTTTCCGAATATCTATAACATTCATGTGCATCGTTAGAGCGTAGAGTTAGTTTCTACTACCCTCTAAAGGTAGTTTATAGTCGGGTATCGGTGGTTCAAGCGAAACTACCCCATATTTCTTCACCCTGCCTAAAATTACAGAAGCCCGAAATTTTTCGTCGTTATTGAAACTTATGAGATACCTCCGGAGGTGTGGGGGGTGGTTTTTATATCCTATAGGAGTGAGTCTCAACCCTTTAAGAGTAATGTCTGGTTGTCACACCTGATTCAGATTTTTTTTTCCTAAAAGCTACAAGAATTTGTCCTTTGTAATAGGTTTAATAATGTCGATTAGTGACATCTATGGTATTTTGGAAGGTAACCATAACCCATCAAAAGCCAGTTCGTTATTAATTGTCATTGTGCGAAAAACATAGTTCTTCATAGCTTTGAATATGTCGTGTTTCATACCAGAAAAAGACGTTTTGCGGGGAAGTTTAATAACCTTATTTCATTTGAAGAAAACGGCTGCTGTAGGTTGTCGATTGTTGGTTGAAGCTTATGGTGAACGTGCTCCAACCCAAAAAAATTCGGTCGACCCAGGCCAGCTTTCAATATCACAACCAGTGCGCAATATACAGGGAAAGAAAGCTTTGCTGTGTATTTGGTAGGATAGTATAGAAGCTGTGTATTATAAACTGCTGAAACCTGGTGAAATGATTTCTGGCGATCGATACCGACAACAATTGATAAAGTTGAACCGAGCATTGAACACAAAACAACCAGAATACCCACAAAGACACGATAAAGTCATTTTTCAACGTGACAATGCTCGGCCCCATGTTGCAAAATGTGATAAAAACTATTTGGAAAACATCAAATGGGACGTTCTACCCTACCCGCCATATTCACCGGACTTAGCCCCCTTAAAACTACCACTTATTTCGATCGATGCAGCACAGACTTTCAGAACAACACTTACATTCTTACGAAGAAGTGAAAATTTGGCTTGGTGTATGGTTGGCCTCAAAAGATGAAAAGTTCTTCTGGTGCGGAATCCATCCAACGATGGCCAATACTTTGATTATTAAGGTAATTCATTTTGTGATGGAAATAAACGCTTAAATGTTGCAAAAAAATCGACATTATTAACCGAAACACCTATTACATGTTATTTAAACTCACGTGCGGTATTTGAGTTTTAGAGGTACTTTGGTTAAATTAATAGAAATATCTTGCTGTAGTTTGAATGCATATTCTCTCCTCTAGACTATAAAATATCTACCATTTTTCTCATTTGATTAAGAGTCATTACATTATTAGTCTAGTTTTACCCCATTTCAAGGGATGTTTTTGACCAAAAACAAAATGACACGATAAATCTTTTTTCTAACGGATTCGAATTCAGTGTCGAAAAATACACTAGATCCATGTATTTTGGTTCGTGATAATGAACTTTTTTTTGTGTGGCTGTGTTATCAATTGCCTGGTTAAGATGCGGTCAAATTTAGATAATAAGATTTTTTATGGTTGAAATGAAATTGACATTAAACAAAGTGTAATGTAAAATTATCGGATTTTTAATAATTTAAATTTCTCTACCGCAAAATGACCTGTGGTTACCCTAACATAGTTAAAACATCCAGAACCAAATAATGTTATTCTTGCTTTTACGAGGTAATACTATTATTAATTCCTGAAAGTACAAACGTACACTTTTTAATCCAAATCTACAATTTTTCAAATAAAGAGGATGTACTGAACAGTGGTTAATTGGAAGACCGTAATCTATAAAACCAAATAAAAGTCAAAATCATCTCAGAAAAATTTAAGTGTTCTTTTTTAACCAATTTCTGTTATTGCTAATAGCGAATGAAATATTTTTCAGGTAACGTGGTAACCCTAGCTCCTCAGTATAGTTTCGTTTGGGACACTACATACTTAAAGTACGCAGTGTCCCAAGTTTGATCCTCGACTGGCCAGTATATTGATTTAGGCTTATTTAGCTATTGCATTCTTCTTGTACGCAGCAGGCATCAGCAAATTCTCAAAATGGATTGAGGGCCGACTCCGGCGAAAACTTCCGACGTCATGTTGTTAGTAGAGGACCACTTCGACCAGACTGACGTTAGAGATAATGTCCTTCCCGTCCTCGAGCGCGATGTGTATCTGACCAGTCACCAATAAAAATATTCTGCGCCACAATACCAGGAATATATTGATAGGTAGTTGGCATGCCACCGGCAAGGTTCGCGCTGAGAGAAATATAAATATCCTAAAACACTGGACTGAGGGTATCATCTAAAGATCATGTGGTTCAAGTTCCACGTTAAATTGTAGGTTCCGTTTGGTTAACAATCAAGACGTTAAATGGTGTTGGTCAAAATATTTCCCTGGTCTATTTGCCTGCCGCTGAACTTTCCAAACGATATTATAACAGAGCATAGTTCAGGCTTAGAAGCTTTTGTCATTATAGATATAAAAAGGACACAAAAGTGAACACCATGTTCAAGAGTCCTATTCAGTCCATGTGTTTAAATAAAAATTGTGTGTTCCATTAAATGTGCAAGCTGTGTATGGTGAAGCAGAAGCAGTCGTTGTTTTTTTTTCTATTTAAACGATCTTTTATGATGTAACAAAAAAATATACATATTAAACCCCAAGACCTAGTTTCTCGAATCACGATTACCAAAGATCGCATAAAAAACTAATGTAATTACACAGAAAAACCCTATGTAATCATAATTCTGTGGGTACTGAATATCCATTTTTTTGTGAATAGTTAAAATGTTGCATTCAACTTTATATTGGAGAATATGTGAATTAATTAGCACTTACATCTTTAGGAACTTCATAGCCAGAAAAAACAGCATTCTCATTAAGTACTCTTCCAATACCAACAGAAATTGGCCTTAACCTAAACAATTCTTTCAGCACAGCCCTCGCATAAGATGCTTCATTAAGTACTTCTTCAGTTACTGGGCTATTTATAGTTGGCAGTAATCTACTTGCTTCCTCATATAAAGCCATTTGCACGGATGGCTCTTTTCCTAAGTGGTAGAATAAAAAGCTGGTTGTGTACGTTGTCTAAAATTCACATTTTTATTTAAAACTAGTTTTTAAAAATGGGCGTCATGGTTTAAGGAGAAAAACATTACTTCAATTAAAAATAAATACGAGGGAGATAGTTGGCTTTGTTAGCATTTTAAATATCTTTCAAACGTTTTACAGGAACTTACCAATATAAATATGTCACTCCCTTGGAAAAATAAGAAAAAACAACAAACTATAAATTTGTAAGACAATAAAAATGCCATATAAGACTAATATATCGCTGAAATAAAAAATATACATCTTGTAGGTGTTGTTGAGAAACGCCTATCCTGAAATTTTCAGATCTCCAACTCACTCCTGTTAGCCATAACCTCAAAATTAGTGTTTTTTTATTTCTCTCGTACCCCTACAGCTTTTGGCCGTTTGACTCGAAATTTGAGGAGGTAGTAAGTAATAGTTAGTACTCTAACCGGTTTTTCTTTTTTTTTTTTGGGCGCAAAATTCAAAAAAAAATTAAAAATTTTGAAGAAAAAATCCATATATATCGAAATGTATATACATGTAGGTACAAAACTCACACAATATGTGCAGATATATGTCACAAACATGCATGTCAAATTTCAGAACGATCGGAGTACGGGTCGCAAAGTTATGCCCAAAATACTAACAAACCAACCTAAAAACTCTCATTTTTCGGGTGTCTTTCTCTTTAATTCTATCAAGTTTGTCATTTCCTTAGCTTCAATTGATTTGGAAATTGAAATTTGAAAATTTTTTACGGTAACAAATACATAAAATCAACATTTCCCCCATATGTACTCAAAATAAAATGCATTAAATAAATTAATGTACCTAATTAACACATAGGCTGAAAAGTAGCTATTTAAAACACATTTTTTTGCAAAATTCGACTTTATTCATCAATATAGTTTCCTTCAAGAGCGATACAATCAGTCCAAGGCTTTTCTAACATTTCTATACCTTTCTTGTAGAAGGATTTGTCTTTGTCAAAATAGGCGTCTCAGCGATAACTTCTTGAAACCAAATCTCTTTCCTGCAAGCATTTTTTTTCAGGTCTGCGAATAGATAATAATCGTTGGGGGCCAAATCTGGAAAATGAATTGGTTGAGGAAACAATTCGAACTAACTTGTGACACGGTGAATTGTCTTGATGAAAGAGCACTTTTTTCTTGTTCATTTAGGGCCGTTTCTTTGCGATTTCTGCATTCAAACGCACCAATAACTTTATATATTATTCGCTATTGATGGTTCTCGCCTTCTCAGCATAGTCGATGAAAATTATTCCATGCGGATCCTAAAATACAGAGGCCAAAACCTTTCCAGCCGACTGTGGTCTTTGGTCGCCTCGGGCGGATTTCACAGGCTGCTGTCCACTCAACTGACTGCCGACTTGATTCCGGTGTACAGTGGTGGATCCATGTTTCATCCGTTGTCACATATCACTTGAGAAAATCCTTTTTATTGCACTTAAACAGGTTCAAACAGCGGTCAGAATCATCGACACGTTGTTGTTTTTGGTCCACTGTGAGCAAACGCGGTACCCATTTGGAACATAGCTTTCTCAAGCCCAAATGTTCATGCAAAATATGACCAACACGTTCTTTTGATATCTTTAGGATGTCAGCTATCTCACGCAATTTCCCTTCACGGTCATCCAAAACAATTTTGTGGATTATTTTTATGTTTTCCAGTGTAACCACCTCATTTGGGCGTCCAGAGCATTCAGCATCATTTGCGTCTGTCCGACCGTGTTTAAATTTAGCATACCAGTAAATGATTAGTGATTTTCCAGGGGCAGAGTCCCCGTAACACTTATCAAGCCATTGCTCTGCTTGAACGGTATTTTTTCCCATCAAAAAACACTGTTTAACCAACAAACGAAATCGATTTTTTCCATTGTTTTGAAAATATCAAAAGTAGCGTCACTAAAACCACTGTAACCTGTAAACTAATCGTCAAAATGTCATGAAATTTTAATACATATCGTTTGAAGATTGGTACTTCCTAAAAAACATATGGATTTTTTGAAAATGGCGAAATCTATGTATCAGACCAAAAATTCTTCAGCCTACGTGTTTTATATATATATATATATATATATATATATATATATATATATATATATATATATATATATATATATATATATATTATATATGCCGATTTTTTATATTAGTGTTTTTCATTGGAAAAAAAGAGTGCATTCTGAGTATATTAACATCCTGTTTTTTTATTTTCAAAAAAGGAAAAATACAATTAGTGCGCACTGCATTTATAAACAGAAAACATTAAGTAAGTAATAGTAGCTTTGTGAATCGGTCTTTGTGACTGAAATTATTCTATTAATAAATAAGAAACGACAACATTTCGCCAATATCTTGGTATTATATGCGAATTTGGGTCAATCTATACTTTTAAATTTTAATAATAGTACAACAAATTTTAAAAGAACTAGTAAACTTAAACTAAACACGAGTCAAAACAATAAATTTCTAAGGCTGATTTCTTTGAATAAAATTGACTAGAAATATCACTCACTACATCCTTGTGCATGTTTAATTTATTTCCCATAATACTATATTTAAAATGTAAATACCGGATTATAAATTTTAACTTACTGTATCAATTCCAGCTAACAAAAAGTCGCACACTATTCCGATAACATCTTTGAATTCCAAATCAGGGCATGACAAATACTGTTCCAATAAGGTTTTATTTTTATTATTGTCTCTTTCTGAAAAGAGAGACATTTTTAGGGCAAGCAGATCTACGGCGACACTAAAATTTGTAGAAAAATTTAAATTTTAAATAAATAGTATAACAAAATAAGTCAATATTTTAAATTTTAATTTATTTTTTCTTACAATATCATATAAATTGAACACTTTAAATAAAAGAGTAAATGAAAATATTTGTTAATGAGGTTCTTAATCTAGTAATGCAATCTAAAGTAATTTATCCTCTTCAGAAATTAATTTTAAGTCAAGTTAAAAATGTAAGTTAACCAAAT
>CM032447.1:152725504-152775746 GCA_019049505.1 Pachyrhynchus sulphureomaculatus
TTCTCAAGATAGTAGTCAGCATTCATGGATCTCGTACGGGCAGGAACTAACTCTGTGCGAGCATCAAAGCAGATGCCACCCCAGAACATAACAGAGCCACCGCCGAATGGAATCCTTGCAGAGATATTGCAAGGAGCAAACCTCTCTCCTGGTCTTCGCCATACTCGCTCACGACCATCTGGATGTTTTAGACTAACCCTAGTTTCATCTGTGAAGAAAACTTGTTTCCAATCATCCACAGACCAGTTTTCGTGATTTTGAGCAAAATGTAACCTGGCAACTCTGTTCTCTCTAGTAAGCAAGGGCGCAGTGGCTGGTCCCCTACTGTTTAATCCAGCTTCATTTAACCGTCTTCTAACTGTTTTAGAAGAAATTGTGACATTGCGAACAGCTTCGAGTTCGTTTCTTATTATAGAACTAGTGCTGTTTCTTAAAGCATATTGTCTTATAAAACGTTCATCTAGGTCGCTAGTGCATCGTTTTTCGCCCTTGCCCTAGCCTTCTAGAATAAGTTCCTACTTCATTCAAGCGTCTTACCATACGACTTATTGTGGAACGATGTTTGCCTAACAAATTGGCAATATAACTCTGACAATATCCCTCGTCCAATAAAACTGAGGCTCGCACTACCTCGTGTTCAGTTAAATTCCTTGTTCGATACAGTCTACCACAAAAACGTATTACTTTGAAAAAGGGAACAATTTATAAGCTTACTTTTAAAGAAAAGCTATCGCATTATTACAGAAAATTGTTTATCTTCTAAAAAATTCTTTAAAACCGTAAATCTAAACGAATTGTTTTGATTTCTGTCATGAACAATGAAACAAAATATGCTTAGCCTACTATTCAAATACTCGATAATTTTTAAAACTGACATAAGAAAAAGATAAATTAATTTTCAGATTGTTGCGTTAATTTTGTCCAGGAGTTTATATATATATATATATATATATATATATATATATATATATATATATATATATATATATATATATATATATATATATATATATATATATACAGGGTCCATTATAAGAGTAATGCGCATTTTCTGGGAAAGATAGATTTATTGATCGTACCGGTACAAATGCTTAAAATTCTTCAAAATACTCTCCCCCAGCATCAATACCCTTGCGGAGACGGCACCGTGAAACTCCTAGACGGGAGTGTCTCTTAGGAACGTTGTAACATGCTTTTGGATGTTTTCCACGGACTCCCAATGCTTTCCTTTCAGCTCTCTCTTCAGTCGGGGAAATAAAAAAAAGTCGCACGGAGCCAAGTCGGGACTGTAAGGGGGCTGGCGGACCACCGGGGTGTTGCTCCGGGCCAGGAAATTGGTAACGATGAAGGCCGTGTGGCTGGGGGCATTGTCATGGTGGAGCCTGACCGTGTCTTTGATGTCAGCCCTCACGCGCGCGACCCGGCGTTTCAATCTCTTGAGAGCACCTGCAGGTAAAAGGCTGAGTTGACAGTTTTCTCCCTGCGTTACAAACTCAAAATGGACGATTCCTCGAACGTCAAAAAAGACAATGAGCATCGTTTTTGATGCGAGACTTGCTCATTCGCGCTTTCTTGGGGCGGGGGGATGATTTTGTGTGCCACTCGCTGCTCTGCCTTTTGATTCTGGGTCGTACTTGAACATCCAGGATTCATCTCCAGTTACAACAGAGTTAAGAAGGTCCGGCTCATTTTGAATCAAATCCAACAATTCTTGGCAGCGCGAAACTCGAAGTTCTTTCTGGTCTTCCAACACTTTCGGCACAAGCTTCGCGCAGACCTTGCGTACCGCAAATGTGGACATGTTTAGGGTGTCAGCGAGTTGCTGGATACTCAATCGACGGTCGGAGCACAAAACTTCGCGCACAGGATTCACGTTTTCGTCGGTTCTGGCCGTTCTTGGGCGTCCAGAACGGGGTTCGTCGGCGATCTCCTCCCGGCCCTCTTTGAATGCCTTGTGCCATCTCCCGGACTGTGACCTTGAAATGCAGTCGTCCTTAAAGGCCTCTTGAAGCATCTGGAATGTTTCGGTTGCATTCTTTCCAAGCCGCACACAAAACTTGATTACGTATCGCTGTTCAAGCGAACGCTCTATCGCGCCGTGTTACAAAATCGAAAAACACACACGCGGAGACACGTCTTTCCACTCAGACTGCTCGGAGCAAACTGGCGACCGGCTGCATTGGAAACGCAGATCCCCCACCACATTTCCCGCCCGTTTTTACCCCGCTGCGATGGATAATCGCGTCACAATAAAATCATGCGCATTACTTTCATAATGGACCCTGTATATATATATATATATATATATATATATATATATATATATATATATATATATATATATATATATATATATATACATTATATATATATATATATATATATATATATATATATATATATATATATATATATATACATATATATATATATATATATATATATATATATATATATATATATATATATATATATATATATATATACAGTACAATCCCGATTATCCGAATCGCGATTATCTGAAATCCGGCTTATCCGAAACAAACTGTTAAAAAGCAAATTGTATTCCCATTAAACGAAAAAGTTCCCATTATTCGAAACACACGATGAGTGGTTTCCTTAACGCGTCGGGGACTCCCCGACGTCTAGAATTTCACCGCTGTCTATGTTTTGGTTAGTCGACGAGTGTTATAAGTTACTCATTACGTCTATTATTATCGCAGAGGTAATAGTTTCGTTTTAATAGATATTTTACAAAATGGAGCGTCATAATAATAAGCGTAAACGTGTTGTTATTACCTTAAAAGAGAAACTTGAAGCAATTCAACGTTTAGATAATGGTGAACTTCTTAAAAATATAGCGAAGGATTTAGGTGTAGCCGTGAGTACCGTTTCAGAGTGGAGAAAAAATCGAGAAAAACTTGAAAAATGGTGTAG
The DNA here is from genome assembly GCA_019049505.1 of Pachyrhynchus sulphureomaculatus. Lineage (NCBI taxonomy): Eukaryota > Metazoa > Arthropoda > Insecta > Coleoptera > Curculionidae > Pachyrhynchus > Pachyrhynchus sulphureomaculatus. The sequence goes on from CM032447.1 coordinate 152,728,442, forward strand.
TGTTTTGTCATCGCCCACACAGGCACGAAAAAGTATGAAAAGCGGTAAATATCAAAAAGTGGATGATTCTTTATTTTTATGGTTTACACAGAATGGAATACCAATTTCAGGAATAATTTTAAAACATAAGGCAGTGAGTTTAAGCGAATAGTTGCCGGTTATTGAAGCGCCTGTAAATTTTTCTGCAAGTGATGGATGGCTAGACAGGTGGAAAAAAAATACATAGTGTACGTCAACTGAAAGTTTGTGTAGAAAGATTGTCGGCTGATGTATCTGCTGCAAAAAAATTTGCAAAGAATTTTGAGCAGCTTATGAAAGAACATGGTTTAAAACCAGACCAAATCTATAATTGTGATGAAACAGGCTTGAACTACAAAATGTTGCCGTCAAATACCTTAGCTTCAAAAACGGAAGCTGGAGCACCTGATTACAAACATAGCAAAGAACGTATTACTGTTCTTGCATGCAGTAATGCTTCTGGAAGACACAAACTCCCATTATTATGTATTGGTAAGTCAGCAAATCGACGAACCGAATATTCGTCGCAATGCTTTTCCTGTTTTGTATAAAAATCAAAACAATGCCTGGATAAACGCGACTCTGTTTAAAGACTGGTTTTTTGGAGATTTTGTTCCCAAAGTGGAACTTTTTTTAAAAGAACATGGATATCCTAGAAAATGTATTCTGTTACTAGATAACGCCCCCACTCACCCAAGTGCGGAGCAACTTGAAAGTGGGGAAATAAAAGCAATGTTTTTTCCCTCCTGCTATAACTTCTCTCATTCAGCATATGGATCAGGATGTACTGGAAAATTTAAGACGCAATTACAGGCATTTGTTATTGGAGCATATTTTAGAAGGAGTAGATGAAGATGGCAATCTTACGGATTGTCTAAAAAAGATAAATTTGAAAAATGTTATATATTGGATAGTTTCAGCCTGGAATCAAGTAAAGAGTAGTACTCTGGAAAAATCTTGGTCAAAATTGATTCCACAAAAGGAGAGACATTACTCAGAGGCAGAAACAGAAGATAATGAAAGTTTACATTATTACAAGAATATCAGGATGTGAAAGTGTTACGGAAACCGATGTTTGTAAATTGTTAAACAGTGATAGTGTGGAAGGAAATGAAATGACTGACCAAGAATTAATTAAAAGTGTATGCAAAAATGCTAATAAAATAGACAGTGATGACGATGATGATAATGAAGTAGAAGCCACTGACAATATTCCAGTAAAAATGGCACATTCAAAAGGACTTGAGGGCCTAGAAGAAGCGTTAACTTATGTAGACCAACAAGAAAATGCAACCACCGCAGATGCTTTGCTTGTCAAACGTTGGAGAGACATTGCAGCCAAAAACAGAACTAACGCAAAACGAGTGCAGTTAAAAATTACCTCATTTTTAAGACATTAAAGTTAAGAATGAAACTGTTTTATTTTCGATTTTCCGTACATATATATAAAATAAGTAAACTAATTGTTCTATTCTTTGTTTTAATTAATACCTATGTACGTAATAGCATATCGTATAAATGCTTTTATACGATAAAAACTTCTATTTTAAAAAAAAAATTCGGATTAACCGAAATTTCGATTATCTGAAATCACTTTGGTCCATATTATTTCGGATAATCGAGATTCTACTGTATAAATATATATATATATATATATATATATATATATATATATATATATATATATATATATATATATATATATATATAGGGTGTTATGGAATTCACTGCATATACTCGAACTGGCTCCTCCTTATCGCAAGACCGGTCTCAAAAAATTCAGCTTAAATAGCGGATCCCAATAATAAAGTTAAAGAATCGACCCTAAAGAAATGGTGATATGAATTAAATGAAGATACTGTTTTTGGTCCGCCATTGGTAAACAATAAACTTAAACAATATGGCCGATTGTTAACAAGAACGTGAGATCTACAGTGCTACTGAAATTTCACTAGACCTTTCACAACAAAATTAATAAAAATGTATCAGAATTGTTACCTTTTAAAATAATTACTTCCTAACACCGAAAAATTATATTATAGTAAATTTTTAATAATCCTTTACCCGAAGTTTTCGTTAAATTGCATCACTTCCTAAAAATTTTAACCCATTTATCCCGGAATGGTTTATTATTTTAAAAATAACTGTACTATTACGTCTAAAACAAGTAACTACACTAAAATTATGACAATGCACATAACCTCAATTTCCTAGCATTAAATGGACATAATTCATGTTTATTTAAAAACTATACTTTTAAGACTTGCATATATGATAAAACAGATCTGATAGTGTAATTTAGTTTATTATTATAATGTTATCGCCTCATAACTAATGTTAGACAACCGAATAACCAATTCAAGAACACCGTTAAGTCGACTGTCAAAGCCCCTTATGTTATCTGTTTAAGGAGGGCAATACATTTAGACAGATGAAAATAAGTCAATTTTTATGAAATTTTTTAATGTTTTATGTCACATTAATGGAATTTTAGGTCTGATTTTTCGTTATTTAAGACTAAAATTAACACATAATTTTTTAAACAATATTTTGAAAAACAGATCATGGTGATCAGACATGATTTTGCGGCGAGTAGTAAAATGGTATAACCTCTAGCTTCTGCTATATTGATCTAAAACAAACAAGTTTTTTAAAATTCATTATGAACACTCACACGGTGTACGTGAACCTCAAAAAATGGAAAAATTGAAAAATTTCGATTTTTTTCAGATTTCGAAAAAATTAATTATTTTGCCATAAAACAAAAAATATTTTTAATGATTTTTAAAAATATTTAGGTTCACATATAAGGTAATACTCTCTCTTATTTAGATGTGTGCTAAATTCGGATCGATCAAAGATTCTCAAATCTTAAAGCAAGTTTTTCTCAAAACTGTATTTTCGAAATTAACGTAATCAATAACTCAAAAATTTGATCGATTTCGTTCAAATTTTGCACACATCTAAATAAAAGAATTACCTTATACTTGAACCTAAATATTTGTAACAATTATTTAAAAAAAGTATTTTTTATGGCAAAATAATTCAAAAATTTTACGAAAAACTGAAAGTCACACCGTAATAATGTTAATAAATTAAAAGAAAAAAAAACTCATTTGTTTCAGAACAATACAACAGAAGCTAGAGGTTATGCCATTTTAACACTTGTTGGAAGACAGTGACTTAACTCTGTCATTTTTTCATATTTAAAAAAAAAAATACATGTTAATTTTAGTCCTAAGTAACAACAATTCATACCTAAAATTCCATTAATGTTACATAAAACGTTCACATAAAAAAATATCCTAAAAATTGACTTATTTTTATATGCCCAAATGTATTGCTCCCCTTAAATATGCTGTTTTCTGCATGCTTGTGACGTGAAGTTACTGATTTATATATTTTTTTATGGGTATAACACACGCGCTGCAAGGGAATCCCCAAAGCGCCACAGGAGCGATGCGTGTGCGGAAAAAGCGATTCACGTTGGCCTTGAATCGCTGTAAATTGTACTCCATGGGAAACACAGTCCTAGGCAAATCATTCCAAAGGGATGAGGTTCTCCACATAAAAAACTGCTTGCAAAGGGTTGTATGAGGAGTGGCAAGTTAAACTTCATATGGATGTAAAGTTATAGCGCGACGTGTATTCCTAGCATGCACCGCTTTGAGAGAAATTAAGCATCGAACACTTTTCTTCTAGAATAGACTCAAGTCGCCAATCGTCCTTCGACCAGCTCTGGGTCTCCAATCAGGCGAACAGCAGTCTTCTAAATAGAATCCAACAAATGCAGTGTATGTTTGGGAGCAAAGTCCCAAACATCGAAGCAGTATTTCATCGTTGGTCGAATTTGAGCTTTGTACAGAATGGACAGTTGTTGTGGAGTGTAGGGCTTTCTAGTTCAAAATAATATTCCCAGCTTTTGAGAAGCTCTCGTTGCTATGCTTGCAACATGTTCATGCCAAGACATATTTGCTTCCAAGTTAGCGCGCAGCAAATTGAGTGACGATGCTAGAGGAATGGAATGCCCCGACTTAATTATGTCGGGTTTAGCAACATTAACTTTTTTAGAAAAAAAACAGCCGCCTGGGTTTTGGTAGCGTTAAATTCTACTTGGTTACTGTCACCCCAAGATAGAATTTCTTTCGGGTCTTCGTTCAGTTAAAGGACTTCTTGCTGTCTGCGGATATTTGCACAAGTAGCGAATGAAGAAATAAGCGCACTGTCATCTGCAAAGCTGTAGATTGGATTCATGGTCCTTTCTATCAGATCGTTTATATAAATGAGAAAGATAGTAGGAGACAGTATGGAGCCTTCACCCGCACCGCCGTTGATAGTGAAAGTGTTAGAAAGAAATGCGTTGCCTGCCACTCGTAAAGAAACACGAGAGCCATAAACAGAACTTTTCAGACATACATGAGAACGCAGCTTAGCCAACAATCCATCGTACCAAACACGGTCCAATGCCTTGGATATATCAAGTGCAACCGCTCGAGATACGCCAGTATTCAAGTGCGTTGTTCCAAACATGTGTTACATAAGTTAAAAGATCTCCTGTTGATCTGTGCTTACAAAAACCGTATTAATGGTCGCTAATACTATTTAATCCTTCAAAATATTTTAGAAGATTCTGATTGATAGCCTTTTCCATGACTTTCGATACTATTGAAAGCGGTGCGACGGGTCGATAGTTGTTTTGCAAGATCTTGCCTTTTTTGGGTAGCGCTTTTCGAACAGGGATGAAATATTCACTTCCAGCAGGATAGGTTGAAAAGTCTGTTCTCTCGCGCATTTTTTGAGTACTATGGCAGGTATTCCGTCAGCGCCAGAAGCTTTTTTGGTGTCTAGCTTCGTTAAAATACGTTTTATCATACGCCATCTGAAAACAATATCGGGAATTTTTGATTGCACTAAAGGAATAGCAGGTGATGTTTTTGGAAATCAACAGTAGACTGCTGACTAATGACCTAAGGGACTGACCAAAAGTACCTGGAATTGGTAGGGCAGGCAAGAAGTTTGTTTTTAATTCTTTGATTGTGTGACTCATTGGTTTCATCGATAATTTATTTGTATCTGTTCCGGGTTCGAACAAAGATATTTCGATTTATGACGTTAGGATTTTCACGTTATTGTCGGCGGGCAAGATGTTTAAACAGCTTCCTTGCATTTTCAGTCCAATCACGGCTTGCTGTTGGAAGGGCATTTCCTCAAAAAAGAGATGCAAGATTCCATCCTAGCTGAAATGACATCGGAAACCTCCTTAGCGCCGCACAGTGCGAAATTTCTTGAGTTTACCGGAACTTAATTATTTAAACCAGTAAACAGTTCTATTTGTTGGTTTTTTAAAATTTTTAATAAAAATTAATGTGTTTTATTTAAAGTTTTTCAGTTTATTTGTGTTTTTTATTATAGAACAATTTAAAAAAACATACATTTTGTAACAACATTTTGAACATCTATTCAGAACGAGACTCATTGCAATCGTCTGAAGACTCGCAATCATTACAGGGGTCTGCAAATCTTTCTAACAACTCTAAAACTTCTGGCGTAACTTCACTATGCTTGGTTTTGGGTGCTTTACGAAGACTAGCGATGTACGGATCCGATGAAATAAGCAGTCGATTAAATAAATCCGTATTTGTGTCAATTCGGGATGTTTTTCTAGTAAAAAGTTCGCGATATTTTCTGCAGTCTTTGTTTCTTGCCTCCTGAGCTTCTTCAGAAAATTGTACGATCGGAAGAATGCAAGAGGCTATAATATCCTTTCCATGACAAAGGACTTTATGCACACTTACGGGCATTGAGTACCAGAAATATTCTTTCAAATACAATTCCAAAGTTTCTCTTGCATATTCGCCGAACTTTTCTGAATCAATTTTAAGACCACAATTTAGGCACTCTAACAGCACATGAAAACGCTTGATCAAAACTAAATTAACGCTAGTTATTTCGGAAGACTTTTCGGCATTTCTAAAGAATTTCCTCGCGGTATTACCATCGTTTGTGTTTCAGGTCTGCTGTTTTGGCATATCTATAAGCAAGCCAAGCTCCTCTTTGAATTTTTGTTGAATGTATTTTTTCTTCTCTGCAACTTTTTTTTATTTTCTGCTCCACGAGCTTGCCATGCCTTAATAACCAGTTTGTACGATATATGTAAAATACATTCCAAAAACCTTATCCATGCATGGAGGGGTGATAGTCCAAGGGATAAAAAGAATTCATTTATATTTTTTTGAGGTATATCGCAGATGTTGTTCATTTCACTAGGTTTAGCCCCACATAAGTAGCATGTTTGTGATGATGCACAGAATGATACAGCATTGCATACTTTACCGTCAATCATACAAAAGATCATATTTGCTGTAACCTGAAATTGCTTGCCATCTACAAGTATAGTGGTTGGAGTAAGTTGAGATATTTGTTCTTTCACTTTGTTTACTTCTGAGGTAATTACACTGACTGTTTCTTTGGCAAAAACGAACTTAATGAGGCGACAGTACCGTGTGGAAGAAGAAGCAGGGTTTTTTCCAAATTACTGACTGATTATCACCATTATCATTTACGGAGAGATTGGTACCATTGATCCACTAAACATACTATCATCAGAGCTATGTTTGTCCATATACTTTTGTCGATAATTAACTTGTTCCGCCCCATCACAACCCCACTTTACGATAATATTTAGTGCTTTAACGTTTGATAAAGTTCTAAGAATCCCTTCTAGCCCTGTACAAAGTCTTGCTACGGTATGATTTATAAGCGACTGAACTGATACTTCAGCTGAAACTTCAGTTATTATTATGTCCTTTGGATAGCACAACCTCTTTGCCTCGTTTACAACATAATTAGGTGGATACAAAGTGCAACGGTGATTTTTTGTTTGATCTCGAACAATGTTGTACTGATTTGACGATAAGTTTGCATCAATAAGTAGCGCCAGAGCCTGGTTTGGAGTTAATTTTCGTGGGCTGTTTGAAGAAGACATGCGAACCTTCTTGATTTTGCTACCCCTTTCTGGAGAACCAGATGCCAGTTCCTTGACAATCGCTGCAGAGTTTCGTTTTCCAGATTGGTATACCTTTGTTGCAGTTGCTTTGGCTAACTCGTCTTGACTACCGGACTTCAAAAGATGATGCACTTTTCTGTTTTGCACTTTAGGATGACAATCCCTAAATTCTTTTTTAGGTCTGCCTGCATTGGTCCTCGATCCACTAGGCAATGCATCCCTTACAGCATTTGAAAATTTTACATTATTTTCAAGCCAGCCATTATTCAGAAATGATGCTAAATTTCGACTGGATTCCCTCCACCTTTTTTGTATTTTACAAACCAGCGCACGAAGAGTTGCCTTTAAACTGCAAAGAGCGTCAGATGTTAGCATTGGTGAGCCTATTTTTTCCAAAACAAAACCAATGATGGCGTCCGATGTCGGTTCTTCCTCCCACTTTTGGAATATGCAGTTATGTGAAATTTGCAGTCATTCTGGAAAATGTTTAATTTAAAAGAAGATCGCAAAATATCGCAGAAGATCTTTTGTGTTTGGAACAGAGGAAAAAAAACCTTTCAAATTTTGTGCGTTTCAAGCTGGTATTATGTAGTATCACTTTTTAAAGTCTCCACTGAAGTTAAAAATGTAAATTTTACTTACTTCTTAAAAATCACTTTTTTCACGAACAAATCACACACGAGTAAGAAAAGATTTTGCAATTATTTAAATGCCAATAATCGACAATTTTCTTATAAAATAAATGAAGAAAAAATCATGGCCTACTGACTTGCCGTTTGTATTTACCACTCTATTAACTTAGACAAATCGAATAGCTTTCTGTAGGCAAAAAGTATGATTGAATAAGTAATGCAACTTTCAGGTGCATTTTGCAGTTGTTTCGCAGGGTTAATCCCCAAACTGAGTATGAGGTTTTAGAGGTGGGATATTAACCTACCAAAATAATGAATAATCTTATGCATTTTACATATTTCAAAAATTGAATAAAGTTCCGCTAAACTTCCTAAATTTCGCACTGTACGCCGTCAGATGGGTCGTCGGATCTAAAAAGAAACGTCTAACCAAAGGAAATTTCGAAAATATTTCACTAGTTCTTCCCATTTAGCAGATTTGTAGTACCAGATCCTGCGCGGTTTATGCGCCTCTCTGATCGGTAGGATGCTCGAGGCCCAAAGCAGTTCAGGGTCGGAAGAACTTAACAACGAATTTACGGTGACAGTGTCAATTTCTGGATTGGTGGTTCAAAACAGGTTAAGAAGACTGGTGAACTCTCCGTCTCGATCAGGGATCCGTGTTGCTTCATCGATAAGCCAGCCACAACTAATTGAGAATGATTCAGCTTCACGACCTTATTCGTCGGTCGTATTTGAATACTTAAGCCAGTTGATGTTGTGGAAATTAAGGTCGAGCAGGATGGTAATTTCGGCATTTGGATAATTAATCTGTAAATAATCGATAGTGCCTACAAGAGGAGCGGAAAGTGTTCTAAAGTTAGTATCACTTGGTGGTCGATAGAGGCAGCAGATAAACCTTTTGGTTTGTTGAGTCGTTATTTTTAATTATATAACATCAAATATTCGGCCCTTCAAAGCCTCCTCTCGTTGGCAAGAAAGATCGTTTCTGACAAAAAAACAGATTCCAAAGTTACGCCTAAACCATGAATAGAAGTAGTACGCAGGATAGAAAGAGTTGACTATGCTGGTCGATGAACTGACCTTGGTTTCACATGAGGTTTATTTGATTGTAGGTGTTGGTGCACTGAATTTATGTTGGAGTTTAAACCTAGTACGTTACAAAAATATAGTTTAGAATTGTTATCTTTGCATGATATCGTTCCCGAACCAGCCCCCAGCCGGGCTATTTTTTACCTACGGATTTTTTTATTCCTGGAAGTTTCATCATGTTATTGGGTCCCACAGTCCGAGATCATCGGCACGGCCACAAAACGTTAAGCAACTGTGTAAAAAAGTATTTTAAATATTTCTATTGAAACAACTGGAAGCTTATTGATGTCTAGTTTTTGTTTTGGCTTACTTAATTACGCAAAAATCGTGTTTGCTATGGGTGTACAATAAACAATATAAAACTGAATAAAAAACGCTAAATAATATTTCGCAAATTCAAATTGATAAAGATATTTTGAAATTGGATTGGAATTAGACAAAATCGACTATAATTTGAATTTGTGTCTATAATACGTTTCTTGATATGAATTTTCACTTTTAATAGGTAAAATAAGTGTGTTTGTAACGCAAAAAAATAATAAAATATAAACTATTTTAAGCATATTATACTCAATCTTGCTTCAAAAGTTTGAGAGATCTTTGTGTTTTCTGGCTTACTTTATTTACTTCATCACTATTTATCTTAGATTCTCCTCAATGCTAGTTTCTACTAGTTACAATATACTAAACCATTTTTAAAACAGATAAAGGATAATATAAAAATAGTTTATGGCGTCGATCGTTACTTGATGAAAATCCATAGTCAAAACTTGTAAAAAAACAAAAGAGAATTGTATATTTAGTAAATTACCTCTCTTCTTTCTTTTGTTAATCTCTAGATTCTAGTAAATTCAACTTTTTACCATTATTTTATGTGTGTAAAATGCCAAATGTGATTATTTGTTAATAGATGGTCGGCATAAGCCGAGTTGTTTTTGCTATTCATAAAATATTTTTAATGTTTTTTTAATCCTAGTTTTAAAGTTCCTTCCTGTTTGGCCTATATAACTTTTTTGGCATGAGCCACAGCCTAACTTATAGATTCCGCTCGACTGATGTTTACTTATTTTATCTTTGTTGTTTTTGATATGTTTCCCTAATGTGTTGTTAGTTTTGAATGCAATGTTAGGATTGTTTTTCTTTAATATCGAGGCAATTTTATTAGAAGTATTTCCGATGTATGTAATTGATTTATAGTTTGTTTAATTTTAGTTGTCGGATATATTTGTGATATTACTTTTTTATTTATTTTGCTATTGAGAATATTTTGAATAATGGTTGGGGAGTATCCGTTATTAACTGATATCTGTTTAATAATATTCAATTCTATTTCATTCATTGGGATATTTATTTATCTATGAATCATGCTGTGGTAAGCTGCTAGTGTGTGAGAATGGGGGTGTAACGAGTTGTGAATGGTCGTGTCTGTGTGCGACGGTTTATGAAAAACTCAAAAAACTTTTGTTCCCTTGTGAATGTTAAGTCTAAAAAATTGATTGACTTGTTTGCTTCTATTTCTAGTATAAAATCTATATTCTTATGTATACTATTGATATCTTCTAAGAAAATATTGATTTGTCTTTGGGTACCGTTAAAGCATACTAGGATATCGTCCACGTATCTGTACCTATATAAACATTTCTTGAATAAGTCATGTTCCGTTATTTTCTTTTCTATATTGTCCATAAATATCTTCGCTAAAAGAGGACTCAGACGGCTTCCCATAATGAATCCTTCTAGGAGAGTATACTTCGGAACAGATTTTTTAAGTCGAAAAAAATTAATTTCGCGTTGTTAGGTATTTATATGTTTTTAATTTTATTGATTAGTTGAAGAGAGTTTTTTATTCTAAAAGGCGATTTGAACTTTGTTTTTTCCAGCACAATATCAGTCAACTTTTTAGATAATTTTTCGCTGGGGCTGTGAGGTAGGTAAGTCTGATAGGTAAATTATTTTTGTGTAACTAAATGAATTATAATTTTTTTTTTATTTAAAAAAAATCATTTTACTCCATACATGATGTTCTCAGCCAGTGACATGTATTTTTATAATAATTAGTACCTTATATATGATACAATCATTCTAAAAAAGTAAAAGAAATTATTTCCAGAACTCATGTGCCAATAACTACAAGCCTACCAGGCTTAGATGAAGAAATATATTCAATTTAATAAAATTGTGCCTACCAAACTCTTTAAAACAAGTAGTACATACATTCTAGAAAAAGCCTAGATAATTCTGGTAAATAATCGAGGTTAGGTTTTTTCCTTAGTGAGTCTAATCTCTCCAACCATTCAGAAATTATTTCATCTGATCCTGTAGAAACCTTTTTACTGCCAACGGTCCACTTAAACCCCTTTGAAATATTTTACGTATTTTGTACCAATCAGGCCCATTTCTAAAATAAATTCAAATATATTTTATTTATTTTGAGAAATTGAGCGATATTACCGCTTAAAATGCCCTTAAATAACTAGTACATAAATAAGAATTTCAAATGGGTATTATAGTTCACTATCTGATTTAATTTTAAATTGTAGTGTATTTCGAAAAAAAAAAATTCATGTATTTTATTCCGATAAAATGGTAAGTTTCCACTATTTTATTCTGTTGTTTTAAGTATACTAATGTGTAGGAAAACATAAGACCCAAATAAGTTTAATATTATAGTTCATGAAGTGTATCTTTCAATCACAATTCATTTTTGTACCTCTTTCAACAACAATAAACAAAAAATTTGGTAAATACCTAGAAGTTCTTAACGTAATTCTAAAATAAATACTAAATTTGACTTTCTCGCACTAAAGAATAACATAAGCCAAATATTAAGACTCAATATTTTAAATGATTTACAGCGATCACAAAAAAAATAATCGCGCTTCTAAGTTGGAAATAATAAAAAAGAAAACAAACATAAGTTTCTTAATTCAAAGAACGCTGAAAAGAACGTATACGATATATTTGATGCAACCCCACCCCTCTTACAGCCAATAGGCGAGAGAATTAAAACATAACAGAGAAATACTTAAATTAATGACGTAAAAATTAAAATTCGGCATAGTGTGTCTACACAGACAGTACACACAAACATCGTTGTTGGCACATTTCTTTGGTGATTGAAATATCCTTCATAAAAATCAAATATGCAATAGAAACATCAACTTTCTTCACGTAAGTTTTGATGTCCTGATCTCACAAAAAAAATAAGCTGAACATATTTATTTTGATATTACAGAAACCAATAAAAAACTTACAGTACTTGAGATGATATATTTGTGAAAACAACATTTTACCTTATGAATATATTGCAAATGTATATTTTGCTATCCAAAACGGCATGTTTATGTAATAAGCCCATTTGTAACGCTTCATAAACTCCATAATCGTTACAAATATTATAACGATTTAATAAATTTTTAAAATCTATACGGGCTATTTCGCGTCGGATCACAATTTTCAGCTCGGTAATTACGCTAGGTTTATTTTTGTACACTACATGTCGCCAAAACTATTCTACTGATTAAAAATTTGATAATTAGCCAGGGTGAAAGAATATATATTGGAAAACTAAACATTTTTGATATGGCGAACTGAACTAAAGTACTTTCTAAATATTGATTTTTTTTTTAGAAAGTACATTAATTACAACTAAAGTTGAAAAATTGGGCCAAAAACGCATTGTCTTTGGCTATTTTGTAAGTGCGCACTATGGCTATGACCGGTTTTTTACCTACGTGCACATACTAAAAGTGACATTCATTACTATGATAAAATCGTTTATAGGAACAGATTTTTATTGTTAAAGGGGTAATGCCACTCTAGAAATTTGAAAAAATCAACATTTTTTTGGCTTAAATCATGCTTTTGGGACTTAGAAATAAGGTATAAAGGATTTTATGGGGGTAAGAAGGTTATAAGTGTGTATTTTACCAAGTATATGTAATTGTCTCACATCGCTTTCCAAACTCTCCGAGAGTTTTTATGCTTCGCGCTGTTTAAATGATTGTACCTTTCTGATATTGAAGAAATCTATTGATCTACAGAATTTAACTACTTAGTATATATCCCCACTACACTAAACACTTTATTTTTGCACTCGACGCGCGTTTCGCTAACCATATTAGCTTCATCAGGAGCGATGATTGACTAAAGCTAAACTACAATTCTACCTTATTTATACTTAGCCTAATCCTTGAATTACTCAAGCGGAACTAATGACATAGGCAAGGCCATCAGTTCCGGTCAAGTAACCAGTAGAGGGGACTATAAGGAATAGGCCCTCTTTGTTTATTTAAACTACTTTTACATTACCCACTATTAGTTTGGGTTGGGCCCTTGTTAAACAAAGGACATCAGTTGTTACGTTTCTTCGAGGGGCAGCCAATTACGTCCCTCACATGCCTTTGACCAGATGTTGCGAACCAACGATCTAGATGTTGCTGATATGACCATCTGTTGATAACCATCTGTTGATTGTCGTTTTTATCACCTGTTTAGGTATACCAAACGCTGGTTCTGGATCCCTGTATGATTTTGTAGCTCCGAATCTTGCTAATTCGTCCGTTTTTTCACTACCTTTTATATCCGAACGGCCTGAAACCTACAGTAGTTCAACCCTATTGTTCCTGGAGGATAGTTCCAACAGGTCACGTTTACACTTCATCATATTCTTGGAGTTGACCTGATAGGCCTCAAAAGCTGGTAAGAGAATATATATTTGTAGGTTGCGGTAGCCCCGTCTAATATTCTCATAACCACATGTTTGTATTGCATAAACTTCTGCCTGAAATATTATTGCACTTCTCTAGTGGAATGCTAAAGCTCCACTTGGGCTTTTCTGCATATATTCCATCGCCTACCCGGCTCGAAGTTTTTGATCCCTCTGTGTAATAGACCCGATTCTATACGTTTCGAGGTGGTCATATAATCAGATGGCATATCCAAAAGTTTGTCGTCGATTAGATTCATAACTCTCGTGTGCCCAAATTGAACAGGCTATTATTTCCATTCCCCATTTGTTCTCATACGTTAAGCACTATTGATAGCCTCAATTTTTATGTATATAACATGTAGGCTGAAAAGTTTTGGGTCTAGCTACTTAAAACACATTTTTTTGCAAAATTCGACTTTATTCATCAACATAGTCTCCTTCAAGAGTGATACAATCAGTCCAACGCTTTTCCAACATCTCTATACCTTTCTTGTAGAGGAATTTGTCTTTGCCTTCAAAATAGGCATCAGTTTCGGCGGTAACTTCTTCATTGGAGCCAAATCTCTTTCCCGCGAGCATTTTTTTGAGATCTGCGAATAGATAATAGTCGCTGGAGGCCAAATCTGGAGAATACGGTAGATTCGAACTTCAATTCATACAATTTTGCCATCGTAACCATTGAGTTTTGACACGGTGCATTGTTTTGATGAAAAAGCACTTTTTTCTTGTTCATTTAGGGCCGTTTCTTTGCGATTTCTGCCTTCAGACGAACCAGTAACTTTACATAATATTCGCTATTGATGGTTTTTCCCTTCTCAGCATAGTCGATGAAAATTATTCCATGCGCATCCCAAAATACAAGAGGCCAAAACCTTCCCATCCGACTGTCGTGTCTTTGGTCGCTTCGGACAGCTTTCACCGGCTGCTGTCCACTGAGCTGACTGCCGATTTGATTCCGGTGTATAGTGGTCGATCCATGTTTCATCCATTGTCACATATCGCATGAAAAAATCCTTTTTATTGCGCTTAAACAGGTCTAAACAGTGCTCAGAATCATCAACACGTTGTTATTTTTAGTCCACCGTGATGAAACGCGGTACCCATTTCGAACAGAGTTTTCTCATGCCCAAATGTTCATGCAAAATATGACCAACACGTTCTTTTGATATCTTTAGGGTGTTAGCTATCTCACGCAATTTCACTTTACGGTCAACCAAAACAATTTTATGGATTTTTTTGATGTTTTCCTCATTGGGGCGTCCAGAGCATTCAGCATCATTTGTGTCTGTACGATCGCGTTTAAATTCAGCATACCAGTAAATAATGAGTGATTTTCCAGGGGCACAGTCCCCGTAACACTTACTAAGCCATTGCTTTGCTTGACCGGTATTTTCTCCCATCAAAAAACAGTGTTTAAACAACACACGATATTCGATTTTTTCCATTGTTTTGAAAATATCAAAAGTAGCTTCACTAAAATCGTCGAAATGTCATGAAATTTTGAGACGTATCGTTTGGTTGGTACTTCCTAAAAATCGTATGGATTCTTTGAAAAGGGCGACATCTATGTATCAGACCAAAAACTTTTCAGCCTATCTAGGGGTTTTGGTTCTAGAATTATTTCCTAACTATGGTGGAGGTGTTACTAATAACTCTGGTGGAACTAAGCTAGCCAACCTCTGCAGCCGATTTAGCTCCGTAATTATCTTTCTCTGCTTTGTTTTCATCCATCATACTGAAGTTCCACACGTAACCATAGGTCTATCGACCGTGAGGTACAGCCAAAGCACCATCTTTGGTTTAAGGCCGCACGTTTCCCAAACAACCTCCTGCATCTAATAAGACACATTTTTGCTCAAATGAGGTTTTTTGTAATTTGTTTGTTCCACATTAATTTCACGTCCAGTATCCCGCCTAGATATTGTTGTAATTGAATTGAATTCTCCTTTTTCTGAATGGTATATGATAAAAATAGTACTTACGACTTTGGTTTCACTGGTTTATGAACAACTAGTTGCGGCAACTAATCGCATATAATTATATCAACGTCCAAAGACCCATATAAATACTACTTTAGAAATGATGAACACATTGGCGCCTTAAAAATATTTCCCAATGTAATGTGGATACCACTTGAATCACTCTTCAGTTTTTTTACTTTTGAATAATCACATAAAAATGACTTCTCTATTTTTCATTTTCTTGCAAAATAACAAAAATAAAGCTTACTATTATCATCCTCGTATGATTTAAATATCTAGTTATACTTACGTTGGTAATAACCCGCCTGTATTATAAACATTTGGTTGGTCTAATCTAAATTTCTGTAAGGCCAAATGACTCCTTCGTTGTGGATATTTTCCTTCACATCGGAACATTATTTCAATATCGTTTGGATCGAAAAGCCAAACTATATTTACACCGGGAACTATTTCCTCTCTTATAACTGGACCATATTCTTTAAATTTCTTAAAGCCATTATGATGAAGTTCATCAAATTTGTATTTGCCTAAAGTATTATTTAATTATATAAACTTTCAATTAACAAATTAATAAAGCAAAATATTTACTCTTCACAAAATATTTCATTATCGCTACAATATCATTATATGATATGCTTGTTTTAATGCTGATCTATATTTATGTCTAAAAATTTTTAATTGTTTCGATTTTAGACATGTAATAAACTAATTTGGATGACAATGGACTGGCAGAGTATAAAAATACTCTCCGCCACATTGACTGTTGTATATGCCCAATATTTTTTTTGTTTTCTCAGATTAACGTAAATTACAATTATGACGTAACTGCAAATGACTCTTATAGTAGTTGTAACTAGTAAAAGTATAGAAAAAAGTTTATGTAATTACATAGATGACAATACAGGTGCCAACGAACCCAATCACAATTTCATCTACAACGTAATTAAAATTAAGAGAACTAAAAACTCTTGAGACATAACTGTAGGAGATTCTTAAAAAAGGCAGTGCCCTACAAATTCATATCATAAGCACAATTTTTTTATTGTGGATTTTGGAATTAAATTGTGGCATTAACATAAGATGATCTACTCGAAGTTACGTGACTTCTGTTGACTTTTTTAAAAAATCGCGGACAACATACTTATGTGTTACCATATCGAAAAGTTTTATATAGAAAAATTTTCTTCCTTACCAATGTTGCATAAGTATTGAAAATTGTCTCTATCAATTTGACTTTTAAATGTTTACCGCTTTTAAATAAATTCCTATAAAACAGAAAACCTTCTTCCAATCTTAATAAAATATTTTTATTGATAATCTCATCACATAAATATTTTTTTAAACTTTAATGTTCAAATCAAATGGGATTATAAGAAAATTACAATAAGAATGAATTCAAATATTATAACCCTGATTTACATATCAAATTTAATGAAATTATGGGATAAATAAACTAACAACATCGAAATGTAAAATTGATAAAGAAATAATTAATAATAATAATTTAACGTAAGTATGCAAAATTGTAGAGGTAAAATAAAAAAAAAAAAAAAACAGAAAACTTTTTATTTCAACACAATATTTTTTATCGGTAATCTCATCACACTAGTATTTTTTTCTAATCAAATATTTAAATGGAATTACAATAATATTATAATAAGAATAAATAAAAATACCATACCTCTGATTTACATATCATATATAATGAAAATAAGAGATAAATATAATAAACATTACAATATCCAAAAAATAAAATTGATAAAGATATAATTTTAGATAAGTAAACAAAATTTTAGAGGTCGATTAAGAATTTTAAATTTTACCGCTTTCCTATTCCTAAAAAAAAAACAGAAAAACTCTTTAATTTATATAATCATTTTTTAGTGCTCCGTGCGGAACACTTATAAAATCACTTCGGTGTCTGTCCGTCTGTTTATCTGTCTGTCCGTCTGTCTGTCACACCGGATTTTCTCCGAAACTATTTGACATAGAAAGTTGAAATTTTGTAATATAGGAATTGAAGGCATAATTAGAACCGTGTTGATTTGAAAGTTAAATTTTGACTGAAGGGGTTAGTTTTGGGGGGAAAAATCGGAAGCGAAAAAAAAAATTTACCAGGTCATCGAGTGGGATGTCAAATGAAAGCTTGTGAAAACACGAGTTCAAAAATATATATAATGTAATACTTGCGAACATTTTTCTTTGTAATAGTTTTAAAAAATTGCGAAAAATCGCTGTCTCCCCCTTATCTCGAAAAGAACTGATGAAAATTTAAAAAAATTCGGGAATATTCTCCACAGGATGTAGATTAACCGAAAATTATCACGAGTGCATTATCTTTAATAATTTATCTGGTATATAAAAAAAACAAAAATTCATCAGTTTTCAACAAAGATCGGAAATAAACTTTGTTGAAAACTCATTTGGGGTGTGTTTTATGAAGTCATTGATCATTTTATACCTCCATAACAAAAATTTTTATTTTAAAAGGAATCCACGTACGGAACGCTAATTGCGCAAGTCCAACTTGCACTTCACCGGTTTTTTTAACATGACACATGAATGTTAAGGTAATATTTTTTTCACTGAAAAAGAACTATTTAGATATAAAAACGTAATAGTGTGATGAGATCACTGATAAAAGAGTTCTTTTAGGGTCAAAGGGTTTACTGTTTTTAGAAATTGCAATGAAAAAAGACGGTAAAATTCAAAAGTCTGAATTGACTGGTAAAATATTTTACGTTCATGTAAAACTGATAAAGAAGTTTTCTACATAACACTTATCGAAATTTTAACAAATACGCTCGTTTGGGTGATTTTTAACATATATGAATTATGACGGTTTTAAAAATGTAATTGGTATTCCGTAGCGTCAAACAGTAAAAATAGTTTTTTTGATCCAAATTTCATGTTCCCCACATTGGTTAAAAAATGTTTTATTTTCCAAATTGGGTTTTAATTCTGTTTGAGAATCAAGATGTTAGTTTTCAAACAATTTGTTTATAAAACTTGCCACAGCGATACCATATACTCAAAATTCTGTATGTTCAAACCATTCCTTTGTTCTATTATTTACCCTCCAATTTAAGCATCTTTTGTCTGAAGTACTCTACCTATCACTGATTGCAAGTATTTACTGAAAGTTATATATTTTTACTAGCATCAGTAATTATATATTATAATATTGTATTGAGCTGCAACACAGAAAATAATAGCTATCGCTACACAAAGTCAAACACGTCTAACAAAACATCGTCACAAAACGAAGCCGGCTGGCTCCTGCCGGATCATTAAAATATGCCTGGTCGAGGTGCTCAGAGATGCCACACAAGTAAAAGTTGTATTATATGTAACAACAATAGGGAAAAATACGCAGGGCATCTCTGATAAACTCGTCGAAGCACATATTAACGATTCGGCGGTAGCCAGCCTACTTCATTTTATTCCACGTGTTTGTCTTTCTGGGGTGATAAATATATTTTCTATGGGTTTGGATATAAATATTATGCCAGTGAAAATTATTATCATTATGATATTTACTACACTATCTTTAGCGACTCTATATTTTACTGCTGTTATTATTTTTTAGCAATAATCGTAACTGATATGTATATTGATATGATGTTTGGAAGACAAAAGAGTGTAAATGTCCATTTATTTGATACTACAGTACAGTAATAAAAAAATACGCTTTTTTGAAAATATTATTTCTAAATAAAACAAATAATGTTTAAAATTGTAAGGGTAAACAATTATCAAATATTCTAAAAACAGTTTAATAACAAATGAACTCTATATAACAAACATCAGATATATATATATATATATATATATAGATATATATATATATATATATATATATATATATATATATATATATATATATATATATATATATATATATATATATATATATATATATATATATATATATATATATATATATATATATATATATATATATATATATATATATATATATATATATATATATATATATATATATATATATATATATATATATATATATATATATATATTGTATATATATATATATATATATATATATATATATATATATATATATATATATATATATATATATTTATATATTGTATATATATATATATATATATATATATATATATATATATATATATATATATATATATATATATATATATATATATATATATATATATATATATATATATATATATATATATATATATATATATATATATATATATATATATATATATATATATATATATATATATATATATATATATATATATATATATATATATATATATATATATATATATATATATATATATATATATATATATAATTGTATATATATATATATATATATATATATATATATATATATATATATATATATATATATATATATATATATATAAACACTACCGTCAGAAAGTATTTGCCCACCTAGAAATTTCAATGAAACTGCCAAAATTTAATACCTAATTAAACCTTTTTATTATATTAAGTAAATTTAATTGTTCTTAACAAGTGTCCATCATAAAATTGTTTACATAAGCCTTTTTGGTGAAATCACAAATTAAAAACCAATTAGAATAAATTTCCAAGTTTTGCATGATAATCGTTTTGAGGCGATTTCTAAGAACTCCAGTTGAAGTAAGAACTCATTTCAAGTTTCTAGGGATTACGGAAATTTCTAGTGGCATTTTATGATAAAAACTATGCTATAAATACCATTGCCCTTTTGGAAATTAATCATTCGCAAACAGTATTTTGTCACTGATACAGGCTCAATTGTTTTGTGAAAATGCCCAAAACGAAAGAAGTTTCCATTGAAAATCGGGCTCTGATAATTGCGAGACATCAAAATGGTCACTCGAGCCGACAAATCGCGAGTGATATGCGGATGCCAAAGAGAACGGTGGACTACATCGTAAAAAAATTTTCTGCGGGACATGGAATTCCAACCAAAAACGTTCAGGAAGGCCTAGAAAAACGACTCCCGCTGAAGACAGAGCTATAACAATGTTCAGCAGACGTAATCGCCACCTAAAAGGACCAGAAATCACCAACCGTAACAACCGTGAAGAACAGGTTGGCAGAAGGTGGACAACACGAGAGAGTTACAGTGAGGAAACCATTTCTTAGGCAAGTGAATGAACGTAAACGATTCGAATGGCCCCGAGAACATTAAAATTGAACATCAGAATAATGGAATTCCATCCTTTGGAGCGACGATTTTAAATTCGAAATTTTGGGTTAAAATCGACGAGTTTATGTGCGGCGGTCAGCTGGAAAGAAGATGCTGGAAGACTGTCAGTTGCCTACAGTAAACCATGGTGGAGGCTCGGTAATGGTTTGGAGTTGTTTTGGCAACGGTAAAGTTGGAAAAAGCTTCAGCATAGAAGGAATCAAACGAAAACACTATCAAGAAATTTTGCTAACTTAATTGCTTCCTTCAGGAAGAGATGTTTTTCAGGGGAAATTTATTTTTTCAGCGTAAAAACGACCCTAAACATTCTGCTAAACAAATTAGAGAACTTTTGGACTGGAAGTGATGACTTGGCCTCCACAACCACCAGACTTGAACACCATCGAATTGCTGTGGGACCATTTAAACAGGTGTGTTCGGAAACTTAATCCAACATCAGAAAATCATTTGTGGGAACTTTTACAAGCAGAATAGGCTAAAATAACCGAAGAAACTACTTGACAGAATACCGAAACTCTGTAAAGCAGTAATTAAAAATGAAGGAGGTCACATAGATGAGAAAAAAAATAAAACAATATAATTACTTAATTACTTTGTTAACTGTCACTAAATATATTTGTAAAGATTTTACCGTTGCATTTGACAATGAAGTTGCACTATGAAATCGTAATAACGCAATTGTAAAATCTTTACAAATATATTTAGTGACAGTTAACAAAGTAATTAAGTAATTATATTTATTATTATTATAATTGCATTATTTAAATAAGGACAACATGCTCCCTAGTGGATTCACTGCTCAAAACAATTCTACATAATTATAATTATTAACTAGTTAATGAAACTTGAAATTAGACTGTCGAGCACTTTTAAAAAAGTTGGTATAAAACAATTTTAATTATTGCTTAACTATTTTATTTTTCATATAGTTAAAGGTAGATGTGGGTGTGTGTGATTTGCTTTATTTCTTGACATAGTAGATATGTTTATACCAGCTTATACAAACACTTAAAATTTACTTGAATCAAATTATAATGAAGCCTTAGAGCTGAATTTCAGGTTTTAAACTATCCTTACCTTTAAATACACCAATAAAAATTCATATGATTTATACAAAATTTGTTTTTATAAATTAGGTTAAAATAATCATCTAGTTTTGTATTTTTTTTTAATAAATGTCATATTGTATTTTTGTTTAGAGAATCAGGTTGTCGTTAATGTTAGCATATCTTTGGCCTCTTTTAAAACAATGATATAAAGATGTATTTACTATATAAGGGGTGGGGCAATAAAATATTCTTCTATAGTATAGACTAAATAGGACCTCTATTCACTCATCTGCTCTTTTTAAATCATTCCTATTTAAACACAAAACAACTAAACAAGACTCAACGCTTTACAGTAAAATGAAATATTGTAAATATAAGAATATTTGTGATGGCTGAAAGTGAATTAAACTTCCATCTCATTAGACATTTAAAATTATACAATAAATATTAAACATAGTTACCAGTAACTGGAAAATATTTGTATAATGTTCCAATAACAGGCAGTGATGTAGGCCCCGGAATACTTAAAAAAGATTTGAAACCTCGTTTACAGATGGTTAAAACAAGTGTTTTTTTTCTTGATATCTTAAATAACATTTTAGGTTTATTTAATTTACTTATATAATTCCATAAAACATCTGTATTAAATACAAACAAGCGAAGTAAATTCAACAACCAATTAAAATAAGGATCTACAATTTACACAAACATAAGACAGAATAAACGAATCAAATCCACAACAAATCAAAATATTTAAATTCTGAAGTGTTGCCAGGAGTAAAAAATAATGAAATGCTCAGTAGTTTCTTTGTTACATTGGTACCCATGAACCTAGGGTTGGTTCAGATTCGAATAAACAGTGCAACTGAAACACGAAAGTAGAGCTCTTTTTTCATTCTCTTATAATTTTTTTTCTATTGCTAACTTCATTTTTACATTATTATTTTCAGTTTAGGTAAGATGTTTTCAAATTTAAAAGTTAACTAAAAAAATATACGCGACGAAAAAATAGAAAAATAGGAATACTAATTCCTATTTTCAATAGGATTGCTAATACTAAAGTATTATTTTACTTACATTCGCGCTGTAATGCAAATTTCTAACAAACTTTCAGGTTCTTACTTACAGAAAATGTTTAGTTCGTGTTATTGCTAGATTTTGCTGTTGAATAGCTTCAGCTTCACAGAGTTACCAAATAATCGCTTTTTTACAATACCTTTAATATTTTTCGAATTTACGCTGTTTTAGAACAGTTTTTTTTATGAAAGCTTTGATATAAATTAAATGATAAAATCAAATTACCAATATAAAATTTTTGGAGATTTTTGATAAATTTGACAGGGTGGGTATAATCACTGTACCATAAGGAAATTGCCATGAAGTTTTGCACTGACTTGCAGGCTTTTGACAATGTATCCTCCGCCTCAACGATTACAGCTTGAGAAAGCCATGAAATAGGCGTTACCACAAATAGATGCACAAACAACATGTTTTTATATCGGCAAATAAGTTATATAGAGACACCTTAGAAGCTGTGATGATCCAAGGATGTCCACACAGAGACGTGCTATCGCCACTCCTCTAGAACTCAGTGGTGGATGAGTTACTGGGAAATGCTGATGATGTAGTTATACATTATACTTATCCAAGGGAAGCATACCACTACTGTGGCAGAACACATGCGAAGAGTTTACAAAAAGAAGAATCCTCCAAGGCAACTGCAACCTTAACGTTAGTATGGTGGACGAAAACAGAGCAGAGAACTACAACCAAGGAGCTAAATCGTTTACAGATGTTGGCTTGCTTATGTATCAAAGGGCATCCCACCACAGCTATAAAAATAATTCTAGGACTAATACCCCTAGTTGTAAAAAGTGAGGTTGTCAATAGCTCCTATCGAATGAGGAGAAATGGGCAATGGAAACAATAACCTGTACAATTTGATCACAAAATAGTTATGGATATAATCAATAAAGAAACTCTTGTACATGTACTTTGGCTATACGACAACGTCGTATAATCAGAGTTCATACAGAATTGGGTGCGCCTCAAATCTATGGACGAAGTTAAAGACTTCGAAGGAGGAAAGAAGTCTGGTCTATTACACCGACAGATCAAAAACTGCGAGCTTAGTAGGTGCTAGCATATATGCAGAAAAGCCTAAGTGAGGCGTTAGCATTCTACTAGGAACAAGTGTAAGAATATTTCAGGCAAAATTTTACGCAGTTCACGGGAATATTAGATAGAACTGCTGCAACGAAGAAGTATATATTCTTTTAGACAGCGAAGCTGCTCTAAAGACTTGAAATGCCTATCAGGTCAACTCAGAGATCATGATGGAGTATAAACGTAACTTGGTAGAACTATCCGCCAGGAAAAACAAGGTTGAACTACTGTGGGTTCTAGGATATTCGGGGATAACAGGTAATGCAAAAATAAATGAATTGACAACATCGGGGACTACGAAACCATAGTGGGTTCAAGACTTGCGTTTGACATACCAAAGCAGGTGTTAAAAACGGCAGTCAGCAGATGGTCATATTAGAAATA
This sequence comes from Pachyrhynchus sulphureomaculatus, assembly GCA_019049505.1. Taxonomy (NCBI): domain Eukaryota; kingdom Metazoa; phylum Arthropoda; class Insecta; order Coleoptera; family Curculionidae; genus Pachyrhynchus; species Pachyrhynchus sulphureomaculatus. The sequence continues at coordinate 152,752,706 of CM032447.1, forward strand.
CCTGAATTGTTGGCCCACAACATCTGGCCAAAGGCATGCGAGGGACGTAATTGGCAACCCTTCTAAAATACTAATAACGGACGTCCCAAACACGTGATGAGACTGGTCACCGGCCACCTGCGGAAACATCAGAAAATGCGAATCCACAATGGTGGTGGTGAGAACGGAACCTCTACGCACATCCTATATGAATATGCGCCTTTGACTCGCAATAGTCACAAAATGTTTGAAGATATACATTGTAGTGATAAATTACCACACAAACGGACTTAAAAGGAAGCTAACAAACCTTCCTAAAGGACAATACTCATATAATTAAGATAGGGTAGCACAATAAGTCAAGGAGCGGCTATGCATAAATAGGTATAATTGCTTATCCCGCCAACAACAAACCAACCAGGGTGGGTATCCTTCCCCTCAAAAATTTGACCCTGACTTGGAATATGTATAAAAAACAGACATTATAATGTGATAAAGATAATACATTAATAATGTGCGGCCCGTAGTTCCGTGACGTAGTATTTGTTTACGATGGAGAAGGTCTCGGGTTCCAATCCCGGCAGGTCGGTATACTTTTACTAAGCATATATGACCGGGCCACGTATATAGGTAGTAGTTGTTTGCAGAAATGCAATAACATCCGTGGCAGCACTACCGCGTTGACTAAAAGGCGCCATGAAATACAAAAATGTATGGTTCGGCACTTGGACAACGTTGACAGGTATTACAACATCCCCACCCATATTTTAAGGATATGGAAAAGGGTAAAGTTCCTACTCAGGCGGGGAGGTGAACAATAAAAAAAAAACTGTAAAAACCTTGGTATTCAAGTGGTTTTATTATATTATAATTTATTCAGCAGATAAGAACAGCTACGCAGAGAAAGTATTTTATTGGTTGAAGCCATCGACAGTCATATTTATTTCATACGGGGGAAATCGATAGCTGCCGCGTAGCTACTAACGTGATTTTTTTATTATTTGCAAGCAAAAAGTGGTTAATACCCTTTAGTATCAATTGGTAATAGTAATAACATCATGGTATCAGGCACAACCTTCTACAATTGGATGCGTTGCTTTTTAGTACTTAAAAATGTTACAGAATAAAATCTTAAACAATTCTTTTAAAATGTATTTTACAAGCTCATAAATAAAAATATACCTTCGAAGTGGCTACCTCTAAACACTTTGCTTATTTACTTCTTTTTTCAGTGCTTATATTTGGACGACTTCTACTTTGGCAGAATTAATTTTTAAGATTATCAGAGTTATTACTTGACAAATTTGTCTTCTACCAAATACACGGCCACAAGAAACAGTCCTATATTTATTTATCATGGTCGAGAACTTGATTTAAACTGTTTAATACCTGATAGCGATGAGTGGCGCCGTCACTGAAGAACATTCGAATAATAACGGTTTGAATCTGGACCTGTTATAACATTTTTTCCATTCAAAAGCATATATACAATATATTGCTACAGCTAATGGGCCACCCAATCAAAAATGACCCCAATATGCATTGTTGTATAGTACAGCAGATTTTACGCAGTAACTTAAGAATCTAGTTTCTTCTTAAATTTGTTCTGACAACAGTTGCCAAATTCAGCGTTGGTATATTTGGCCCCGCGCATTTATAAAATAGCCGTTCTAGAAGTGATTATGTTGATTTGGATTACACAAGTGTTACATTTGGATTACGTTCCGCACACATACCGCTCCTGGAGCACTTTAGGGACTTACCTGCAGCACGTGGGCTAGACCCATAAAAAAAAGTTGGATTTTATTGTGGTTTTGGTCAATTTTTAGGTTTTATTGGTTGTATAACAATCAAAAGCCATTCATCTAGTCCATCTTTTTGTATATATTAGCTATTATCAGTCGGATTTCACATATAGTTATCCAATATGCAAAGAGGCCTTTCAATCAAAAAGACCTCGATATGCGATGTTGTGTTGTACAGCAGATTTTACGTAATAACATAAACATTTAGTGAAAGTTAGTTTGTCTCTAGATTTGTTTTCGCAATAATTGTTAGACTAGGTCACAAATCATCAACGCCTGGTAATTTGTGGCCTAGCGGCCTTAGAATCTAATACTTTTAGCTGTCCAGTGGAGTTTGGTTTTTGATAGTATCATATATTATATTATAAATATCACCAAATAAACATTTTTATAAGAAAACTTTATATAATAAACGCAAATATCCTTGAAACAAGTAAGAACGGTACGTTTTTAAAATTTTAACACAATATTTCATTGTTAATCATAAACGAAAAGGAATTTTTTCATCTTATACCATACAGCCTCATAACTATAATTGACTTAGTGGTACAATTATCAGTTTAATTCCCTAATTGTCAATTAAGATTGTTAAGGTCAGACTCTCTTAGTGAATCAGGCTTCTCTTTACACGATGGCGGAACTATTTAAGACCATATAAAATAAGAACTAAACTATTTTCGAGCGGATGTCACTCTGAGTAATTTTTCAGAATAAATGTATATGGTATACTCGGTTAGTGATTGTGTTGCCTCATACATTCTTGATTAGTGATCGTTGACCAAATTAATCTAATCAATTTTAAAAAAACCCGGAATAATTAGTAATATGAAGAAAAAAATACTACAAAATATTAAACTGCTAACCTTCAACTTTCTAATCTGTAACATTCTATTAGTCAAAATTACCCCGGTCATAGTTTAAAGCTTCAATCGTTGTTCAAAGCACAGACCAACCTCTTATTTTATATAGTACCTTTTTACTAAACAATAATTTATATCTGACCCTGTCCAATGTGTATAAGGAGAAAAAATACTGTGCGAAATGCGCAAACTTTGCATCACTACAGAAAGTTTGGGATCTTACTTGTGGGTGAAGCCTACTATGATTATTATTAAGATGGCCGAAATATGGGTGCAAATTTGTAACGTGTGAAGCATAGGGAGTGTGACAATCTTTTTCAAAAATATTATTAACCATTGCCAATACTGGCAAATGGGTTAGTATAAATCCTGCCCAAACGAATTTCACACTTTGTGAAAAACATAATGAACATTCAAGCGGCATGTATATCCACGGTCCAACTGTGAACAGTAATGTTTGAAATAAATGGCATATTCAACAGTAGAACAGTGGAAATTTTAAATATGAAATTCTCTTGTGAAGCCGCTGAAGGTGAAAAATGCAAACGTATCTTAACAACTCGTTTGTATTGTTACCGGTAAGATTGTAACCTACAAATATCTAATATTTACATTTCAGTTTTTGTATGAAAATTAATTGTTTATAATAGTAAGTAGTAAATAACCAGCTAAGTGTTTTAACCTACAGCGATATCAAATGTACCTGAAAAGTGAAACGTCAAGAGGTATTATCGAAACATAATTGTATTATTGATCGCAATAACACACTTTCAGTCTGTCAACTTTTTCCACTTGCCCAAATGCATTAGTAATATTTACATAATCCTCATTCGCTGTCGGAAATGCATGAAAAACTACATTTAAATCCTTTTGCAGGCGACTTTCACAATTGTAAACGCAGCATAAAAGTATTTTTTTGTTATTTTTCATGAAAAGCCAAAACTTCATTGTTCATTTTTAAGAAAAGTTGTAATATTAATTTACACAGAAGTTTATGACAGAGTTACAAAATGCACCTAAAGTTTAATCCCTGAAAAAGCCTCGAGATGTCGTATTAAATAGGTAAGATACCATATATATATATATATATATATATATATATATATATATATATATATATATATATATATATATATATATATATATATATATATATATATATATATATATGTAAAAATTAAGGTTATTTCTAAAAAAGGTTATTTCTAAAAAAAGAGTAATTTTACATTGTACATATTATTATGGTTGCTTTACGACCATGGAAATATTTGGCTATACTATTGGGTATCAAAATAAATGTTTTGGTATTGTCAAAGAGGAAAATACGGCATCAGTTTAACAACTCCTTAAATTGTATCAAAAGAGGCACAATTGTCCATTTAGTAAAATCCCTAACAGAAAAGACATATCTGTGCACATGTGTAAGTTTAGAAAGACTATCTAATTATGTTTTAGGTAGTTTATTAGCTTTTCATTTTTCTTCTAATCTAGAAAGAACTGAAATTTAAGATGAAGATGTACCGCGACATGACAAAAGAACATGGGGAAGAATTATTTTTTTCGTCTTGTGGACGCACCATTTGTTTATTTTTCTCCATACGTCACTTAAAAATTAGAAAATTAACCAAATAATTACCAAATGATAATAGAAGTAGATAATGGGATACAGGCACACATTTTTAGGATATCGTGTTTAAAATAGAAACCATTTTGCCACAACCAACATGAAAGAAATTGATAGAAATCCTGGTTGTGAGCTGGGTAAGTTAATTACTTGTATGTTCAATAATTATTGTTTAAAATCGTGTGTCAACACTTTCTTTCCCTCAACTGATGTAGATCGAATTCTCCTTTGACAGAGGGTCAACTGTAAATATTCATTAAGTACCCTTTTATTCTAATAACTCTTTTCTTTAGGAAGATTAAAAATTATGATAGGGTCTCCTGCTTTCCTTATTTTTAAAGTATGGCATATTCCTTCAAGTGGTTCTCTGGCTAATGAGGGTTCTTCCTGTATCTCCCAAGTCCTGAAGATGATGTACGACTTGGCATTGAAAGCTCGATATTAGAATAAAACTACAGTTACTAAGAACTTTAAGACTTTTTTGTTCTCTCTGTAATCCTAAGGGCTATCTGTAAGTTAAACCTCCTCTTGATATATATATATATATATATATATATATATATATATATATATATATATATATATATATATATATATATATATATATATGTATATATATATATATATATATATATATATATATATATATATATATATATATATATATATATATATATATATATATATATATATATATATATATATATATATATATATATATATATATATATATATATATATGTATATATATATATATATATATATATATATATATATATATATATATATATATATATATATATATATATATATATATATATATATATATATATATATATATATATATATATATATATATATATATATATATAATATATATATATATATATATATATATATATATATATATATGTATATATATATATATGTATATATATATATATATATATATATATATATATATATATATATATATATATATATATATATATATATATATATATATATACAATCCCTGGCCAAATTATTAGACGCACTGCAAGATTTCATGTAAAATATTAATTACCGAGTGATATTGTACCGTTTTATTATTTTAAATTGATTTGTTTTTTATTTTTATATTATCCAATCAATTACCTATTTATTTGACATAAATAAAACAGCATTAATTTAGAAAAGCATAAGTTTATTAAGTTTTAAAGAAAAGTGAAATTAATGTTAGTAAAAGTCAATATTTAGTTGAGCCACCTTTAGCCGCTGTCAAAGCTTTAATTCTGCGCGGCATGCTATCAATGCAAGATTGTACTGTCTCCTGCATTTGAGGATGATGATTCCACACATAAATAATCTTTTCTAGGAGCTGGGTTTTGTTGGTAATCACATCTTTAGCCACTTCTCTTTTCATCAGCTCCCACACATTTTCAATGGGGTTCATATCAGGGCCAATCCAACAGAGGGATATTTTTTTCTGCCAAAAAACCTTTAACAGACAGAGCAGTGTGGCAGGGAGCTCCATCTTGCATGAAAGTGAATGGTTCCCCATTTGGAAACCATTCTCTGAGCTGCGGAATCAACCAATTTTGTAATACTTCTTTGTACTGATCTTGCCTCATTATTCCTTTGACGACGTACAGACGTCCAGTGCCCTTGCCGCTGATGACTGACCAAATCATCACTTTGGTGGGATGTTTAACCGTCGGGACGACACAATCAAGATGAAACTTTTCTCCATGACGACGACGCACATACTGAGCTTTATTCTGCAAAATTTCGAATGTGCTTTCGTCACTGAAGCAGACCTGTCAAAAATAGGAAAAATATATAAACTTCCATGTTTATTTGCTTTATTTAACTGAAAATGATAATAATGTATCAATTATTGATTAAATTGCTGTATCTTACCGATCTCCAGAAGTCCACATCTTTGTCTTGCCATTGTTTGGCCCACTTCAGGCGCTTTGCTTTCATTGCAGCTGTTAACTTGGGCTTCCTGGCGGGGGCAACAGGCCTTAAAATCTAATTCTTTCAATTTTCTTCGAACAGTGCGCTCAGAAGCATTTACGCTGGCATCCTGGAGTTGTGATTTTATTACCTTTGTGGTAGCAAATCTGTTTTCTACACAAATTTTCTTCAAACATCTCTCTGACCGTGGAGTGAAAATTGGTTTTCTACCGCATCTTTTCTTTCTTTTCGGGCTTAATTCCTTCCCTGACTCAATTTTCTTTTTTATGCGTCGTACACTAGCTTCAGAAACGTCCAATCTTCGTGATATTTCTCGGTTTGTAAATGTTTTCGCAATCACAAGGGCCTTCACTTCAGCTTTTTTACGTGGTGAAAGATCGCCTTTTCTACCCATAATGAAAATAGTCCAATTACTTTTTTAAAACACTGCATACAAAATGAACTAATAACTGAGTAGTATAAAACTGTTAAACAAACAATCACAGTCTATAAAGCCACAGAAACACGTCCATACCTGACTCGATTCCGATCGCGACTGATACAGGTTTGTATTTATTTACGTTCATGTATCACTTTGTCAACACAGTGTTACCATATGTTAAAAATAAATACAAATATGTAGTCTACAACAATTCTTTTAAATAAAAATCAATAATATTGTAGTTTAAATATACCATTATTGCATAAAAACTCTTAAGAAACATAAAATTACTAAAAAAAATACAGTGCGTCTAATAATTTGGTCAGGGACTGTATATATATATATATATATATATATATATATATATATATATATATATATATATATATATATATATATATATATATATATATATATAACTTGAAATGAGTTCTTACTTCAACTGGAATTCTCAGAAATCGCCTCAAAACGATTATCATGCAAAACTTGGAAATTTGTTCTAATTGGTTTGTAATTTGCGATTTCACCAAAAAATCTTATCTAAACAATTTAATGATGGACACTTGTTAAGAATAATTAAATTTATCTAATATAATAAAAGGGTTTAATTAGGTATTAAATTTTGGCAATTACATTAAAATTTCTAGGTGGGAAAATACTTTCTGACGGTAGTGTATATATGTATATATATATATATATATATATATATATATATATATATATATATATATATATATATATATATATATATATATATATATATATATATATATATATATATATATATATATATATATATATATATATATATATATATATATATATATATATATATATATATATATATATATATATATATATATATATATATATATATATATATATATATATATATATATATATATATATATATATATATATATATATATATATATATATATATATATATATATATATATATATATATATATATATATATATATATATATATATATATATATATATATATATATATATATATATATATATATATATATATATATATATATATATATATATATATATATATATATATATATATATATATATATATATATATATATATATATATATATATATATATATATTGTAACATTCATTTTTTCCTAGATTTTAAGACCATGTAATGTTACTGATTTTTGGCTTTATAATGTACTTCTTTTCATTTTTGTATCGAGCAGTGTATTTCGCAGATCGCTCGTGGTACAGTGTACAATGCGGGTTTCCGACCGTTTCAAATTCGTAGTACGCCGGGATTGGTGAAATGTTTGTTTCCGGAGTTTGGTTCCGGCGTCGCCATTATAGAGACGTAGTTCTCACGGCTTATTTAAGGGTCCGGAGAACGCACATCTTGGCTTACTTCCACCGAGCCGCCAAGAGGTTTACTTCCACCGAGCCGCCAAGGGGCTTACTTCCACCGAGCCGCCAAGAAGGCTTACTTCGACCGAGCCGCAGTAGAGGCTTCTGGCAATATTTACGAGAGCCAAGTTAAGTACGAGTTTTTAACGTAAAGCCGTAGTGGGCTTTGTGTGTTTTCTACATGGAGTAGCCAAAGTAGGCTCTTCTCATAAGTGATGGGATGTGTGAAATCGGTTTTGTGTTCCATTGAAGGCCTAGAAGCCCGTAGGAAAACCGTAAGTCACCAGAATATACATCAGTAGATCTATTCCCCGCAAATAAGTGTTTTAACATCAATTTGAACTGATAAATCGTGAAGTGAATATCACGACTCTTTGATTTCGGGTGTAGTAAAGTTTTAGAAATAAAATGTCTGATTTAGGAACTCTAATTTTAATAACTACTGTTTAGGCTAGAATTTTTGTAATTCTTAAAACTGCAAGGGTTGGAACTTTTATTTTAAAATCATGAATAAATTTTCTTTTTGTTGATTAAAGCTAGTGTTTCACTGTACATCTATCTTTCTTTTCAGGATGAGAAGGGTTGTACTAGACTAATTCTTTTATACCAACTGTATAAACACTTCAGTGTTTTTTCATTTTTTTAGCTGAAGTTAGATCCTTTCTATTTTAAAATGAATGGTGCCCAAAGAAAAAAAAAATAGTACAAATAAAGTTTTTAACCATAAAAAAAATAATTCCAAAATGACGTACAACAATTATCTCTTACCCATATTTCTCTACCAAGGAAAACTGAGCTAGTGTTTGTTTAATTTCTTTAGTTCTTTTAAAATCATTATTCACTCAATACCTTCTCAGAAATTAAAGCGGGGCTGCAAGAAAATTGCGCCCAAGCGTGGGACAAACAACTTTTCACAGGGTACAAAAAAATGACGCAACAAAGTGCGGGCAAGTTCCCATGTTACAAAATGACGCTGTCAACGCGGGGCTTTTGGAATTTTATTTTTTAAGGGGTTCAGTGTACTAGCTTTCGAACAAAGTAAAAGCTCTAACTTTTCAGATATTTTTTATTTCATAAGGTTTTATTAAACGAAACTACACTATAGCAATAAGACAAAAGCAGGAAATTTGAAGGAATATTTATTTCAATTTATCTGATGGTGGTATAGATATTTGAATTTTGTTAATTGACTCTAATTTAAGTGATCCCTGCTTTTTCCTTAAAAGCTACCTTTATAGTTCAGATTGGCGGATGTGCTGGTCTACTTTAATTTTTACACTGTTAGATTTATTTTGCGGTTAACCGAAGAAAAAACTGTACTTTTTTTTCTCACCGATGTTTTGCATGAATATTAAAAATACTTTGTTTATACGAAACTGTATTTAGAGATTTTTTTATAGGAAATTCTTAAGATATTTAGTAAAGGAATTTGAATACAAGGCAATACTTAGAAATTTTTTTTGAAATTGTGGGAGATTTTTTAAATGTTTGGTAAAGAAGTTTACATATTTTAGATGTCTTTACATATTTTTTATTTTGACTATTGGGAGCACAGGAAAAATATTTTTACGACTTTTTAAACAATTCTTTTAAATCTAAATACATTTATCATGGAAGCCTTCAATTTTAAAGTCAATCACCTACTGGAATATGAATTAGACTATGAACTGAAAATCCGTCGTACTTCCTCAGAACGTCCGGTCGCGGATAAAAGAAAGATTCTAACGAGGATCTTAAGTAAAGAAATATTCCAATAGATCAGATTGGACTAAATAGTTACAAAAAGTTTCAGATTTTTTTTTTAAGTCTAATAAAAGTTCTCCTTCTCAAGTTAAAACTCCTGCTTCTCCAAATGGTCACATGTCTCCTTTATTCGTGCATAAATATTTAGATAACAGACCGCATATCAAGATAAATCCATTTCTCGGCTTTATTTGACTCTGGTGCAAATGCCTCCGTTGTAGGTCAGAATGGTATTAAAATTTTAAGTCGTTTAAGTATAAAAATATGCCATGTCAAAAATAGAAGTGTTACCACTGCAGATGGCAGCCGTCTAAAAGTTTTAGGTACGGTTGAGTTGCCGCTAGTCTGCAATGGTCATTGTTTAGTAATCTCTGCTCTAGTAGTACCTTCTCTATCACATACTTTGGTTTTAGGATGTGATTTTGCACAAAAATTCGGAATTTTTGTAAATTTTAAAGATAATTCGTGGTATCCACAGTCCCTAGAAGTCAATTCTCATACAAGTTTTAAAGATTGTTATTCAGAAAGTTCTTTAGAAAACCTTTTCTCGCGTCTATGTACCCTAGATGATCTCTCGCGGACGGAACGCTTAAAGGCAGAAAAAGTAATAAGCTCTTTCAAGGAAATAAGTAGTAAAGATAGGTTAGGCCGAACGAATAAAATCACCATGTCTATAGATACGGCTGATGCCAGTCCTGTAAAGACAAGGCCCATCGCCATGTCTCCGAACATGTCAAAAGTATTAAATAAGGGGTTAGACGAAATGTTGAAACTCGGAGTGATATCGTCTATGCTTTGACGGAAGAAAGCTCAACGAGGTCAGCAAATTTGATAACTATCCATTACCGAACATCGACAGAATTTTGACATCACTCAGGAATGCTAAGTATGTATCCTCGATAGACCTTAGAAAGGGTTCTGGCAAATTCCTTTGGACAAATCCTCTAAGAAAAAGACCGCTTTTGCAGTAGTAGGCCGAGGTCTATTTCAGTTCGTCACTATGCCGTTTGGTCTAAAGAACGCTGCTCAAACTCAGCAACGTTTAGTGGACGCTATATTTGGTCCGAAATATGAGCCACATATTTTTACCTATCTAGATGATATTTTAGTAACATCGGAAGACTTCGAATCGCATATACGCTTACTTAAAGAAGTAAAAAATAAATTGAAAGAGGCCGGACTGACGATAAATTTGAGCAAATGTGATTTTTTCAAAACTTCTCTAAAGTTTTTAGGCTATATTGTAGGCTCAAATTCCTTGCGTACCGATCCGGATAAAGTAGCAAGCATGGTTAATTATGCGAGACCTACTAATACTACGAAAGTTAAGCGTTTCGTAGGAATGTGTTCATGGTATAGATGTTTTATTGAGAATTTTTCTACCCTGTTGTCGCCTATTAATGATCTTTTGAAAGGACGAAAAAAAGGACAATCGATAGATTGGACAAAGGCAGCCGAAGAATCTTTTTATAAGATTAAAGAGCTATTGGTTTCAGCTCCCATTTTATCCCAACCAAATTTTTCCCAACAGTTTTATATTTCTAGTGATGCTTCTAATACCGGTTTAGGGGGCGTCCTAACACAGAAAATCAATGGTGAGGAAAGAGTGATAGCGTATGTCGGTAGAACTTTATCAAAGGCTGAACGTAACTATTCGGTTGTTGAAAAAGAATGTTTAGCAGTACTCTTTAACATCGAAAAGTTTCGACCTTACATAGAAGGTGTTCCTTTCACGGTCATAACAGATCATTATAGTTTATTGTGGCTTAATTCTATTAAAAACCCTAGTGGCAAACTAGCGCGTTGGGCGATTAGGCTGAGACAACATACGTTTAATTTAATTCATAGAAAAGGAGTCCACAATGTTATTCCTGACGCTTTGTCAAGAATCCCAGATCATACAGTGGACGAAAACAGTCTTAATGCACAGATTGGCGTAAGGATCGATACAGTAGATATAGATCGCATTGATCCATGGTACGATAATTTACGGCAGCAAATTAAAGAATTTCCTGAAAATTTTCCGCAGTGGAAGGTGGAAAATGATTTCGTGTACAAGTTTATCCCAAACCAGTTGCCTTTAAAAGTTAATGTACCCGAGTGGAAACTACTAGTTCCTAAACCACAGAGAGAGGAAATTATAGACATGTGTCATACTCCTCCTACTTCTGGTCATTTTGGTTTTTATAAAACTCTTCACAGGGTTCAGGAACAGTATTATTGGCCAAAAATGCGTTTTGATATCTTAAAGTTTGTGAGGACTTGTGAAGTATGTGGAGCGCAGAAATCTCCAAATACACTACCTATGGGGCTGATGGGAAAGGAGGGAGAAAACGGTTAATTACCCTTTTCAAGTCATAGCAGCTGATCTAGTAGGCCCATTCCCACGTTCAAAAAAGGGAAATAAATGGCTTCTCGTGGTTTCTTGCTGGTTTACAAAGTATGCCATGCTATTTCCTTTGAAAAGCTCTAAAGCTGAATATATAGAGAGAATTTTGGAAAATGATGTCTTTCTAATCCACGGTGTTCCATCGCTCTTGATATGCGATAACGGTACTCAGTTTACCTCTAAGAGTTTTAAGAGCTTAAGTGAAACTTATGGTTTTAACATCCGTTTTAATCCCGTGTACTCTCCACAATGTAATTTTGTTGAACGTAATAACCGAACAGTCGGGACCGCTTTAAGAAGTTACGTTGATTCACATGACACTTGGGATGGCGATATTTCCAAAATTCAACAAGCTATAAATACCGCAAGACACGAAGTAACAGGGTTCATACCGTCTTTCTTAGTTTACGGCAGACATATACCTCTATCTGGATCGTATTATAAAAATTTAGATTTGGATGTCAATGTTGACAGCGAAATAATTCCGGGTAACAAGGGTGCGTACGCCGAAAATTTAAAAGGTTTAAAAGATATTTTCACCGACGTGCGTAGTAGGATACATAAGGCTTATGAACGGAACAGTAAGTCTTACAACCTTAGAAAAAGGGATTTTTCCTTTAATATAGGTGATCACGTTTGGCGAAAAAATAAAATTCTTTCCAGTGCAGCTGATAAATTCACATCTAAGTTGGTACCTAAGTATGTGCATTGCGTGATAAGAGAAAAGATTTCAGATTTAGTTTATGGTTTAGTTAATTTAGATGGGACTAAAGTAGGACAATGGCATATTAAAGACTTAAAACCATTCAATGAACCTAACCCTAATGAAAGTTTGTCAGAAGAAGAATAATTTATATTTACATTATCTTAATTGCTTTACTTTATTTTTTTGATGTTGCTCTGTAGAGGTGACGACCTCGTTTTTTTTGACTGTTATAAAAGTTGAGCAGAGAATAGCTTACTTTTATTATTTTTTTTGCTAAGGTTTTGGGTACTGATCATATCCAAACTTAGGTTGATGGCGGTTGATGTTTAGCATCGACTCAGCTGTTGCGAGCTTGCGAAGGAGTCACACTCAGGATATATCATAAGACTGGTATGTCGGTGGTCGCGGGATTTGATTTGCTTATGACCCCAAATAATATCCAGTTCTTGACACTTGGGAGCGAAATCTTGATAAGAGGCAATCCAAGGTGATCTTGAGTTAGGACAAGCGCAAGATGGAGCTCGCGTGGTATGATGTTGAGTCAAAAGATTTTATGAGCAATTTCAAAGTTTGTTACCCGAGTGGGTGTATTTTTATTACCTTAGTGGTATATGTTGGGTGCAATTAAGAGTAAATTGATTTGGGTATATCCAGTAAGTTTAAGACTTGGATTAATTTGATTTAGATCTTCTTCTGAATTGACAAACTGAGGGTATCTTCTATTCTTTTCAGGGCCGTTTAAACGTTACCTTTGAGTCACTAATTTTTTAAAAATTTTTTTGCATAGACTCATAGGCGTATGATGAGTTTTTTCCGTTTACTATCAGATTGATAGGAAATTGAAGTCCTGCAGGAGAACAAAAGGCTGATCATTCACAGGAGATGAGAGCAGAGTAAGACAGTCGTTTCACAAAGAAATGATCAAAATCTGATACCGAGATGAGAACCTTGTCAAGAGTGGCTAAGCGCAGTGAAGGAAGATTCCTAACCGAATTTTTAGATTTTCACCAGATAATCTAGAAGTTTGGGCTGACAGAAAACGGTTATGCCTGATACCTGTAGCAGTTTCTTCTAGAGGCTATTGTCTAGGGAGACGATTAACACCATGATCGAATATTTTAGCTGTCAACGATGTTTTCTTCTTGTTTCTGATTAAGCTGGGAAAGCTCTTGTCGTCTTCAAAAGTTTTGTTGCGTTACCACCGAAATATTGAGAAATTTTTGCTTCATGTAGCTTTTTAAGCTCATTTTCGTTTTTTGGAAATTTCCGTTAGAAGCTTGGTTAAGTCAACCTTGTAAACCTTTAGGTTGTATCCCATGAGTTATCTGTTTTTACAGGCTGTGATGCACCGGGTGCTAACAGATGCCGTTACGACGTTTGGCAGGGAGTTAGTCTTCCTGAGGAACAGACTGATTGGAAGGGTAGTCTATGGGGGGCGCACGTTTGACCTTTGGGACCTTTAGAGGTTTTGTTACTCAATGGTTATTTCTATTTGAGCCAAAGGAGAGCCTAGCTACTGTAGTCGACCTCAGCTCCAATTAGCCTATTAGTGGTGACAGGCTGTTGGCAGTAGTGTGTTTCGGAACACCCTATTGAGTAAACTTTTTTGACTTATGGTGGTGTGGTAGACACCGTTTTAGTTTAGTGGATGCTATAATCTACTCCCTTTTGTTGGTGGACACCAGGGTCACCATTTCCGTATTTTATTGTCTCCACCTTTCAGTATATCGTGGTGAGGTGTTTGTCTCCTGTTATGTGGGATGGATTAAATTTTTTTCGTTGTTGTTCTAGGGCGAGACCAGTACCCGAGGGTTCTTCATGCAACTTGAAGAAGCGCAATGCTGGTTAAGTTTTATATCTCTGTGTAGCCACCCTGAAGAATGACGGAGGGCGTTTTTTCCGGCTCATGTTTCTAGGCAGATTTACCACTTTGGTGCGATGTGCCGAAGATTTGTTTAGCTTTTGCTAAGAGCTTTCGCCAAGCTCGATATGGAGTTATCATAACCAAGAGTTTGGGATTTGAACTCCTGTATATATTTCTGTGTATATTTCTGTATATATTTCTGTGTATTGGTTGCCTGAGGGCATGCGCTCAAAATGTGTGATTTTGAGTCGTTTTGTTTATGGACTCCTATATATCAAATTGTAATTTTAGGGAGGTCCTATTTCGAGACTTGCTGTCTCATATCTGGGAATGTTTCCTTGAATGTTAGTTGCGCGCAGACTAATCATTCTGTTCTTTGTGAACATTGCTTTTTGAAGCAGGATCATTCAGTTTAGTGAATTTTAGCTTTTATAGCTATTCACTGTGTTTAGAGTGAATTTTGGCTTTTATAGCTATTCACTGCGCTTATAGTGATATTGTTAGCTTTTAAAGCTGCTCACTATGTTAATGGCGAGATTGTTCTTTTAGAACGCAGACTTTGTGTAGTCGAGGACTATTTACAGAGTGTTTTCTTGGCGAGGAGCCGAGGTTTTTTTCTGGCGATGTACCAGAGTGTTTTCTTGGCGAGGAGCCGAGGCTTTTTTCTGGCGATGTACCAGAATGTTTTCTTGGCGAGGAGCCGAGGCTTTTTTCTGGCGATATACCAGAGTGTTTTCTTGGCGAGGAGCCGAGGTTTTTTTCTGGCGATATACCAGAGTGTTTTCTTGGCGAGGAGCCGAGGTTTTTTCTGGCGATATACCAGAGTGTTTTGTTGGCGATGAGCTGACGTGTTTTCTGGCGATCAACCAGAGCGTTTTCCCTGGCGATTTTTGCATGTCTGGATGTCTCAGGACGTCGACATTGCGTGATGTAGCGTTTTCCCTGACGATTTTAGCATGTCTGGATGTCTTAGGACGTCGACATTGCGTTATAGAGTGCGATTATTCTCTGAGTGCGACTAGTAGTGATACTAGATTTGGAATGTTCTCTTAGCGGTGAGCTAGAGCATTGATGGCGATTTTTCACGAGCGTTTGTCTGAATTTTCATCCAGATGTTTCTTAGCCTTGTGCTAAATGGTCTTACAAGACTTTTCCTTTTTAGTGTTAGTGTTTGCACTAGAATCAGTTTTTTATTTTTCTTTATTTAAGAATTTTTCTAAATTTCTTTTGCTGAAATAGAAAATTTTCTGACAATCCTTAAAACTATTTTAAGGGGGGTGTTCATATTTTGTTTCAGTTCACTTTTTTTGATTTAGACAAGAGTCTAGACAAAGTTATATATTTTTTTTTGTTTTGGTAACAATAACCGAGCTGATTCTTTTATATAAGAAGACAGCGATTGTTACTCTGGACAGGTATTTCTTATGTTCATGCAAGGATTTTTATTTACTTTTTGATGTACTTAACCTTAGTGCTTAATTAAGTTAAGTCTAGTTATAAGATTCTTGTGTACATGCAAAGATTTTCATTTGGTTTTCATTGTACTTAATATTAGTGCTTAATTAAATTAAGTCTAGTAATAAGGTCCAAAGATTGTAATTTTGTTTTAAGTTTTGACCTTAGTATTAAGTGACAGTGTACCACTTTTTACCTTTTTTGGTGAATAGGCTTAGTTTAATAGACTAGTGTAGTCTATTTCTTTTTGGAAGGGGGTAAATGTAACATTCATTTTTTCCTAGATTTTAAGACCATGTAATGTTACTGATTTTTGGCTTTATAATGTACTTCTTTTCATTTTTGTATCGAGCAGTGTATTTCGCAGATCGCTCGTGGTACAGTGTGCAATGCGGGTTTCCGACCGAATCCATCGAATTCGTAGTACGCCGGGATTGGTGAAATGTTTGTTTCCGGAGTTTGGTTCCGGCGTCGCCATTATAGAGACGTAGTTCTCACGGCTTATTTAAGGGTCCGGAGAACGCACATCTTGGCTTACTTCCACCGAGCCGCCAAGAGGTTTACTTCCACCGAGCCGCCAAGGGGCTTACTTCCACCGAGCCGCCAAGAAGGCTTACTTCGACCGAGCCGCAGTAGAGGCTTCTGGCAATATTTACGAGAGCCAAGTTAAGTACGAGTTTTTAACGTAAAGCCGTAGTGGGCTTTGTGTGTTTTCTACATGGAGTAGCCAAAGTAGGCTCTTCTCATAAGTGATGGAATGTGTGAAATCGGTTTTGTGTTCCATTGAAGGCCTAGAAGCCCGTAGGAAAACCGTAAGTCACCAGAACATACATCAATAGATCTATTCCCCGCAAATAAGTGTTTTAACATCAATTTGAACTGATAAATCGTGAAGTGAATATCACGACTCTTTGATTTCGGGTGTAGTAAAGTTTTAGAAATAAAATGTCTGATTTAGGAACTCTAATTTTAATAACTACTGTTTAGGCTAGAATTTTTGTAATTCTTAAAACTGGAAGAGTTGGAACTTTTATTTTAAAATCATGAATAAATTTTCTTTTTGTTGATTAAAGCTAGTGTTTCACTGTACATCTATCTTTCTTTTCAGGATGAGAAGGGTTGTACTAGACTAATTCTTTTATACCAACTGTATAAACACTTCAGTGTTTTTTTCATTTTTTTAGCTGAAGTTAGATCCTTTCTATTTTAAAATGAATGGTGCCCAAAGAAAAAAAAAATAGTACAAATAAAGTTTTTAACCATAAAAAAAATAATTCCAAAAAGACGTACAACAATTATCTCTTACCCATATTTCTCTACCAAGGAAAACTGAGCTAGTGTTTGTTTAATTTCTTTAGTTCTTTTAAAATCATTATTCACTCAATACCTTCTCAGAAATTAAAGCGGGGCTGCAAGAAAATTGCGCCCAAGCGTGGGACAAACAACTTTTCACAGGGTACAAAAAATGACGCAACAAAGTGCGGGCAAGTTCCCATGTTACAATATATATATATATATATATATATATATATATATATATATATATATATATGTATATATATATATATATATATATATATATATATATATATATATATATATATATATTACAAACCTTGGACTTTAAAAAAACCCCAAAGAAAAAGTCCAACGGCGTTAAATCGCATGATCTGGGCGGCCAATTCTGATCACCAAAACGGGATATTACACGACCAGGAAATGACTCGTGGAGTAATTGAATTGTTTTTGGGCTGTATGGCATGTGGCACCGTCTTGTTGAAACCTCATGTCATCCACATCCATATCTTGCAATATAGGTACAAAAAACTAGATTATCATATCGCGATAACGATCACAATTAACTGGTATTGCCCAGCCAACCGCATTTTCGAAGAAGAATGGTCCGATAATGCCTCCAGGCCAAAATCCGCACCAAACAGTGACACGTTGTGGATGCATTTGTTTCGCAACAGTCACGTGTGGATTGTCTTAACCCCAAATGCGACAATTTTGTCGATTAACGAAGCCATCAAGATGGAAATGAGCCTCATCGCTGAAGATGATTTTCTTTGAAAAATCAGTAACCACTTGTTCCAGAATCGATTCAACGAACTCTCTTCATTGTGCGTGGTCAGTAGGCTTCAGTTCTTGAGTCAATTGAATTTTGTAAGTATGAAGATGCAAATCTTTCGTGAGAATACGCTGTAGAGAGCTTCTCAAAATGTCCAATACTCTCACGAACTGCTTCAATGTTTTGTGTCGAACGCTTATTGAAGGACGGCCAGAGCGTTTAAGATCAGTAATTATTCCAGTCTCTCTTACTTTTTCAATTAATCTCTTCACAGTTGATGAGGTTAAATCACCATTCCGACCATATTTTGTATGAAAATTCCGAACTGTAACTGCCAAACTTTCATTATTTTTAAAATATTGCTCAACGGTGAAAACACGTTGTTTTTTTGTGTAGCGCTCCACTTTTAATAACCCTGAACTGTCCGCTGTCACGCTGTTTTTTGTTTTGTTGGCAACACTTTACCATACAAATGGCGCCAAATTCGAATCTTGCGTGAATTTTGAGACACCCTTTATATATATATATATATATATATATATATATATATATATATATATATATATATATATATATATATATATATATATATATATATATATATATATATATATATATATATATATATATATATATATATATATATATATATATATATATATATATATATATATATATATATATATATATATATATATATATATTGTAACATGTGAACTTGCCCGCTTTTTGAGGCGTCATTTTGTACCACGCTTGGGCGCAATTTTCTTGCAACCTCTTTTTAATTTCTGAGAATGAATTGAGTGAATAATGATTTTAAAAGAACTAAAGAAATTAAACAAACACTAGCTCAGTTTTCCTTGGTAGAGAGATATGGGTAAGAGATAATTGTTGTACGTCTTTTTGGAATTATTTTCTATTTTTAAAAAGCTTTAGTTGTACGAATTTTGGGCACCATTCATTTTAAAATAGAAAGGATCTAACTTCAGCTAAAAAAATGAAAAAATACTGAAATGGTGTACAGTTGTTAAATAAAAAAATCAGTTTGGTACAACCGTCCTTATCCTGAAAAGAAAGATAGGTGTACAGTGAAACACTAGCTTTAATCCCCAAAAAGAAAATTTATTAATGATTTAAAATAAAAGTTCTAACCTTTGCAGTTTTAAGAATTACAAAAATTCTAGCCTAAAAGTAGTTCTTATAAAGTAGAGTTCCTAAACAGACATTTTACTTCTAAAACTTTACTACACCCGAAATCGAAGAGTCGTGATATTCACTTCACGATTTATCAGTTCAAATTGATGTTAAAACACTTATTTGCGGGAAATAGATCTATTGATGTATGTTCTGGTGACTTACGGTTTTCTTACGGGCTTCTAGGCCTTCAATGGAACACAAAACCGATTTCACACATTTCATCACTTTTGAGAAGAGCCTACTTTGGCTACTCCATGTAGAAAACACACAAAGCCCACTACGGCTTAACGTTAAAAAAACTCGTGCTTAACTTGGCTCTCGTAAAATATTGCCAGAAGCCTCTACTGCGGCTTGATGAGAATAAGCCTTCTCGGCGGCTAGATGGAAATAAGCCTCTCGGCGGCTTGGTGGAAATAAGCCTGGCTGCGGCTCGGTGGAAGTAAGCCCTGATGTATGTTCTCCGGACCCTTAAATAAGCCGTGAGAACTACGTCTCTAAAATGGCGACGCCGGAACCAAACTCCGGAAACAAACATTTGACCAATCCCGGCGTACTACGAATTCGATAGCTTCGGTCGGAAACCCGCACTGCACACTGTACCACGCGGCTAGACGTTCCAGTGTAATACACTGCTCGATACAAAGATGAAAAGAAGTACATTATAAAGCCAAAAACAGTAACATTACATGGTCTTAAAATCTAGGAAAAAATGAATGTTACATTACCCCTTCCAAAAAGAAATAGACTACACTAGTCTATTAAACTAAGGCTACTTATGAAAAGGTACAAAGTGGTACACTATCACTTAATACTAAGGTCAGAACTTAAAACAAGATTACAAACTTCGGACCTTACTACTAGACTTAATTTAATTAAGCACTAATATTAAGTACAATGAAAAATAAATGAAAATGTTTGCATGATCACAAGAATCTTATAACTAGACTTAACTTAATTAAGCACTAAGGTTAAGTACATCAAAAAGTAAATAAAAATCCTTGCATGAACATAAGAAATACCTTTCCAAAGTAACAATCGCGGTCTTCTTATATAAAAGAAACAGCTCTATTATTGTTACCAAAACAAAAAAATATAACTTTGTCTAGACTCTTGTCTAAATCAAAAAAAGTGAACTGAGACAAAATATGAACACCCCCCTTAAAATAGTTTAAGGATTGTCAGAAAATTTTCTATTTCAGCAAAAGAAATTTAGAAAAATTCTTAAATAAAGAAAAACAAAAAAAATAAATGATTCTAGTGCAAACACTAACACTAAAAGGAGAAAGTCTTGTAAGACCATTTAGCACAAGGCTAAGAAAAACATCTGGATGAAACTCCAGACAAACGCTCGGGAAGAATCGCCATCAATGCTCTAGCTCACCGCTAAGAGAACATTCTTAATCTAGTATCACTACTAGTCGCACTCCGAAGATAATCGCACTCTGCAGCGCAATGTCGACGTCCTAAGACATCAAGACATGCTAAAATCGCCAGGGAAAACGCTCTGGTTGATCGCCAGAAAACACGTCAGCTCATCGCCAACAAAACACTCTGGTATATCGCCAGAAAAAAAAACTCGGCTCCTCGCCAAGAAAACATTCTGGTACATCGCCAGAAAAAAAGCCTCGGCTCCTCGCCAAGAAAACATTCTGGTACATCGCCAGAAAAAAGCCTCGGCTCCTCGCCAAGAAAACACTCTGTAAATAGTCCTCGACTACACAAAGTCCGCGTTCTTAAAGAACAATCTCGCCATTAACATAGTGAGCAGCTATAAAAGCTAACAATATCACTATAAGCGCAGTGAATAGCTATAAAAGCCAAAATTCACCCTAAACACAGTGAATAGCTATAAAAGCTAAAATTCACTAAACTGAATGATCCTGCTTCAAAAAGCAATGTTCACAAAGAACAGAATGATTAGTCCGCGCGCAACTAACATTCAAGGAAACATTCCCAAAATAACCGTATGAGACAGCAAGTCTCGAAATAGGACCTCCCTAAAATCACAATTTTATATATAGGAGTCCATAAACAAAACGACTCAAAATCACACATTTTGAGCACATGCCCTCAGGCAACCAATACACACCGAAATATTTACAGAAATATATACAGGAGTTCAAATCCCAAACTCTTGGTTATGATAACTCCATATCGAGCTTGGTGAAAGCTCTTAGCAAAAGCTAAATAAATCTTCGGCACATCGCACCAAAGTGGCAAATCTGCCTAGAAACATGACCAGAAAAAACGCCCTCCATCATTCTTCAGGGTGGCTACACAGAGATATAAAACTTAACCAGCATTGCGCTTCTTCAAGTTGCATGAAGAACCCTCGGGTACTGGTCTCGCCCTAGAACAACAACGAAAAACATTTAATCCATCCCAAATAACAGGAGATAAACACCTCACCACGATCTACTGAAAGGGTGGAGACAATAAAATACGGAAATGGTGACCCTGGTGTCCACCAACAAAAGGGAGTAGATTATAGCATCCACTAAACTAAAACGGTGTCTACCACACCACCATAAGTCAAAAAAAATTTAATCAATAGGGTGTTCCGAAACACACTACTGCCAACAGCCTGTCACCACTAATAGGCTAATTGGAGCTGAGGTTGACTACAGTAACTAGGCTCTCCTTTGGCTCAAATAGAAATAACCATTGAGTAACAAAACCTCTAAAGGTCCCAAAGGTCAAACGTTCGCCCCCCATAGACTACCCTTCCAATCAGTCTGTTCCTCAGGAAGACTAACTCCCTGCCAAACGTCGTAACGGCATCTGTTAGCACCCGGTGCATCACAGCCTGTAAAAACAGATAACTCATGGGATACAACCTAAAAGGTTTACAAGGTTGACTTAACCAAGCTTCTAACGGAAATTTCCAAAAAACGAAAATGAGCTTAAAAAGCTACATGAAGCAAAAATTTCTCAATTTTTCGGTGGCAATGCAACAAAACTTTTGAAGACGACAAGAGCTTTTCCAGCTTAATCAGAAACAAGAAGAAAACATCGTTGACAGCTACAATATTCGATCATGGTGTTAATCGTCTTCCTAGACAATAGCCTCTAGAAGAAACTGCTACAGGTATCAGGCATAACCGTTTTCTGTCAGCCCAAACTTCTAGATTACCTCTTGGAAATCTAAAAATTCGGTTAGGAATCTTCCTTCACTGCGCTTAGCCACTCTTGACAAGGTTCTCATCTCGGTATCAGATTTTGATCATTTCTTTGTGAAACGACTGTCCTACTCTGCTCTCATCTCCTGTAAATGATCAGCCTTTAGTTCTCCTGCAGGACTTCAATTTCCCATCAATCTGATAGTAGACCGAAAAAACTCATCAGACGCCTATGAGTCTATGCAAAAAAATTTTAAAAAAATTAGTGACCAAAGGTAACGTTTAAACGGCCCTGACAAGAATAGAAAATACCCTCAGTTTGTCAATTCAGAAGAAGATCTAAATCAAATTAATCCAAGTCTTAAACTTACTGGATATACCCAAATCAATTTACTCTTAATTGCACCCAACATATACCACTAAGGTAATAAAAATACACCCACTCGGG